>CM053623.1:316876539-316893784 GCA_028646595.1 Phalanger gymnotis | reverse complement strand
TGACAGAAGGGAGGGCTGACTGGGGAACAAGACAACCAGAATATATGCCATCTTGGAGTGGGGGGGATGGTAGAAATGGGGAGAAAATTTGTAATTCGAACTCTTGTGAAAATCAATGCTGAAAACTAAATATATTAAACAATTAAATTAAAGCTAAAAAAAAAGAAGAAGACAACAAAGTCAAAGCTCCTATATCCAAAGCCTCCAATAAAAATATGAACTGGTCTCAGGCCATGGGAGAGCTCAAAAAGGATTTTGAAAATCAAGTAAGTGAGGTAAAAGAAAACTTGGGAAGAAAAATGAGAATGATACAATAAAATAATGAAAAGCTTGGCAAAGGAGATGCAAAAAAAAATACTGAAGAAAAAAGAAAATAAGAACAGACTAGGCCAAATGGTAAAAGAAGTTCAAAAAGACAATGAGGAGAAGAATACCTTCAAAAGTAGAATTGTCCAAATGGAAAAGCAGACCCAAAAGCTGACTGAAAATAATAATTCCCTAAAAATTAGAACTGGGTAAATGGAAGCTAATGACTTTATGTATGAGAAATCAAGAAACGGTAAAAAAAAAACCCCAGAGGAATGAAAAAAATAGAAGATAATGTGAAATATCTCATTGGAAAAACAACTGACCTGGGAAATAGATCCAGGAGAGATAATTTAAAAATTACTGGACTACCTGAAAGCCATGAAAAGGAAAAAGAGCCTAGACATCTTCTCTCAAGAAATTATCAAGGAAAACGGCTTTGATATTCTAGAACTAGAGGTTAAAATAGAAATTGAATGAATGAATCCTCTTCAAAGAGATCCCAAAATGAAAACTCGAAGGAATATTATAGCCAAATTCCAGAGTTGCCAAGTCAAGGAGAAAATATTGCAAGCAGCCAGAAAGAAACAATTCAAGTATCATGTAGCCACAGTCAGGATAACACAAGATTTAGCAGCTTCTACATTAAAGGATCAGAGGGCCCGGAATATGATATTCTTGAAGGCAAAAGAACTGGGAATACAAGTAAGAATCACCTATCCAGCAAAATTGAGTATAACCCTTCGGGGGAAAATGGACATTCAATAAGACAGATGATTTTGAAGCATTCTTGATGAAAAGGCTGGAGCTGAAATTTGACTTTCAAATACAAGATTCAAGGGAAGCATAAAAAGGTAAACAGAAAAAGGAAATCATAAGGGGTTTAATAAATTCAAACTGTTTTCATTCCTACAAAGGAATATGATATTTGTAATTCATGAGCCTTTTCTCAGCATTAGGATAGTTGTAGGGAATATATATATATATATATACACATATATATACATATGTATGTGTATATATATACATATCATATATTTATGTGTATATGTATATATACATATATATGTATATACATATTTATATGGCACAAGATGAGTCAAATATGAAGAGATGATATCATTAAAATAAAATTAAGAGATGAGAGAGAAATGTACTGGGAGAAAGATAAAGAGAGAAGTAGAATGGGGTAAATTATCTCCCGCAAAAGAAGGAAGGAAAAGCTTTTACAGTGGAGAAGAGTGGGGAGGTGAGGAGAAGTGAATATTGCTCTCTTCAGAACTGGCTCAAAGAAGTAATAGCATATACATGCAATTGGGTATAGAAATCTATCAAGGAAAGTAGGAAGGGAAGGGGATAAGAGAAGGGGTATGTGTGTGATAGAAGTGAGGGCAGACTGGGGCAAAGGGCAGTCAGAAGCAAAACATTTTCAAGGAGGGACAGAGTGAAAAGAGAGAGAGAGGGAATAAAACAAGTGTTGGGGGAATAGGATGGAAGGAAATACAGTCAGCGATATTAAATGTGAAAAAAAAATTGAAGCAAGTTTCTCTGAAAGGGGCTAATTTCTTGAATATATAGAGAACTGAGTTAAATTTATAAAAATAAGAGCCATTCTCCAATTGATAAATGATCCAAAGATATGATTAGTTTTCAAATGAAGTAATTAACACTATCTATCACCATATGAAACACTACTCTAACACACTATTGACTGGAGAAATGCAACTTAAAACAATTTTGAAGTACTAATGCATACCTATTAGATTGGCTAATAGGACAGAAAAGGGAAATGACGAATGTTATAGGGGATGTGAGAAAAATGAGACATTAATGCACTGTTAGTGGAGTTGTGAACTGATTCAGCCATTATGTAGAACAATTTGGAACTATGCCCAAATGGCTATAAAACCATGTATGCCCTTTGATCTAGCAATACCAATACCAGGTCTGTATCCCAAAAAGGAAAAGGACCTATATGTACAAAAATACTTGTAGGAGCTCTTTAGGGGGTTGGGGGACAAAGAATTAGAAATTGAGGGAATGTCCATCAATTGAAAATGGCTGAACAAGTTATGGTATGTGGTTATAATGGAAAACTACTGAACTACGATGAGCAGGCTGCTCTCAGAAAAATCTGGAAAGAGATGTATGGGCTGATGCAAAGTAAAATGTACTGTGTACGAAGTAACAGAAATGTTGTAAGAAGACCAGTTGTGAATAACTTGGCTACTCTCAGCAATACAACAATCCAAGGCAACTCTGAAGGACTTATGATGAAAAATGCTATCCATCCTCAGAGAAAAAAAACTGATGGTGTTTGAATAGAGATTGAAGCTTACTTTTTTAACTTTATTTTTCTTGAGTTTATTTGTTTATGTTTTCTTTCACAACATGACTATTATGGCTATGTTTGCATGATTAAACATGTATAATCTGTATCAAATTGCCTGCTTTCTCAGTGTGGTGGGGGGAGAGAAGTAGGGAGAATTTGGAAGTCAAAGTTTTAAAAACTCATGTTGAAAATTGCCTTTAGTGGGATGGAGTCAAGATGGTGGCTTGAAAACAGGGACTTACTTACACTCTCCCCCAAATCCCTCCAAACACCTGTAAAAATGATTCTAAAAAATTTCCAGAGCTAAAGAACCCACAAAATAACAGAGGGAAAAAAGTCTCCAGCCCAAGACAGCCTGGATGGTCGCTGGGAAGGGTCTGTGATACTGTGCTGGGAGTGGCACACAGCCCAATGTGTGCCATGCCAGGAGAGACCAGGACAGAGTAGACTAGGCAGAGCAGGCCTCAGGGCCCTGAATCATTGAACTGTGGCAGTTACCAGACTTCTCAACCCACAAATGCCAAAGACAATGGAGCAGGTCAGTGGGAAAACTGCTGGACCCGGGTGAAGGAGGTTCATGGTCTGGCATCAGTCCCTGGGTAAGGGAGGTGGTTACAGTGGCAGTGGCAGCAACAGCACCAGCAGCAGCAGCAGCAGTGGCAGCTGCTTCTGGCCCCAGGCCCACACAGTGGGTTGAATCAAGCAGCTGATCAGAGCAAGAGTGCAAAGACCTTTTTGCTGGTGCTGAGGCAAGGTTCTCTTGCTTTACCCTGCTCGAGTCTGGATCACAGTCCTGGTTGGAGGTTCTTGAGAGAGGAGGAGTGCTGGTATGGCAGAACTTTGTGGTGGCTGTGGAGAGGGAATCCTCCTGGTGGTTACATGGCAGAAAGGAATGCCTGCACTCACAGACCAGAGCACAGGCCAAGAGAGGAGCATCATACAACCTCAGAATAGAAGTAGCTCTGAAAACAGCACCGCAAAACCCCTGATGCTTGAGACAGAGCACTCTCCACTCTGAAAGCAGTCACATCCTGAAAAAAGCTCAAAAGTCAAGTAAACTTGCTGGGAAAATGAGCAAGTGTCTTAAAAGAACTAAGACTATAGAATCTTTCTTTGGTGACAAAGAAGATCAAAACATACAGCCAGAAGAAGTCAACAAAGTCAAAGATCCTATATCTAAAGCCTCCAAGAAAATTATGAAGTGGTCTCAGGCCATGGGAGAGCTCAAAAAGGGTTTGAAAAATCAAGTTAGAGAAGTAGAGGAAAAATTGGAAAGAGAAACAAGCGTGATTCAAGAAAATCATGAAAAACAAGTCAACAACTTTCTAAAGGAGACCAAAAAAAAAATACTGAAGAAAATAACACCTTAAAAATTGACTAACCCAAATGGCAAAAGAGCTCCAAAAAGCCAATGAGGAGAAGAATGCCTTGAAAGGCAGAATTAGCCAATGGAAAAGGAAGAACAAAAGACCACCAAAGAAAATACTGCCTTACAAATTAGAATGGAGTAAGTGGAGGCTAGTGACTTTATGAGAAATCAAGAAATTATAAAACAGAACAAAAAGAATTAAAAATGGAAGACAATGTAAAATATCTCATTGTAAAAACCACTGACCTGGAGAATACATCCAGGAGAGATAATTTTAAAATTATTGGATTACCTGAAAGCCACGATCAAAAAAAGACCCTAGACATCATCTTTCAAGAAATTAAGGAAAACTGCCCTGATATTCTAGAAGCAGAGGGCAAAATGGAAATTGAAAGAATCTACCAATCATCCTTTGATAAAGATCCCAAAAAGAAAACTCCTAGAAAAATTGTCTTTACATATAACTAGGGCATAATAAAATGCTAAATAAAAGTTTAAAAATAGAACAAAAAAGCAAAAAAGGAACTCTATGGGAAAGGTGAAAGGATAGAGTGTATTCTAGACATGGAGAAAAGCCAGTGCAAATGCATGAAGACAGGAAGTGACATGTCCTGAGTGCAGAACAGACAAGGCCAGTTCGGCTGGATTGCAAAGTGCGGAGAGGGGGCATAATGCCCAGTGAAACTGAAAAGAAATCTAGAAAGAGAAATGTAGTACCATAAAAGCTAAACAGAGAAGGTTATATTTTATATGAATGGCATCAGAAAGCCACAGAAGTCAGCTGAATAGATGTCACATTATTAAATTTGCATTTAAGAAAATTCCTTTGATGTGTATGTGAAGAATGGCCTGGATTAGTAAAAACATGAGTCAGGGAGAATGTTTAAGAAACTATTCCAATAATCTAGGCAAAAGATGTGAACTAAATTGGCAGTAGTATGAGTGGAGATTTGAGAGATATTGTGAGGGTATAAATAGCAAAATTTGGCATCTAATTGGTTATGTGGGATGAGGAAAAGTGAGTTCAGGGTAATGATGAGATTATAAATCTGAGATAATAGAAGGTACTGGTGCCTTGAAAAATAGGGAGACTCAGGAGAGAGAAGGAGGGTTGGAAGGAGGGAAGAGAGAGAGGAGAAGGGCAGACAGAAACGCAGACAGACACTTCAGTAGACACTCAGGCAGACATAGTCACAGAGAGGAGGTATGGGCTAGGGAGATGGGGTGGGGACATTGAGGAGGGAAGAGAAGGTTCAAAAATGCTCCTTTAAGTAGCAATATAGGGAAATACTAAACCCAAAAGTCTCTCACAAGTCAACATTAACAAAGGCTCAAAACAATACAGTAATTCATAACTACATATATACTCTTCTGGGAGACTGGTACTTAAACATGAGAACATGAAGCCATTTAGAAGGCTATTTAAAAAGAAATCCTATTTCACCATGACTCTGCACTGTTCAAAGAACTCCCCTCAGGTCCATGACTTCAGGTAAAACAAGTCCTCCTCCTACAAGTGGTAATCCACTCTGGTGCAAAGATTCTCTTTGTCATCAGTCTGCTCTGATCAAAAGATTCAGGATCTCTGACATCTCAAAATTCATAAGGTTTCCTCCAGGATTTGACAGATCCATCTCAGGATAAGTGATCACCTATAAATAGAAAGAAATAAGACATAAGAAATAGCTCAAAAGCTGAACTCCCCACATAAGTGCTTCAGCTGCTATATGCTCACAGCTCACTATTTTTCCCATGTTAGGAGGAAGAATACCAATCTTCTCCCCCACTTCTAGGCATATGTCTGACATGACCTGCAGAAAATAAAAGAGGCAGACCCAAGGACGACCATTCATTCTCTTTAAAGATCCACTTAACCATTGATTTGCCCTGTTCAGTGGCCAATATGGGGATTGTTTGTTCATTCAAAGCACCGAGGTCCTTATCAAATGAGCTGTTTCCCCAGAGGCAGCTTTGATGTAGGTTGGACACTCCATGGTGTATACTCTACTCTTTACTATATATATATATATATATATATATATATATATATATGAAGGAATCAAGCAAACACTATTAAGCACTCGGTGGAAAGCACTATTCTATGTTAAATGTCAGTACAAATAGAAGTCAAGGAGCTCACATTCTAATGGGGGAGACAACACTTAATGGAAGGTTTCAGCAGCAAGTCAATTGTAAAAGTCCCAAGGTTCCTAGGATTCATTGGCAAAGTAGACAATTATACCTTTTTTCCTTAATATCAATATGTAATATCATTATTCCTAGGTCTTTTGGGTTCAGGGCCTGGGCTGTCCCATTAGGGACTGAGGGGAGATGGTGGTCAAAGTCATGGTAGTGATTTGAATTGTCTAGCAGTTGCTGCCTCCTGTCTCTTCATTATTTTGTGCAAGTATACTCCTGTTTTGTCCAAAATCAATGAGCACAGTAATATTCTTATAGCACAATATTCCATCATGATCATATACCACAACTTGTTCAGCCATTCCCCAACTGATGGGCATCCTCACAATTTCCTGTTCTTTCCCACCACAGAGAGCTGCTATAAATATTTTAGAACTTATGGGTTCTTCTCCTTTTTCTCTAATCATCTTTGGAAAAGTATGGCCTAGAGCTGAAAAGAATAACATGGAAAACTCTCAGTCCCTGGGCCCCAATATTTGTGATATTTACATTTGTTTCCCCACTAATGTATATTCTCCTTCAGAGAAGGGATTTTCCCCCTTACCTCATACCCCTAGGGCTTAGCATAGTGCCTGCACTTAATATATGCTTGGTGTTTGATTGCCCCATGACAGTGACTGTTTGGCAGACTACTGTTTGTTAAAAAGAGAAAGCTTCCAGCTTGGTCTCTCTTGACTATGGCTCTCTAAGATTCATCATGTGATTCAAGTGTGGGATTCAGAAGGATGGTCCTTAAGAGTGTTATCATGGTGACCCTGATGGGGCTTCCCACACTGATTCAAGTATACATCCTGATGAAAGAGTCCCCTGGCTGTCCTTTTCCTTCTTTGTGTTCTTTCCTAATATTAGACAGATGAATATCCCATGATAGTCATGTTCAAGGAGCCTTGACAGGAGCCTTGTGAATAGTCTGAAATGTCTAGGAAACCTAGGAAGCCTGTGAGTACAACAGCTATGCTGTCGGGGGAATGGTAGTGGCTTATAGCAGGGGGAACTTATACAATTGAGAGGAAAGAAAACCAAGGTAAAATATAAATCACCTGATTAGCAGTCTTGCAAAGCTGCATTATGTCCTAACGAAGTCTAAATATTAGTTCCCAAGCTCTTTTGTAACCATGGTTAGAAATTGTCAATGAATCTTGCTAATCTTGTAATTCTGCTAATAAACACTGATTTTTCCATGTTTGAAATTTCTGTATAGGTATAAACTACCTTTCTCTTACCAGGTTCATATTGCACATGTGAACCTCTTTTACTCCCCACTTCGACTTGCAAGCCATAATTATTACTATGATTTGAATTATCACCATACCATGGAGATGGGGGAACATAATGAGCCAATGAATGAGAGAATGGAAAGCTGAATCCACCAAATTACAGGTCTGGCTTCCCCAAAATTGAATCTGACAAATAGAAATGCCTTGGCATGGAATAGTGAGTGGTGCAGAATTCCAATCCCTGCAGGCTCAACTGTGCTACTGTCAGATTTACATGGGAGATATCTTGGAGGAGAACCTTGAAGCTACCTTTTGCTCATCCCAATGAAACATTTTATTTCGTTAACTTATAATAAACAGGGTAAAATTTCGTACTCTAAAATTCTCAGTCCATTGCTTGACTATGAAGATGCAGACTGTAGGAAATCATTTGCAAATGCCTAACTGTTCCTTTTTCATTAAATATATTCTCAATCCATGAATAAATTATGTTCATCATATTTTACACAAATGAAAAAGTAGGAATATGGACCATCAGTTATTTATGTCCTCTCAAAAACTTTTTTTTAAAAAAAAATAATGCTGAAGCATACTATTTTTCATTTTCTTTTTTTCTTTAGTTTGAGTTTTCTTCCATAAGGGGCCTTAAAGATCATTGTGTTCACTCCCCTCATTTTACAAATGTGTAAAATGGAGACAATAGATCTTAAATGACTTGTCCAGAATTATTAAGTTTGTGTGAGAGTCAGGATTCAAACACAAGTCTACCTGACTCTAAGTCTAACATTCTATCTCTGACACCAACAGACTACACTGACTTTAAATGATGGTAACAAGAAATAATAAGGTAGACATTAGAGATTATATACTACATATAACCTTTATGGTTATATAGATACTATGTTTGACATAATATTATAGAACACTTTTTATATAAATAAAGTCAGATTTAAATAATTGGCAAAATATTAATTGGTCATGAGTGGGCCAATGCAATATACTAAAAATGACAATTTTACCTAAATTAATCTACTTATTCAGTGTCATCCCAGTTGTAAAGTACCAAAAATTATTTTATTGAGCTAGGAAAAAAATGATAAAATTCATTTGGAAGAACAAAAGGTTAAGAACATCAAAGGAATTAATGAAAAAAATGCAAAGGAAAGGGGTCCAGTAGTACCAAATATTAAACTCTACTGTGAGTCAGGAATTATCCAAACCATCGGGTACTAAGAAATAGAATGGTGGATCAGGGAATAGAGTAGGTGTACAATACATAGTAGTAAATGAGGATAGCAACATGTTTGATAAAACTAAGCTTTGGCAATGAAAACTTACCTTTTGGAAAAAAAATTGCTGGGAAAACTGGAAAGCAGTCTGAGAGAAACTAGGTACAGATAAATATCTTACACTGTTTACTGATAAAGGTCAAAATGGATACATGATCTGGACATAAAAAGAGATATCCTAAGTAATTGAGAAGAGCATAAAAAATATTACCTATAAGATATATGAATAAGAGAAGAATTTTTGAATAAATGAGAGTACTATTAAGTACAATTTTTATTACATTAAATTAAAAAGAGTTTATACAAATAAAACCAATGTAACCAAGACTGAAAGGAAAGTAGAAACCCAGGGGGAATTTTTATAGCCAGTTTCCTTGGTAAAGGTCTCATATCTCAAATATATAGAGAACTAAGTCAAATTTATGAGAACATGAATCATTTCCCAACTGATACATGGTCAAGGGATATGAACAAGCAGATTTTAAATAAGAAGAAATCAAAGCTATAGTCATATGAAAAAATGTTCCAAATCATTATTAATTAGAGAATTGAAAATTAGAACTACTTTGTGGTACCAGTTCACATCTATCAGATTGGCTAAAATGATAGAAGGGAAAAATTATGAATGTCAGAGGGGATGTGGAAAAATTGAAACACTAATACACTGTTGGTGGAATTGTGAACTGATTAAAACTATTTTGGAGAGAAATTTGGAATTATGTCCAAAGAGTTATAAAACTGTGTATACCATCTCACCCAAAAATACCACTATTAGGTCCATTTCCCAAGGTGATCAAAAATAAGGAGATGAATTTATATGTTCTAAAATATTTATAGCAGCTCTCTTTCTGGTGGCAAAGAAGTGGAAAGTGAAGGACTGTCTATTAATTGGGGAATGGCTTGTTTAGTTGTGGTATATGATTGTAATGGAATACTACTATGCTGTAAGAAACAACAAGGAAGTTGGATTTAGAAAAACACGGGAAGACTTGAATGAAAAAAAAACATCTAAAGTTAAAGCAGCAGAAGCTAGAGAACCTTTTATACAGTAACAACAATATCGTTTGGTGAGTATTGTGAATAACTAAGCTTTTTGAGTAATATGATCATTCAAATGAATTACAAAGGACTTACAAAGGAAAATGCAATCTACCTCCAGAGAACTGATATATGGAAATATGTATTATAAGGTGTTTATATGTGTGTGTGTAAGTATGCGTATATATGTATGTCTATATGTTTTCATGTATATGTGTATGCATATACACACATTATCCATAAGCATATGCATGTGTATGCTGTATGTGTATATACCAACATATATACATAAATACATATGTATACGTAGACATACATACATATGTGTGTGCATATAAAGTGTTGTCCTTCTCTAATGGAGAGTCAGGAGAGAGATAACCCAGAGCTCAAAATATTAACAAAATTTTTTTTTAAATTTAAAAATACAACAAAAATAGATAACACAATTTTTATAATATTATACATTATAACATTGAAACATAATATATAATAAGACTGTTATGTTAATATGCAGTATATCATATTAATGTATACTATTATATAATACACAATATTATGTATAGCATAATATCTGTAGCTATAGCCATTTCATCTTCTTTTATGTACCCTAATTTTTGTCCTCAAGAGACCATAAATTTAAATAGATTTAAACAGAGCAAGGTGGTTTGTTGTAAATTTATGCAGTGTCTTTTCCCCAATATAATACTTCCTGACACTTTGTTTCCTATTTCACCCTTTGCTATAAATAGTTTATGGTCTCACTTTATTTTTTTATTTATTCAGTATTTAACTTTTCCCCAATTACATGCAAATACCAATTTTTAACATTTGTTTTTAAAACGCTGACTTCCAAATTGTCTTCCTTCCTCCCGGTCTCACTTTAAATAGTCTGATCATTAAGAAATGATTCTAAGTATGCAGGCACTCTCCAGCAGCCAATCCTTTCAGTGAGTGAGCAGGCATTCTTCAGTGGCCAGATACCCATCTACAACCCAAGAGCTTCAGTGCTGCTGACCTTAGCTCAGTACCAGATAAGCTGCCAAACACCTACAGCCTCCAACTGCCAGCACTTGAGGCCCCAGAACACACAGCCAGAGACCAGGTCCCTGGCCCCAAGAACAAGAAGCTTGGGCCCATGCCCCTTCAGCTCCAGCAGAAGAGCTCAACTTTAAAAGGCAGGAAATAGGCAAACACCATGAGGAAAAGAAATAGACAATGATCATTGATTCTTACTATGGGGACAGAGAAGATGAAAACATGAATTCAGAAGAGGACAACATTGCCAATATACCCACATCCAAAACCTCAAAAACAAATATGAACTGGTCTCAAGCCAAAAAAAGTATTCTTGGAAGAGCTAAAGAAAGATTTTAAAAGTCAAATAAGAGAGGTAGAAGAAAAATGGGGAAAAGAAATGAGAGGTATGCAAGAGGAGTCAATAACTTGGAAAAAGAAGGACAAAAATTGACAGTAGAAAACAACTCCTTAAAAAGTAGAATTAGCCAAATGGAAAGAGGAGGTACAAAAACTCACTGTATAGAACTCCTTAAAAAGTAAAATGGGCCAAATGGAAAAGGAGGTACAAAATTTATTTGAAGAAAACAATTTATTAAAAATTAGAATTGGGCAAGTAGAAGCTCTATGAGACATCAAGAATCAGTCAAACAAAATCAAAAGAATGAAAAAATAGAAGAAAACATAAAATATCTCATCGGAAAAACAGCAGACCTAAAAAATTGAACCAGGAGAGATAATTTAAGATTTATTGGTCTACCAGGAAGCCATGATACAGAAAAGAGCCTGGACAGCATCTTCCAAGACATCATTAAAGAAAACTACACTGAGTCCTAGAACCAGAGAGTAAAATAACCATCAAAAAAAAATCCACCAATCATCTCCTGAAAGAGATCCCAAATTGAAAACATGAAGAAATGTTATAGCCAAATTCCAGAATTATCAGTCAAAGATTATGCATAATCTTGAAGCTTCTACATTGAAAGGTCTGAGGGTTAGGAATATGATATGCTGTAAGGCAAAGGAGCTTGGATTGCGACGGAAGATCAACTACCAAGTGAAACTGAGCAAACTGCTTACATCCCTGCAAGGGGAGATTATACTTGTAACTCTTGAGAACTGTATCTTTATTAATGACATTTAAAAGGGGTGTACGTAGACAGAGTGTGTGGGTATAAGTTGACATCAACGTGATGATAAAAAAAATCTAATTAAAAGGTGGAAAGGGATTGTACTGGGAGAAGGGGAAAGGAGAAGGCAGAGCATTGTAAATTGCATCACATGAAGAGGCACAAAGACCTATAACAGTAGAGGAAAATAAGGGAGGGAAATGAGCATTGTTTGAAACTTACTTTCATTAAATTTGGCTCAAACAGCAAATAACATAATCAGTTAGGTATAGAAATCTAACTTACCCTATAGGAAATAAGAGGGGAAAGGGGAAAAAAGGGAGGGGGTGGAAAGAAGGGAGGGAAGAAGAAGTAAGGGGAAAGAGGAAGAAAAGGGAGGGGGCTGATAGAAAGGAGGGCAAATTGAGGGAGGGGGTGGTCAAAAGCAAAAACCTAGTGAGGAGGGAAAGGGGGAAAGGAGAAAGAAAAGCAAAACAGGGGGGAAACAAGGATGGAGAGAAAGAGACAGATAGTTATTATAACCATGTATGTGAATGGGATGAGCTGTCCCACAAAATGGAAGTGTATGGCAAAGTAGATTAAAAACCATAATCCTACAATATGTCAATTAGAAGAAACATATTTGAAACAGAGTGTGCATATTCACACATAGAGTGAAGGTAAAAGACTGAAGCAGAATGTAATATGCTTCAGTTGAATTGAAAAAGAAGGGTAGTAATCCTGATCTCAGACAAAGCAAAATCAAAAATAAATTTAATAAAAAGAGATAAAGTAGGAAACTACATCCTGTTAAAAGGTACCATAGACAATGAATTAATATTATTACTAAACATATATGCACCAAGTGTTATAGCATCCAGATTCTTAGAGGAGAAGTTAAGGGATTTACAAGAAGAAATAGACAACAAATCTATACTAGTGGAGGACCTCAGCCTCTGTCTCTCAGAACTAGATAAATCTAACCACAAAATAAACAAGAAAGAAGTTGAGGAGATGAATAGAATTTTTTTTTATTTACATATGGTAGACCTCTGGAGAAAATTGAATGGGGATAGAAAGGAATATACCTTTTTTTCTCAGAAGCATATGACACCTACACAAAAACTGACCATGTATTAGGGCATAAAAACATCACAATCCAATGTAGAAATTCAGAAATATTAAACGCATCCTTTTCCAATCATGATGCAATAAAAATTATGTGTAGTAAAGAGCCATGAAAAATAGTCTCAAATTAGTTGGAAACTAAATAATGTAATCCTAAAGAATGAGTAGGTCAAATAATAAAATATGGAAACAATCAATAACTTCATCTAAGAGAAGGACAATAAGAAACAACATACCAAAACTTATGGGATGCAGTGAAAGCAGTTTTTAGGGGAAGTTTTAAATCCCCACATGCTTACATGAATAAAATAAAGAGGAGATCAATAAATGGGGCATGCAACTAAAAAACCTAGAAAAAAAATGAAAAATTCCCAATTAAATACCAAATTAGAAATTCTGAAAATGAAAGGAGATATGAACAAAAGAGAATTTAAGAAAACTATGGAATTAATATATAAATCTAAGACCTTTCTTATTAAAAAATAAAATAGATAAACCTTTGGTTAATTTGATTAAAAGAGAGAGGAAAAAAATTACCAGTATTAAAAATGAAAAGGGTGAATTCACCACCAATGAAGAGGAAATTAAAACAATAATTAGGAGCTATTGTGTCCAACTGTATGCCAATAAATTTGACAATCTTAGTGAAAGAGATCAACATTTACAAAAATACAAATTGCCCAGATTAAGATAAGAGGATATAAAATTCTTCAATAACCCCATTTCAGAAAAAGAAATTCAACAATCCATCAATGAACTAACTCCCTAGGAAAAAATCCCCAGGGCCAGATGGATTTACAGGTGAATTCTATCGAACACTTAAAGAACAATTAATGCCAATCCTATATAAACTATTTTGGAAAATAGTCAAAGAAAGAGTCCTTCCAAATTCATTTTATGATACAAATATGGTGGTGATACCTAAACCAAGGACAGTCAAAACAGAGAAAGAAAATTGTAGACCAATTTCCCTAATGAATATAGATGAAAAAAATTTTAAATAAAATTTTAACAAAAAGATTACACCAACTTACCATGAGAATAATACACTATGACTACATAGGATTTATACTAGAAATGCATGGCTAATTCAATGTTAGGAAAATTATAAGCACAATTGACCACATCAACAACAAAAGTCATAGAAACCATATGATTATCTAACAGGTGCGGAAAAAGCTTTTGGCAAAACACAACACCCATTCCTATTAAAAAACAATAGAGAGCATAGGAATAAAGGAGTCTTCCTTAAAATGATAAGTAGCATCTACCTAAAAGTATGAGCAAACATTATATGTAATGGGGATAAGCTAGATGCATTTCCAATAAGATCAGGAGTGAAACAAGGATGTCCATCTTCATCGCTGTTTTTCAATATGGTAACTAGAAACATTAGCTTTAGAAATAAAAGAAAAAGAAATTAAAAGAACTAGAATAGGCAAAGAAGAAACAAAGCTATCACTCTTTGCAGATGCCATGATGGTATATACCTAGAGCATCCTAGAGAATCAAGTAAAAAACTTCTTGAAATAATAAAGAACTTTAGCAAAGTTGCAGGATATAAAATAAACCCACATAAATCATCTGCATTTCTATGTATTACTAGCAAAGCCCAACAGCAAGATATGGAAAGAAATTACATTTCAAATAACTGCAGACATTATAAAATATTGGGGAGTCTACCTGCCAAAACAAACCCAGGAACTATATGAACACAATTACAAAACGCTTCACACAAATAAAGTCAAATCTAAATAATTGTAAAAACACCAGTTACTCATGGGGAGACTGAGCTAATATAATACAAATGACAATTCTACTCAAATTATTTTACTTATTAGGTGCCATACCAATCAAACTACTAAAATGTTATTTCATAAAGCTACAAAAAAATAATAACGTAATTTATCTGGAAGAAAAAAAAGGTCCAGAATATCAAGGGAATAATGAAAAGAAATGTTAAGGAAGGTGGCCTAGCCATACCAGATATTAAATTGTACTATAAAGCAGCCATCATCAAAACTGCTTGGTATTGGCTAAGAAATAGAGTGTTGGATCAGTGGAATAGATTAGGTACATAAGCCACAATAGTCAATGACTACATCAATCTATTCTTTGATAAACCCAAAGACTCCAAGTTTTGGGATAATAACTCAATATTTAACAAAAACTGCTGGGAAAACTAGAAAATTGTATGGCAAAAACTAGGCATAAACCAATATCATACATCCTCTACCAAGTTAAAATCAAAATCAGTTCACAATTTAGATATAAAGGCTGATACTATAAGCAAGCTGGGAGAGCAAGCAATAGTTTATGCACAAGATTTATGGAGAACAGAAGAAGTGATGACCAAACAAGAGATAGAGAACATTATGGAATGCAAAATGGATAATTTTGATTACACTAAATTGAGAAATACTTGTAGAAACAAAGCTAATGCAACCAAGATTAGAAGGGAAGCAGAAAACTGGGAAACGATTTTTATATCCAGTGTCTAAAGGCCTCATTTCTGAAACATATAAATAACTGAGCTAATTTATAAGAATTCAAGTCATTCCCCAGTTGAGAAATGGTCAAAGGAAATGAACAGACAGTTTTTAGAGAAAGAAATTAAAGCTATCTATAGTCATACAAAATGCTCTAAATCACTATTGATCAGAGAAATGCAAATCAAAACAACTCTGAAGTACCACATCACACCTATCAGATTGTCTAACATGACAAAACAGGAAAAATGATAAATGTTGAAAAAGATGTAGGGAAATTGGAACACTAATGCATTGTTGGTGGAGTTGCGAACTGATCCAATCATTCTGGAGAGCAATTTGGAACTATGTATGGTCAAAGGGCTATAAAACTGTGAATACACCCTTTGACCCAGCAATACTGCTTCTAGTTCTGTATCCCAATGAGATCATACTAATGTACAGACATATTTATAGCAGCTCTCTTTGTTGTGGTCAAGAATTGGAAATTGAGAGAATGCCCATCAATTAGGAATGGCTAAGTCATGCAATATGAATGTAATGGAATAATATTGTGTCATAAGAAGTGATAAGCCAGTGGACTTCAGAAAACCTAGAAAGAGTCATAAGAACTGATGCTGACTGAAGTGAGCAGAACCAGGAGAACATTATCGACAGTATCAGCCACATTGTGCAATGACTAACTTTTATAGACCTGGCTCTCCTCAGCCATGCAAGGATCTAAAATAATTTCAAAAGACTCATGGTGGAAAATGCTGTCCACATCCAGAGAAAGAACTACAGAAACTGAATGGAAATTGAAGCATACTATTTTTCCTTTTTTTCCTTCGGTTGTTTCATTTTGTTTCTTCTTTCTTGTGGTTTTTCCCATTAGTTCTAATACTTCTTTATCATGTGACTAATGTGGAAATATATTTAAAATGAATGTATACATAGAGCTTATATCACTTTGCACATCATCTTAAGGAGGGGGGAAGGGAAGGAAGGGGGAGAAAATTTAGAGCTCAGGAGCTTATGGAAGTGAATAATAAATGAGTGAATAAATAAATAGAAAAAAAGAAATCATAGACCAATACAAACAAACATCCTCAAGAAAAATAAGGAAAGTCAAGAAAGTATGCTTCAATCTGTATTCAGAAATCATCAGAGAGTGGAACTAAGATAGTAGAGTAAAAACAAGGACTTTTGGGAGCCAAGATGGTGGCTGGAAAGCAGTAACTGGCATGAGCTCCCCACCAAGTCCCTCCAAAAACCTATAAGAAAAGTGGCTCTGAACCAGTTCTAGAGCTACAGGACACACAGAGTAGCAGAGGAAAGCAGGGCTGTAGCCTAGGACAGCCTGGATGGTCTCTGGGTAAGGTCTATCCCACATAAAGCTGGGAGTGGAGCAGAGCTGAGCAGAGCCCACCATGGGTAGCACGGACCAACCAGACCAAAAGCTGGGTGGAACAAGCCCTAGCGCCCTGAATCACTGAGCTGCACAAGTTACCAGAATTCTCAACCCACAAACACAAAAGATAACAGAGAAGGTTAGTGGGAAAAGTGCTGGGGACAGGGAGTTTGCAGTTTGGCCACTGCCCCGGGGCAACAGAGGTGGGGCAGCTACAAAAGTACAGCTGCTGTTGCTTCTGGTCCCAGGCCCACCTGGTGGGAGGAATTAAGTGGCAGATCAGAGCAGGAGTGCAGAGCCTGCTGAAGATCTAAGTCCAGTCCTGGTTGGGGGTTCTTGGGGAAGGAGGAGTGCTGGTGTGGCAG
>CM053623.1:316856254-316876039 GCA_028646595.1 Phalanger gymnotis | reverse complement strand
CTAACTCAAATGGCAAAAGAGCTCCAAAAAGCCAATGAGGAGAAGAATGCCTTGAAAGGCAGAATTAGCCAAATGGAAAAGGAGGGCCAAAAGACCACTGAAGAAAATACTAGCTTAAAAATTAGATTGGAGCAAGTGGAAGCTAGTGACTTGATGAGAAATCAAGATATTATCAAACAGAACCAAAGGAATGAAAAAATGGAAGACAATGTGAAATATGTCATTGGAAAAACCACTGACCTGGAAAATAGATCCAGGAGAGATAATTTAAAAATTCTTGGACTACCGGAAAGCCATGATCAAAAAAGGAGCCTAGATATCATCTTTCAAGAAATTATCAAGAACTGCCCTGATATTCTAGAACCAGAGGGCAAAATAGAAATTGAAAGAATCTACAGATAGCCTCCTCAAAAAGATCCCAAAAAGAAATCTCCTAAGAATATTGTCACAAAATTCCAGCACCCCCAGGTAAAGGAGAAAATACTGCAAGCAACCAGAAAGAAAGAAATTGAGTATTGTGGAAACACAATCAGAATAACCCAAGATCTAGCAGCTTCTACAGTAAGAGATTGAAGGGCTTGGAATATGATATACCGGAGGTCAATGGAGCTGGGACTAAAACAAAGAATCACCTACCCAGGAAACTGCGTATCATGCTCCAAGGCAAAATATGGATTTTCAATAAAATAGAGGACTTTCAAGCTTTCTCGGTGAAATGATCAGAGCTGAATATAAAATTTGACTTTCAAACGCAAGAATCAAGAAAAGCATGGAAAGGTAATCAAGAAAAAGAATAAGAAAAATAAATTGCAAGGGACTTACTAAGGTTGAACTTTTTTGTTTACATTCCTACATGGAAAGATGATGTGTATGATTCATGAAACCTCAGTATTAGGGTAGCTGAAGGGAATACGCATATATATATATATATATATATATATATATATATATATATATATATATATATATATACATACATATATATATATATATATATATATATGTGAGTGTGTATGTATGTATAAACGTATATGTGTATACTGGGGAACAGGGCAACCAGAATATATGCCATCTTGGAGTGGGGGGGAGGGTAGAAGTGGGGAGAAAAGTTGTAATTCAAACTCTTGTGAAAATCAATGCTGAAAACTAAATATATTTAAAAAATTCCATTAAAAAATAAAAATAAAAAAAGCAGGGACTTTCTTGAGCTCTCCCTGAATCCCTTCTAAATAATTGTGAAAAATGACTCTAAAAAATTCTAGAGTAGCAGAACCCACAAAATGACAGAATGAAACAAATTTCCAGCCTAAGACAACCTGGGAGGTCAACAGAATAGGTCTGTTGCACCAGTCTGAGAGAGGAGCATAGCCCAGTGCAAAATGTGTCAGCACAGAACAGCCCCCAGCCAACTTGGAATAGGCCTTGGGAGACTAAATCACTGGCAGCTATAATGGTTTCCAGACTTCCCAACTCACAAACACCAAAGACAGCCTAGATCAGTAGGAAATGTCTGTCAGATCTGGGTGAGAGGAACATTTCTGGGCCCAGACCTGGGGTAGCAGTGGTGACAGCAATGGCTGCTTCTAAAGCTCTCATCCGCCATGCAGTAAGAGGATTGAGAAGCTCATCAGAGGGGGATTGCAGGGATCTCTTTTCTGACAGTAAGGCAGGATTCTTTTGCTTTGCCCATGCTTCGATCTGGGTCACAGTCTTAGGTGGTGGTCCTGGGGTGAAAAAGAGCACTGACATGGCAGAGCTTGTGGGCAGTGGAGAGGGAATCCTCCTCACAGTTCGAAGGCAGAAAAGAGTGCTTGAGATCACTCACAGACCACAGTACAGGCCTGGGGAGGAGTGAAGATTTCTCCTTTGATCATACCACCTTCACAGACCCGAAAATGTATAGGGGTCCCTAGAAGTATGTCTGAAAACAGCTACACAAAACCCCTGAATCTTGGGACAGTACACCCTCCACACTGGAAGCAGAGTCCTACCTTAACAAAGAGTTAAAAAAAAGTCAAGTAATTCTCTGGGAAAATGAGCAAACAGTGGGGAAAAAACTCATCCTATACAGACACTATTGGTTCTTTCTCTGCAGATGGTTAACATTTTCCATCACAAGTCCTTCAAGGATAGACAGGGTAGGCACTCAGTACTCTCCTATCTCAGGAAGATGGCCAAGGTCACCTTCAATGTAGGGCTATAGGGGTTACCAGGAACCCCATGTGCCAGCTAGCACATACTAGGATCCTAAAAATAAAATATGGGAATCCCAAAAGACATCCCGGCAAAGGAAAAGAAAAATCAGCCAGGGCAAAATAAATAAATAAATAAATTGAAATTGAAAATAGGGGACTTGCTACAAAGAAAGTATGTGGTTTTCATCAATCCAGACATAGAATATCATGGGGTAGACAGGGAGCCCCTTCTCAGGGGCTCCTGCCAATTCCCCTTATTTTGTAAATTTGCCAGATCCCTGGAACCCATCTGGTGTTCAAGGTCATCCACTCTAGGCAAAAAAGAGCTTGTTTGGGCTATGGAGGTCCTAAACAATGAACTTAGCTTGCTCAGAATTTGCAAGTTTATACATAATGTAGAAATGCTAATGATTTGTCTTTACACCAGGATAAATTTAAATTTGAAAAGGAGAGAAAAAAAAAGTGAAGGATCTTAAGTGAAATCTCTTATCTATGTAAGCCAAGGTAAATTTTGATTGCTTATTACAACTCCAGAAAAGTAAAAACAATTGTATCTAACCCTAAGCTGTGATTGGTGAGACTTGCCATTTGAGGTAAAAGTCCTTGGGAGCACACTAATTTTATTTTGAATTTGAAACTAAGTATAGTTGTCTGAATCAAATCAGTATGTGAGAGAAATGCCACAAGTGAGAATGTGATCCTGCTACAGGTGGAGGTTTACTTCTGGGAAAACCTAAGAGGACACTTTTAGCCTCAGTCTAAGATGGCACCCTCCTGGCTCAGTTTCCCCATTGTCTTCCTTTGAAAAGGTCTGTTTCCCACCTGGCTATTCCAGAGTCTGGCTATGAGGTAAAGTTGATAACTGTGACTCTTATCTGAATTCAAACAGAGCTAAGGATATTTTATCCTGTCATAGCTGGCCTAATCATGGCCTTGTTTTTTTTTTTCCTTTTATAACAAATTTCTATAATCAAAGCAAGTGGTCAGTAAAAGATATGAGCACAGTATAAGTATGTGAGATCTTGCTGTATTCAATCTGAATGTGTAGTAACTCCACATCCCAAACAACTGGGTAAATTAGTACTTGGGCTTGTCATCTGCCTGCCTACATTATCAAGTGAAAGATTAAAAGCCTAATATAGAACATTCCTTTGGAATGATATGGGAATAGACAAAGGGAAAAGAAATTAATGAAACAAAGGTACAAACACAATATTAATCATTATCCCATAAACTAAATCTAGAATATATCTAAGCTACTATAATAAAAATGTGTGTTTAAGATCTGAGCTATTTGGCCTAATTTAAATTCCTTTCTATGTCTTAACTTAGTAAATGGATATTGGGCCTGTTACTTAATTACTTAAAGTGTCTTCCCCAGTCTTTTATTATAATTGGAGTAAAGTTAACTTCTTATAAGCACATTTATCTGTATAACTATTGAACCCAGGGGTGGAAAGCTTCTAACTAAAGAAGAGTTGAATCTACAATGGTATCTGATCTTCCTAATCAGAATCAGAGTGGAAATTTTTGGGAAAGGAACAAAATAAGAAAATCCTATATATCAAAAGTAACTAATAGCATCATGGGGTTCTTGCTTTCTTTCTCCTTCATTCTGGGGCCTTTCATATTATGTCAGATTTGTGTCTTCCAAACTTCATGCTATTCAACTACAGTTGGTAGCCTCTACCCATCCATCATCTCCCAGATGTGGCCTATACTTGGCTCCAGTCAACCTCCTCTTAGGGACCCATCAAGCCAGTGACAACTCCATGCCCCTTTTCAGCCTAAAGAAGCTACAGAAAAAGAGACTTTCATCTCTTTTCCCAAATGAATTTGGTCCCCAGCTCTTTGAGGGGGGAATGATGGAATCCTAATAAAGCTGTCCATAGCTGCAATATTCTAACTTCCTTATGGGACCCTCTAAGCAGCAAGCATGTCCTGAAATAACCACACAATCTGGTTTTAACCACACCACAAACCTCCAGACTCAATGTAGGTACTACCCTAGCAAGCCTCTGCCCCCTGTCTAATTTTCATGTTTGAACAAGTATGTTCTTGTACTCAACCACCAACACATCATCCATTTAGCCCAAGACAGGGACACTACACCTAACTATCCATCAGACCAGAAAGCAGCATGACCAGTGTGTTTGACCACTGAAACATAGAAGAGACCCCTCCCTTATTATCTAATCCTTTGAGAAACCATCCTGTCTTTTTAATATGCATAATTTCTGTTGTGTAATCAGCATCATTACACTATAAAATTACCTGTCCTGTCCTACTAAGTTGCTAGTTCCTCTTGAAAACTAGCTCTCTTCTGAGGGACATCAATCCTCAACACATTTCTATACTTGGATTAGAGGTGGTCTGACTTTGAATTCTTTGATATGGTGCCACCACAACACACCATGAAACCACAAAACTAGTTAGCTTTGATTGCTTCATCTGAAAGCTGTTCATAACTTTTGATCATTTAGTAATTGGTGAATAGCACTTATTTTTACAAATTTGAGTCCATTCTCTATATATTTGAGAAACGAAGCCTTTTCAGAGAAATTGCTTCAAAATTCTTTTCACAATTGCTAAGTGTATTTCCCTCCATCCTATGCCTTCATTTATTCTCTTCTCTCTTCTTTCACCCTGTCCCTCCTCAGAAGTGTTTTGCTTCTAACCCCTCCCCCAATCTGCCCTGTCTTTTATCATCTCCTCCCTTTCATTAACCCCTTCCCTTCCTACTTTACTGTAAAGTAAAATAGATTTCATCAATTGAGTGTGTATCTTATTCCCTCTTTGATTCAACTCTGCTGAGAGTAAGGTTCACTTTCTACTCCCCCCACCACGTCCTCCATCTTCTCCACTGTAAAGGCTTTTTCTTGCCTATTTTAAGTAAGATAATTTACTCCATTCTACCTGTCCCATTCTCTTTCTCCCAATGCATTACTTTTTTTTTCTCACTCCTTAATTTTACTTTTTTTAGATATCATCCCTTCATATTCAATTCACACTGTGTCCTCTGTCTCTGTATATTCTGTCTAATAGCCCTAACAGGGAGAAAGTTTTTGGGGGTTACAAGTATCATCTCCCAATGTAGGATTGTAAACAGTTTAACCTTATTGAATCCTTTATGGTTTCCCTTTCTTGTTTACCTTTTTTTGTTTCTCTTGATTCTTATATTTGAAAGTCACATTTTCTATTCAGCTCTGGTCTTTTCATCAAGAATGCTTGAAATTCATCTATTTCATTGAATATCTATTCACACCACCCCCCCAAGAATTATACTCAATTTTTCTGAATGGGTGATTCTTCGTTGTAATCCTAGTTCCTTTGCTTCCCAGAATATTGTATACCAAGTCCTCCAATACTTTAATGTAGAAGTTGCTAAATTTTGTGTTATCCTGTGACTCCATCATACTTGATTTTTTTCTTTCTGACTGCTTACAATATCCTCTCTTCGACCTAGGTGCTCTGGAATTTGCCTATAACATTCCTAGGAGTTTTCCTTTTGGGATCTCTTTCAGAAGGTGTGATTAGCTGATGCTTTCGATTTCTATTTTTCCCTCTGGTTCTAGAATCTCAGGGCACGTTTCTGTGATAATTTCCTGAAAGATGATGTCTAGGATCTTTTTATGATTATGGCTTTCAGGTAGTCCAATAATTTGTAAGTTATCTCTCCTGATACCAACTTCCAGGAGCCAAAATGGCAGAGTAATCAGTAAATTGCTGCAACTCTCCCATATTCACCTCCAAACAAACATAAAATAGTGCCCCCCAAACAAATTCTGGGCCAGCAGAATCAGCAAAAAGATGGGGTGAAACAATCTTTTAGCCCAAGAAACTTGTAAGATTGGAAAAAATGGGTCTCTCTTGCTCAGATAAAAGGGGAGCACAGTTCATGACAGAAAGTGTCCGAGCAAGTCAGCAGCAAGCTTCATCTCAGCAAACCAGCAGGAGGTCTTGATCACCAGTGCAGTGAAACAGGAAAAATCCAACCCCAGGACCCCTCACATAGCTCAGCATAGTGAAGGGAACAGGCAGACTCCAACTCTAAGAACCACCACATGCTTCAGTGCAGTCCCTGGCAAACAAGGAACCTCCAGCAGCCAGACCACCACGTGCTTCAGCACAGACCTGGGGAAACCCCACCAGCCTCACCACAGCACTAAGACCCCAGCTCAGCACCAGGTAAGGTGCCAGTTCTCTACAGCCTACAGAAGTGCCAGCAATCCATCACCCCAGCCCCTCAGTGCAACACCAGACACAAGGGTCCTCAATAGTACTTAGGGCAACATCAGTGCAGCACAAGATAAACAGCCATTGCCTGCAGGACTTGACACAAGAAGCCTTAGAGAGAACCCCTTCCACCCTGGAAGGAGAGTTCAAATTTTAAAGAAAAGAAAAAGGTCAAAAAATATGAGCAAAAAAATGAAAAAAGAATCTGACCACAAAAAGTTACTATGGTGACAGGGAAGAACCAAGACATAAATTCAGAAGTGGACAACAATTTCAAAATACCAATGAGCAAAACACCAAAGAAAAACAGGAAATGTTCTCAAGCCCAGAAAGAATTCATGGAAGAGCTCAAAAAGAAGTTTAAAAATCACATAAGAGAAATAGAAGAAAAATTGTGGAAAAATGAGAATGATGCAAGTGGATTATGAAAAAAAAGAGTCTAACAGTTTGGAAAAAGAAAACAACTGTTTAAAAAATAAAATTAGCCAAACGGCAAAGAAGATACAAAAACCTAATGAACAAAACAACTCCTTAAAAAGTGAAACTAGCCAAATAAAATAGCAAGTACAAAAACTAACTAAGATAAACAACTCCTTAAAAGTTAAAATTGGGCAAATGGAAGGTAATGACTCTACAACATCATAAGTCAATCAATGAAATTCAAAAGAATGAAAAAAATAGAAGAAAATTTAAAATACCTTATTGGAAAAACAACTGACCTGGAAAATAGATCCAGCACAGACCGTTTCAGAATCATTGGATTATTTGAAAGCCATAATTAAAAGGAAGACACAGAGAGCATCTTTCAAGAAATTTTCCAGGAATATTATCCTGATATCTTGTAACCAGATGACAAAACAGTCATTGAAAGAATCTACTGATCACCTTAGGAAAGAGATCACAAAATAAAAACTCCAAGGAATATTATAGCCAAATATCAGAACATCAGGTCAAGGGAAAAAAATACTGCAGGTATTCAGAAAGAGGCAATTCAAATATCAGGATGCCACAATCAGGATTACACAAGACTTAGCAGCTGTAACATTAAAGAATCAGAGGTCATGGAACATGATACTCCAGAAGGCAAAGAAGCTGGGACTACAACCAAGAATCACCTACCTGATGAAACTAAGCATAATACTTCAAAAGAAAAATGATTATTCAATGAAATAGAAGAATTTCAAGCTTTCATGAAAAGAAGACTAGAATTGAACAAAAAAAAATGATCTCCAATCTCAATACTAAAGAGAAGCCTAAAAAAGGTAAAAAGAGAAAAGAAAAGATAAGGGATTCAATGGAACTGAATTGTCCCTACATGGGAAAATGATACTTGTAATTTTTAAAAATTGTATCACTGATAGTATAGCTAGAAGGAATATACATAGACAGAGGGTACAGGTATAAGGTGAATATGAGGGAATGACACAAGTAATTAAATGATGAGAAAAAGGAGTACACTGGGTGCAGAAGGGAAGGATAGAGAAAGAGTAAATTATTTCACATAAAGAAGCACAAAAACCTATTAGAGTGGAGGGAAAGATGATAGAGTAGGCAATGGGTATCACTTTAACCTTACTTTCATCAGTGTTGGCTTAAAAAGGGAATAATATACACAATCAGCTGGATATAGAAATCTACCTTACCTGACAGGAAAGTAAGAGGGGAAGAGGTTAAATAAAGGTGTTTGGGGGAAGAAGGAGGCTGACAGAAGGGAAGGCAGATTGATAGAGGCAGTAGAAAGCAAATCACTGGTAAAGAGGGAAAGGGTGAAAGTGGAGAGAGGACACACAGGAGGAAAAATAATTTATTAAGAATGTACTTCTGTACAGCCTCAATATGATCATAGAATTTTTCCCAATTTATCAACTAGGGTTTATTTGGGGATAAAAGATTAAGAGGGGAAGAGCAGAAGAAGTAAAAGAGGATTGAAAGCAGGTCTTGCCATGAAAGACTATGTCATCCCCCCCCCCATTCAATATATTTCATGATTTCCAACACCTCCAGGAGCAAATATAAAATCTTGTATTTGGCATTCAAAACCCTTCATAACTTAGCCCCCTCTCCCCATTTTTCTAGTTTTCTCACACATTACTCTTTAGCATACACTCTCTGATACAGTGACATTGGTGTCCTTGCTGTTTCATGAACAAGACACACCTCTTGTTTCTGGATGTATTCTTTGACTGTCTCTCACATCTGGAATGGGTTATCTCCGTTCATCTCTTCCCTGATCTCCATCAAGTCCTAGCTAATATCCTTCCTACCTTATGCAAGAAGCCTTTTCAAGTCTCCTTTCATCTTATGCTTTCCCTCTGAGACTACTCCCAATTTATCTTGTGCATATGCTATTTGCACATGATCATTTGTATGTCTTCTTCTCCACTAACTCCTTGAGAACAGGAACTGTTTTGTTTTGTTTTGTTTTTATTTTTCCCCCTAACTTTAGTGGCGAGCACATTGCCTGGCACATAGTAGGTGCTTCATAAATGCTAGTTGATTGGTTGATATAGTAACACATACCTTGACCTAGAAGAGACCTCAGACGCCACCTAGTTGCTTTACAGATGAGGAAACTGAGGCCCAACATGTCCAAGATCACAGAGATGGTAAGTGACTGAATCAGTACTTCAACCCAGGTCCTCTGACCTTAGAATTAGTCTTCTTTCCATTATACCACATAGACATGTAGATATAGGTATAGATATGTGCATAGATAGATATACAGATGATAGATAAACATACATACCTATATATTATTACATATTTCTTCTAAAGCCCTATGCATATTTCTCATCTATGGCATGTAACTGAGCATGAGTTCTTGTAGCTTTTGCCAATAGGAACTGGAAGGTCCTAGGAAGGTTGAGGTGACAACAGAGTATAATCTGTCTTCTGAGGAAAAGCCTCATATCAGAAGATTTATCACTAGTTTGGCTTCAGGGTGACAAAATATTTGACTACAATACCTCTTGAAAATCATCTTCTCAATTATAGATAGATTATTATCTGCATCAGCAGAGGGTCTATCCACAACAATGAGCTCAGATCCCTGAAGTCCTGAAATAGAAAGATGAATAGATACATTTAGACAGAGATAGGGAGAGAAAATATAGATAGGAAAATTAACTTTGACATTATTAATATCAAATGTAATATTGCCTCCTCTCTCTCTCTAAATTATGCTATTTTTGTCAGAATTTTAATAATGTCCTTGCATTCTTGCTTTGTAGCTACTTACTCTCAGTTAGGTTCTGCTAGTCGCCATCCTAGAGCTCTACATTCCCTTTGTATTCTGTATCTAGCCACAGCTACTAAAACTGGCTCTAAATGTCCTTGCCTCCTCATTAAGGTTTTGGGCAAATGAGATCAACAAGGGGTAAAAACAAACAGAGTGGCTTTTCTTGCTTAGATTGACAAGGGCAACTGGGACCTCATGATCAGGCTTCACTCTTCATATGTCATCTCCCTCCCTTTTTCCTTTTTGAACATATAAAAACCTTTTTGTATGTTTTTTGTAGACTTCCATGTATTCAGATATATGGGTAACCCAGGATCATGACCCCCTTTATTTTGACTAAAGACGTCTTTTTCCTCCACTTATGAGTTTGATTTATATCAGCATTAATGATAGACAGACAGACAGACAGATGGACGGACGGACGGACAGACAGACAGATAGATAGATAGATAGATAGATAGATAGATAGATAGATAGATGCCTGTTTTATTTGAAATGATGCCCTTGATTCCCCTGAATAAAACATTTGTATTATGTTGTGGGTAATTGACCTATGTATAAGCTTTTCTACGATAAAAATTGTTCTTAATGAAGAGTCATCCATTATTATATGAGCACTTTTTCATGGTTAAGTAGGTCGAAGAAGAAAAATAATTAATTAGCATACACACCAGATGTTATATTCTTTTTTAAAATACTGCCATTGTCTTAAATTGAGTTTTTGAGTAGGAGAAATATTGTTTGTTAAATTGGGTGTATCAAATTGAAAAAAAGGGCTAAGGTTTTAATACTCATGTTATCACTACTGAAAAAGGGAGTATTAAAAGCTTTCATCTTTAGATCCAACAGTTTCTGCTATTTGATTCAATAGCAGTTGCCACTTCTAATGATTTTCAGGACTTATTTCCAACATCCTTTTATATATGTGAATGTAAATAGATATTTGGTCCATACAGACACAGAGTGTAATTTTAATAAATTGAATATTATGGGCCCTCATCTAAAGTTCTGCTCTCATATCTTATGGTAAATGGCCTTAGCTACACCAGGTCTAGACAATTCTTGGTAGGTCCCACCAAGTTGGAAAGGCTCAGAGCGTAGAATTCGATGGAGGCTTTATGTGTGCTGAGTGAAAAACAGCATGGCTAAATTTAGAGGCTCACCACCATAAAGTTAACCAAGTGAGAAGGTGATGATTGATTTTGGTCTCAACATCTCATCTACTAAAGAATTAAGGGACTGTGCCCTGGGCTGGTGAATGGAATATCTGCACTGGTGAAGTCAAAGATCTTTCAGGCATATAAAAATACTATGGTGAGATAAGTAATATTCAACTAAAACAAATTGCATTAAATCTTGTTAAGTGAAACACAGGTATCCAAAAGGAAAATTACCTTAGAGCTAACTGAATTCCAGTTTTCTAATATGTCACTTACAATTCAGAAGTCCAGAGCACCTATTCCCCCAAACCAAAATTCCATAATAATTCTCATTACTAGCTATTAGGTAAAAGGGAGAGTAAAAATGCCTTTTTTATTTTTTGCAATTTTCCTATGTCAAGAAATCATATCATGTCACATAACATGACTTTATTTTGAGGCAAATCTAGACATTGGCATTTCCCAACATGTATTCAACATAGGTTGAGAATGACGTGTGGTAAATATATGAGTGTTAATTAAGTCATTGCCTATCCTTCCCTAAGGGTACTTAAAATGCTACACTTGAATCTTTTGACAAAGACATTCTGATCTAAAAGGCAGTTAAGGACTTTTGCCAACATAAGGTATATTCCAGCCCCTTTCTCTATTAGCTAGTATAGTTTATACAGATTCTCAATTGGAAAAATAAGCTTCTCCATCCAACATAGTGGAGGGCTTTCTTTATGTCCTCTTAACATTGTATCCAGCCTCAGATAAGCCCAGCTATGGGCTTAGCACTGTGCCATATAACTGCCTAGTCTGTAAGTAAGGTGGATACAATTTTAATTATTATTGGGATATGAAGGAAAGTGGTCAATGAGGACTAGCACCTCTGGTGCGATGGCTTCTCGAATCCTTTTCAGGGTTGCTCATCCATCTTTAGTATCTACTTTCACCCAACTCTCCTTTGGCTTCAAGAAGCTATAGCATGCACAGTGGCCTACCCCAGTAAAGCCATCTTGGCAGACAGGCTAACCCGGATTGAGGCTAAGTGATAGGTCTCAAACCTGTCAGTGAGTTAGGAAGATGTCTTCTTCAAGCATGGAAAGATATCCCCCAGTGAAATGGGCAGATGAGAACAATTTGTTTCTATGGCCATGAAGGCAGCTGGGGTAGGCACTGTGGAGTGATCAAAACTTGGTCAGACATTAAAGACACCAAGGTCTTCCACTGCTTCTTGAGCCATCACCATTCATCTTGATTTTTGTCTTGCCCCTGGACTTTGATGACTCAAGAAGAGAGAGTGAAGCAGAGGAATTTGTGCAACTCTGCCTCACTTAAGACCAATTCATGCGCAAGTTAAGACATCACCCTATGATGTCATAAGTCCTCTTCAAAAACAAAGGACAATACCTGTGGTGGCAAAAAAATGGAAATTGAGGGGATGGCTAACAATTGGGAAATGGTTGAACAAGTCGTAGTAAATGAATGTAATGGAATACTATTGTGCAATAAGAAATGATGAGTGGGTAGATTTCAGAAAAAAAAAAAAACTTGGAAAGATTCATGAACTGATGCAAAGTGAAATGAGGAGAACCAGGAAAACATTGTACACAGTATCAGCAACATTGTGTGACGACCAACTATGAATGATTTAGCTCTTCTCAGCAATACAATTACCCAAGACAAATACAAAGGAAAATGTTCTCCCCGTCCAGATAAAGAATTAATGGATCCTAAAAGACACATCAAAGCATATTATTTTCGTTTACTTTATTTATTTTCATGTTTTTCCTTTTTGGTCTCTTTCTTCTTTCACAATTGTGATTGATGGGAAAATATATTTTACATGATTTCACATATATGACCTATATGAAATTGCTTACCATTTTTGGAAGAGGAGGAGAGGGAGGAATGGAGAGAGAAAAATTTGGAACTCAAAATTTTGCAAAAATGAATGTTAAAACTGTCTTTACATTTAAAGAATGTCAAAAGACATCAAAAGTTCATCAAAAGATAAACAACAATAACATTGCATAGATACCAATAGATCATACAAGCTATTAGTGGGTATCATCTGGTCTTGATATATGAGCAGTTTCTCACTTTTTTTAATGGTCCAGTACTTCTCTTATGACACCCTTTATATTACTTCTATGTGATTCTGCATTTAAAGTTTGCTAAAGCCCATTCAATGGGTGTATGTACAAAATGTCAGTGGCGTATTTCACAGCAAATACCTAGAAAAAAACGCAAATTACAAGTTATTATTGTTATTTACAAATACAAAAATAACATTTACTTACTATTTTTCCTTTAGCTCCTTTTGATTTTTTTCCCTTTGTACTTTTATTCCAAATTACATTGCTATTGCTTTTCCATTGATTCACAAACAGGATTAATATTGGTTCTATTCTCTTTTCCTCACTTTTGGCCATTTGATCCCACTTGTCCTATACTTCTCTGTATTCTTCATATACACTATTTCTTAAGATGCAACGAGATTTGCTTCACCTAATTCCCAAGTGTCAGATTTGTGGCTTGTTTCTAGTTTCCTGTTGTTATAAATAAAGCTGTGGAGAATATTTTTTTAAAGATAGCTTCTTATTTTCCTTCTTAATAGCATCATTAGAGCAAAGACCTAGTTACTAGGTCACTTCACTAAAAGCCATGAACAATTTGGTAATTTATTTGATGTAATGCCATACCTCTCTTCCAAAAGAATGTAACAATTTACAATTCTATCATTAGTGTTATAGTGCATGACTTTTTGCGCAACTCCACCAACATACATTTGATCATTTATAAGCATCTCTGCTATTTTAATGAGTACAGCATGGTATCTCACAATTCTTACAATTTTAATTTCTACAATTATTAGAATCTGAATAATGTTTTTATTCATTTACTGACAGTTTATATTTCTTTCCTCAAAATCAATCTTTTCATATTCTTTAGCCATTCATCCAGACCTGGGAAAGAACTAAGCTTAAAAACGTCAAGTTCTATCTCCAGTCATCCTAATCTATATCTTGCCACTGGACCCAGATGGCTCTGGAGAAAGAGTGAGGCAGTTGATGTTACACAGCCCTCCCTCATTTAAATCCAATTTACTTCCAAGTTATGACACCACCTTCCTGATGTCATGGTCCTCTTCGAGAACAAAGGACAAATAGGCCATCCATCCACCGAAGATGTCAGCACTTTAAAATTTTTGTTAATTCCTTATAGATCTTGGAAGTCAGGTGATTTCCAGGACTACTTAGCACAAAGTCACAAATGTTTGATTGACCTAAAATTTCACAGCAACCTATCTCTCATAAGTCAAAACCAGATAAACTGGGAGAACACTCATTAAGGAATTTCCTTGTCAATATTGAAGTTCTTTGAATGATAAGAAAGAAAATAAACCAATCTGCTTCATTTTTAACAACCACAAGAGAACTGAGAGATATGTGACAAGTAGGACTCTTTCTAAGGGATTTGTTAGACTTCTGTTTGAGTCCCCAATCGAAAATTAATTTGTGGGCCTTTGGGAAAATCACTTAATCTCCCTGGGCCTGTTTCCTCATTTGTAAAATGGTACTCTGAAGCAACTAATTCATGTAGTAATCCCTTTAGTATAGTGGAGGGTACATAATAAATACCCATATCTGTTTATTGATTGTTTCAAGGATAAAAAAATTAATAGCTTGGGTCTTCACATTTTATTAATGTAATTAGTATTTACATTTTACCTGTCAAATACTCCTTGATTTTCTCTCATGCTTAGCATTTGAATTCATTGCTTTTTATTTGTTATCTTTTTAAACTATGGGTCAGTATTTCAGAAAATTCAACAAACATTTATTTAAGCATGTATTGTGTGAAATAAATGGGCTAGGAGCCAAGAGATATAAAAAGATAAATAAAACATGATGCCTATAATGAAGGAATTTACAATTTAGTAAAGACTCATTATACATATAAATTAAGAAATAGGCAGAGAATTAAAATAAATTTGAGAATTAAAAGATGCTTAGAATTCCAGTGAGAAATGAGTTTCTCCAAGCTCATAGATACATGGAAGAAGTAACATCTGAACTGGCCATTGAAAGATGGGATTTTGACAATGGAAGATGAGGCAGGAGGAGAGCATCCCAAGTATAAAAATCTGTATGAGGAAAGTTGAAGAGGTATGAAAATAGAAAAAAAATTGTACATGACAAAAAGAGTCTTTGAGAGGGAAGTAGAGTGAGATGATGCTGAAAGGTTGGATTGTGCCAGAGAGCAAAGACCTTTGACTACAAAGGAGTTTGTATTTTTTTGGGAGGCAGGGAAAATTTTTGAGCCATAGAATACCATGTCATAATGACAAAAAAGGTGTTTTATTTTAATCCTTGATAGATTATCACCTCCCAGACTTAGTTATAATTATTTGTTTATTCTTTATTGCTTCACAGTTTTATAAAGCTTGATCAAGATAGGGTAAACAGGATAGCTTGTTTTCTAGCCCAAGGGCTTTCTAAATAGGGCTATCTTACTTTTAACTTAATGATTCTCCTGGGTCCTTTTGAAAACTCAAAAGCCTTAGGTGAATTTACATTATAGGCTAAGATCTAGAAATTTGCCTACTCATTTACCAGAGGTGACCAGGCGGAAACCTCTAAGCAATTAAAACACTTGAGAGCACTTAATCTCTCAACTTGTGGTTTTTTTAATCAGAATCTCAGGTTTGGGGAGGGCTTCAGAAGCAATAGAGTACAGCACATACCTGAGTAGGAGTATCTCCCAAATCCCACATCACCAAAAGTGATTATTCCACCTTGATTTAGAGACCTCCAGTAATGAGACATTTGCCACCTGGACCACTCTGAGCATTCAGAACTGAGATCTTCTTCCATTGTCCCTTGTTTTTCCTTCTCAGAATAAGGCAGAACAAATCTGACAATCTCCCATCTACAAGATAGTTTTTAAAATACCTAAAGAGTCTTCTTTTCCCTGATTTTTGAATGACATGGCCTTCAGTCCATTCATCATGCTTGTGATATTACCTTATTTTCTTTTACCTCCCCTGCTAAAAATGATGAATAACTCAAACATAATCCCTTCCTTCTTTCTAGGATCACAATTCTGTCACATTTGACCAAAGGCAAGCTCAGTTCATTATAATGTTGGATATATTCTGACAATATTTAAAATTCCCTTTGATGACTCCCCCAAAAATACACCCACACCCATACACACCCACACCCACACCCACATACTATATACATGTAACACACAATGGGTATGTGTACATGTGTATATGTATACATACATGCATATGCATATAAACATATGAGTACATATATGTGTTCTTATATACATGTGTTAACATATACACATACCCTTTTAACTGTAAATATATACATGCATACACATATTTATAGATATATATATAAGATAGACATATATATAGATATGTATAGATATAGATATATAAGAAACACATATATATGAGACGGAGATGGAGACAGAGACAGAGATAAAGATAGAGAGAGAGACAGAGACAGAAATGTCTTTGCTTTTGTTGCCCTGGGACAAATCTATGAGAAATTCTAATTCTGAGGTCCCAATTAGACCACCCACAACTTTCCTCTGCTTCATCCTGCCAATCTGGACAACCTGTGTTTCTTGAACATCTTTCCTTGATGAGGTCACTGGCCCATTTTATAGTGTTGGCCACTCTTTTAAGTCCAAAATGAGAGCTTAATTATTAATTTTGAAAATTCTTAAGAATCACAATTGTCATTTATGTAATTATTCAATTATAAGATACATTTCTAATTTTTATTCATTGAGGCTAATCTTCCACAGCATTTAAAACCACAGAAGACACAATTAATTATATTTTTACTTCCTTCCACAACTGAATGTTTCATCTCCATGCAATAAAACACATAGACTACAGTCTCTCCTTCTTACCTCTAGGATCAAATATAAATTTCTTGCATTGGATATTTAAAGTTCTTCACAACATAATCTTATCCTATCTTTCCAGCCTTATCACTTATTATTTCTCTTCATGGACTCCATGGTTTCTTCCATAGCTATCTCTTCTCTGACTAGTATTATACACCCACTTCACTAATGACAACTGTCATATCTCCTTTATTCTGCCTTGTGTGATTTGTGCACAGACATTATATTAATGGCTTTCAACTAAACCAATCATACCAAGAGCCTGAGAGCACTAGTGATAGTGACTCTGGCTAACCTCCACTCCCACCTTCTCTGAGTTGTGGTTCCATGTCTGGTACAATGGAGTACTCAGAGTCTGAGGGATCAAATAAACAATTTGTTTCCTAAAAATTTATCTTACAATCCTCAGTTGAAAGCAGTCCTCAGGCTGGTTTTAAAAATAGAATAAAATAAAACATACATGAATGTAAAAGAACTAGCAGCTAGGAGATGAATAACAGTTGGGAAGTATGTTCTCTCGGGTCACAAGAGGTATTCCATTAAAGTCACAAAATTGTCTTTATGTCTTCCTTGACCAAAGGGAACACAGCTTGGTTCCAGATCATTCCACCTTAATTGACAATTTCCCTGTGTCTATGCTACTAAGTCTTGGCATTATAGCAACTGTGGTTATTTTGGAAGTGTGAGGATTAACTCCAGCTTCTCAAAGTCTAGTGTCCTGAGCCACAATACCCCTCAACATTTTAAACCTTTTCAAAACTGGCCAGTCCTTCAAGCTCTGACTAGTTCTGCTGATTAATCTCACTCCACAGTCTAGACTTACATAGAGTTTCCCCACTAATTACAATGTTCTTTGTAAGGTATTCAAAAACCTTATGCTTAATGTAGTGCTCTAGGATATTGCTCATGACGGTGCTGGTTACTAACTCTTATTTCAGAATTCATTTTTTGTCAGTTTAAAAAAATCAGACTTATTTTTGTCCATGTCTAATCTTTTGATACCCCATACTTTCATCATGGTTTTCTGTCATCCTAATTCATTCATTATAACTTCATGTTCTTGAGTAGCTGTATGTGGTTTTTCTGGATCTGGAAACATAAAATTATTGTAGCATTGGTGAAAGGGGCCTGGAGGTGGAGTTGTGACATCTGAGTTCAAATTCCACATCTGATATTTGCTTACTGTTTGACCAGGGGAAAGTCATTTCTCTGGACCTTATTTTTCCCCTCTATAAAAGGAAGTAAAGTGTGAGGGTAATGATGCTTATGTCATTCCTACGGGGTGGTTATGTGGCACTCTTTGCCTCAGTCTCCTCATCTGTAAAATGGGTAAAATAAAAGCACCTACTTCACAGGGTCATTGTGAGGATTCAATGAGATAACTGCCAAGCAATTGGCACTCTGCCTAGCAGACAGTAAATGCTCTATAAATGTTGGCTATTATTATTTTTATTACCTAATTCCCAGGAATATTCCAGAAAATCTTTTCAGTTAGGTACTATGGGTATTATTGTCTCTTTTATAAACGAGACTTTTAAGACATAGAGTTTTTAGTGAACTGCTCATGGTTACACAGATAATAAGCATCAGAGGTAGAATTCAAATCCAGGCCATTTCTGTCTCTAGGTCCAACATCCTTTCCAAAGAAAATTGGGCATCTTTGAAGCTGGCATTTTTATCTCATTCTGCACTATGGCTTATGACAGTAGTGGTTTGATTCATCAAGAACTGTCATCTTCAATTTGAAGGAATATATTTTCCTCAGGATTCTTGATTGGGCATGAAAGAATAATGTGAATATATAAGACGTCAGTGTCTGTCACAGAGCGTGCTAGTGACTTCTAATTATCTTGCTAAATTTAATACCCGTACAGTGGAGGCCTTTGGTTTCCTGATGGCCTCTTGGAATGAATATGAAACTCAGCTATTATTCAATTCAATCCTATCCAATTCAATAAGCATTATTAAGTGCCCACTATGTGTCAGTCACTGTCCTAAACTGCTGGTTTAAAAAAAAAAAGAAAAGAAAACACAGGATCTGCTCTCCAGGAGCGTATAGTATTGTTGTGGACACCAGATATATATTGTTGTTGTAGTCGTCCAGTCATTTCAGTAATGTTCAACTCTTTGTGACTCCATTTGGGGTTTTCTTAGCAAAGATGCTGGAATGGTTTACCGTGTCATTCTCCACCTTGTTTTCCTGAGGAACTGAGTCAAAGAGGATTAAGTGGCTTACCCAGGGACACACAGCTAATAAGTGCCTGAGGTCAGATTTGAACTCAAGTCTTCCTGACTCCAGATGGCACTAATTAAATACAAAATTAATGTTCTGGGGAGGTGACACACTAACTACTGGAGAAATTAAGAAAAACCTCTTGGAGTTGTCATTTGAGCCAATGTGAAGGGTTCTATGAGACAGAGGTGAGGAGGGAGAACATTAGCCACATAGTGGAAAATCTGTGCAAAGGCACATAGACCAGAGATCGAATGTCCTATATGGGGAATAGAAAATAAGTAATTTGGCTACAATATAGAATTAAATGAGGTGGGAGCAATGTGAAATTAGTCTGAAAATAGAGAAGGAAGCCCCACTGTAAAAGGCTTTAGATAAAAATTCAAGACTTTTTTTTTTATTTTATCTTAGAAGAAAGATCGAGATGTTAGAACTTTTTGAGCAGGGGAGTGATATGGTAAGATTTATGCTTTAGGAACATCAGTTAGGCAACTGTGTGAAGGCCGAGTTAGAGAAGGAAGAGACTGTAGGTGAGGAGTCTAACTGGGAGGCTATGGTAATAGTTCAGGCATAATGTGACAAAGGTCTGAAATACAAAGTTGGTCATGTGTGTATGTAGACAATTTTATTTCTATGAAGATAGAATGAGAAGACTTGGTAACTGTGTAGTAGGAAGGCCGAATTTATGATCTCAAATATAATCATGTATATGTTTGAATGGTCCAAAATTGCAAGGTATGAGAGATTCTCTAAGGAGAAAACAACAAGAAATTTATTTAGGCCCCACCGCAGCAGAAC
>CM053623.1:316839024-316855754 GCA_028646595.1 Phalanger gymnotis | reverse complement strand
GGGGGGGTGGTGGAAATGGGGAGAAAATCTGTAATTCAAACGCATGTGAAAATCAATGCTGAAAACTAAACATATTAAAAATAAATTAAAATAAAAAAAACATAAAAGACAAAAAAAAAGAAACTAAACATTTTTTCTTAGCTTTTACATAGGAAATAAAATGTACATGATTAACACTCAGACTTTTGCTGGAATCATTAAAAGAAGAAAAAGTTTCTGGATCTAAATAAGATTTGTTGAAATGTAACTGTAAAGAGATGTTAGAAAGTAATGTGTAAACCGATGCTAACAATTTAATAACCTTCCTGCCTTCTAAAATTAAAGGTAGGAAATACTGGTAGGCCCAAGTTTATCCAAAATTTTATGGGCACTTAAAATGCCTAATTTGAATTAATCAACATATTATTGAAACCATGTTACATCAAATAATCACGGTTTTAGAGATTATGGGTATTTTGGATATCAAAATCACCTAAGGAAAGATGTATGCTTTGCTTGTGATGTTTAGCAGCATTACCAACATGACGGTCAAGAAAAGAAGTCATCGAGGTCATATTTGATTAAAACAAAAACTTTGGGAAGTGGCTATGTAGCAAGGGTAAAGGTTAACAGTGAAATGTCCCAACTACTTTATTGATATCTAATAACTAGACTAGGAGAGAAAGTTTCACAGCATTAGGCAAACCCTTTTTGGAGGATTTGTGAAAAAAAATTGAAAAAAATCCCACAAGAAAGGTCACAGATAGTCTATGGTCTGCACTGATGGAGAGAGGACCATATCAATGAGATGATGGATTCATTGAACTATTGAAGCATTTAACAAAAATGGGGGCAAAAGTTGTTATTTTCCGTTACCTGTTGTCCACATAAGCCATGAATTAGCAGATATTGGCAAAGATAAAGCTATAATTTATATAAGGAATCGGAATAAAGAAAACAAAATGGAGGAATCATTCAAAAGGTCAGTAGAATTTCAGAAATAGAGAAAAATATTGAGAGTTCTTTTGATAAATTGGTCCAACCACTCTATGGGTGAAGAATCCGAGGAATCTGAGTGTGCTGACTTGTTTTTCTGAGGTGATAGAGACAGTAAGTAGCAGAGTCATATTTGAACTCAGGTCCTCTGATTCCAAATCATGTGCACTTTCCTCTACAATGCTGTAATGCAATTGGGTTACTCAAGGATGTTCCACAAATTGCTATAGATGAGCTTCAGATCAATCTCAAAGGATTCTTTCTACCCATGGCAAATGTTCTCTATTTTGTTCAATAATCTCATGTTCCTATTTCTATATCCGTATATCTATCAAGTCACATGGATAGTTAATATTAACACAACAATTAATGCAGAAGTTAGAATTTATATAGAATATGGAATTTTTCCATTTAAAAGGAAATCTATGGCTGATCAAAATGATCACAATAGACAATGCTTGAGGTCACAGTTTTTCAGTGTCAAATACGGTCCTATGAGTATTCAAAACATGACCTTTAGATAAAAACTTTCTCATAAATGACACATTTCATCAGTTTTTTCAAGTGCTGATTTCCTCCCCACAAGTATCCAATCTCAGGGATAAGATTTTCCATGACTTGTCTTCAATGAGAGATTTCTGTAGTGTAACTTCTCTGATGAACTTGGAGGTTTATTTTCCAATGTTCCATTTTTGGTTAGATTCTTGGAAGTCATGTCACTTCTTTTTTATATACTTTCTGATGTCTACAAAAAGACCCATTAAAAACATGAATGCCAACTAGTTCTGCCATATTCACCATACACACATGTTTTTTTCTCTTTACTGTACTCATGAATATTATGGGCTGTTTTCTGTATCAAGGTTTTACCACATTCTCTTTGGTATGGATCCTCTGATGACTGAGAAGAGCTTTCAGGTCAAATCCTTTCTTATGCTGATATTAATATAATAATTGGAGAAAATCAGAATAAATAGATAATATAGATAAATATATTGATATAAATGATATAGATAGAGATGATATAGATATAGGTTTAAATAGGGATACAGATACAAATACAGATATAGATAAATATTCAGTGAGAGTTATTTTCCTAGGTCTATCACTTTTTCTCCTGCTAAATGATGGGTGCAGGAGAGCACAAGGAGAGGAAAAAAAACTTGGAGTAGAAACTTTGAGATATTCCCACTAGGTGGTAGATAGAGGATGAATTAAAGTCTGAGATGGTACCTAGTTCACAATAGGGGTATAAATTTCCACAAGTCTAAAAAAAATCAAGATGAGAAATACAACTATAATATATCTTTATCCATTACATATCCCATTCCTTCCCCAACCCTATCCCAATCAAAAGTTAGATGTTTGTGGAAAAAAATAATAAAAAATAATTGGCACCCTCCTGTGCTCTAGCTCAGTTCACTTCATTAAATTCTCCATAAATTCATGGAAAAGAAGGCCATGAGATGCTCCTTGTGGAGTCTCAAAATAAATGACTGTCATATTACTAAGTTCATTAGTCTGTTGAACTCAAAATATAACATAGTCTGATAGAAAGAAGGTGCTGGATTGGAATATGTAGGGCAGAGTCACATCCTGGATGCTGCCAGCCTCTTCCTTTATGGGGTGAGGAAAAGTTCTTTTGTCTTCTGTAAAATGATGTTTTATAAAACAGAGGTAGCATATTACAGTGAATATAGAACTCTGTGACCCTGGACTCAACCTCTCAGTGGCCAAGACAACTCTGTAAGACTAGAAATTTCAAAGAAGTTGAAGATCTATATCGGTGTAGAAAATTTTTCATGCTAATAAAATTAAAGATTAAGAAATCTGTGAAGAAAAAAAAGTAATATCTGATTTCTACTTATAGAAGGAAAGGCTATTTTTAAAAAATCAATTAATCAAAAACAGATGATTCTTTACTAGTGAAAAGGCCTAAGCCAGGAACTTATGGAAGATGGAGAGGGGTGTGCAAAGATGACTAAGATTGAACTCCAGTAGATCAAAATTTGAAATTAGCATTGATTTCCTTAGAAATATATAGCCAGCCCCTTCCATATGGTCCATATGGTCCACAAATCAGAACGTATAGCAAAACTGATTCTGAATACTGAGTAGTTATATTAAAGCTAATTGCTATATCCTTTGTTAAAAGTTTTTGTAAAAATATTCCATAGATGGGGAAAAATTGATTCCCTTAAGAATTTCTAGTTGATATCCAGGCTGGACATACTATGCCACAGAACTAGTCAGAATCAGAAGACTTGGTTTCAAGTGTTGACTCGTTTCTCATGATTTTCTTGCATCGCTCTCATTTCTCTTCCCATTTTTTCCTCTACTTCTCTTACTTGATTTTCAAAATCTTTTTTGAGCTCTTCCATGGCCTGAGACAATTCATATTTTTCTTGGAGGCATTGGATGTAGCAGCTTCGATTTTGTTGTCTTCTTCTGGTTGTGTTTTGATCTTCTTTGTCACAAAAATAAGATTCTATAGTCTGATTTTTTCCCACTGTTTGCTTATTTTCCCAGCCAACTACTAAACTTTTAGCTTTTTGTTAAGGTAGGACTCGGCCTCCAGTGGAGGCTGTACTGTTTCAAGCTTCAGGAGTTTTGTGCAGCTGTTTTCAGAGATTTTTCTATGGACCTGTAAATTTTCAGTTTTTCCAAGGTCATGTGATGAAAGTGTTTACTCCTCTCCTGGTCTGTGCTCTGGGCTGTGAGTGACCACAAGCACTCTTTTCTGTCCTGGAACTGTGAAGAGGATTCCCTCTCCACAGTCTCCACAAGCTTCACCATGCCAGTGCTCTTCCTTGTCCCAGGACTGCCACCCAGTTCTGTGACCCAGATCCAAGCAGGGCAAAGCAAGAGAATCCTGCCTCAATACTAGCAAAGAGATCTTTGCAATTTCCTCTGATCCTCCACTCGATCCCTCTGCCCCCCATTTGTGTTCTGAGAGCTCCAGAAGCAGCCACTGCCACCACCTTGGGCTGGGGCTGGGGCTCTCATACAGGTCCAACAGACCTTTCCTACTGACCTTCTAATTTGTCTTTGGTGTCTGTGGGTTGAAAAGTCAGAAAATTGCCACAGCTGCCAGTGATTCAGTCCCGAGGCCTTCTCTGCCCCATCTGTGCTGGTGTGTCCCACGCTGGACTGCGCTCTTCTCAGACTGGTACAACAGAACTTTGCTGTCATTGCCTTGGGCTTCCAGATTGTCTTTGGCTGGAAACTTGTTTCACTCAGTCATTTTGTGTGTTCTACTGCTCTAGAACCATTTTTAACAGGTATTTAAAAGGGCTTGGGGGAGAAGTCAAACAAGTCCTTGCTTTACTCCATCATCTTGGCTCAACTCCCAGAAGAGTTGGTTTCGAATCCCAAATCCATCACTTACTGGTTGTGTGACCTTGAAGAACTCATTTTCCTTTGCCAAGTTTTGCTTTCTTATTTGTAAAATGGAGGTGATAGTGTTATGGTTTCATGGTGTGCTGTGGGGGTCATCTCAAAGAATTCAGACTCAGACCACCTTCAATCCAAGCAGAGACATGTATTAAGGATTACACTCTCCAGTGGGCTGAGTTCCAGGAGGAACTGACAACATAGTGAGACAAGATAGGCAATTTTATAGGGTAATGATGTTGATTACACTACAGAAATTATTAATATTAAAAAAGCAGGAGGGGTTTATCAAGGAATTGGGTAATATAGGGAGAGGTCTCAGACTTGGTGGAACTGTGTATGCAATTACCCACAATGCATACAGAAAAGCCCAAATAGGAGGGAGGCATTAATACATGATAATAATATTATAATAAGTTTACTCTCGGTCAGTTTTACTATTACTGTGCAGGTGTCTACTTAGGGAAAGTTCCTTCTATTGTTTAGGGATCGACATCCTGCTCAGGCATCCTGGTGGTGCTGCCTTCTGATTGTCTGATTATTGTGGTTCTGTCTGAAATTAGATGGATGTGGTAGTGGTTGAGTGCATGGACATAGTTGCAGTTTCTGTGAGAAACATGAAGACCAGGTCTGAGGGTACTGGCCAGCTAGAGGCAGTGGCTAGCATTCCACCACATGGACACTCCTGCTATTCTAGTGGGGCATGAGTTCATGGGCATGCCTGCTCTTCTAGTGAGGCAGTGAGGCATAGATGAGGAAGTTAGGATACAGAGTTTGGGAGGCAGCATGGCTAGGTAGGGGCAGTGGGCCTGATGTTCGGTGAGGCCTATGATTGAGTCTGGGGACCTGTGGCGTGGTTAAAGCCAGATTGTGTGGTTAAATCAGGATATGCTTGCTATTCAGTCAGGACCATAAGAAAGTTAGAATATTGGGCCTGGGGCACCTTTAGGATTCCATCAATAGTACCTGGACTACTTTTGTCACAAGGGTGTGGTGAGAACCAAATGAGGTAATGTATATGTAAAGTGAAGTTCTATATAAATCACAGCTATTGTTACTATTGCTAAAAAATAAAATTAATTTGTAGGCAGGAAGAATGACTTGTTCAAATGCACAGAGGTGGACTTGAGCATGGAATATTCACAAGGTAGAAAGGAGACTTCCAAGACTAAGGGAAATATTCAACTGATAATACTACCAAGATAAGTTCTGTGTATATGATGGTTAAAACAAGACAAAATCCTTGCCCTAAAGGATCACAATCTAGTAAGGGTAATGTGAATTCAGAAATTATTATATGATATATTCATGGGAAAGGTCCAATCACAGTGCATGAGAGATATGGGAAAAAAGAACATTTATAGGGGCATTGAGAAGAAAGGGGGAAAGAAGGTTTCATGGAGGACCTGGGTTCAAATCCTCCTACACACACATAACACTGGTAAACCACTTAACATCTTTGGGCCCTGGTTTCTTTACCTATAAAAAAGTGTATTAATACCACCTACTCCATAAGATTGTTATGAGCATCAAAGGAGATAATATTTGGCAAGCACCTTTGCAAATATCTGAGAATTATATAGATATGTACTACTGTTATTTTATAACTACTATGGAGTAACTTTTAAGGGAAGAATTTCCTTAAGTGGTGATATATGGAAGGTGAAAGGTGCTCCAGTTTTGCTATGGTCAAGTCTGCACTGGTACAGCCTGCTCACTAGATTGCATTCACCTCCCAGCCTGGTGTAACATATCCTCCCTGTCAACCTTTCAGTTTGTCTTGGGCTGGAAATCTGACACACTCTGTCTCTTTGTGGATTTTGCTGCTCTAGAATTTGTTCAGATTCACTTATTAGAGTTATTTGAAAGAGTTTGTGAGAGAGCTCAGGTGAGTCCCTACTTTCATTCCACCATCTTGGCTGCAACTCCTTTTATTATGTTATTAAATTATAGCCAGGTTATAAAAGGCCTTGAATGCATTTCAAGTTAAGTGCTTTATGCTTTATCTTAATTATTATCAGTAAGGTGAGATGACATCATAATATGTCTTAAAAGCCAGACCATGGATTCTGGGTATGATGTGGCAAGATATTCAGGGTTTAGTGGAAATTACTTAAATTGAGATGGACTGAAAAATCAGTACTCTGGAATTGAGGTTTATGGGGTTTTATCCTTCAGAGCTTAAAAGAAGAGACTTAGGCAAAAATAAAAGGAAATAATACTTTATGTGTTTAGAGAAATTGTTAAGCCAAGAGGTCTTTTGGGTTGAAAATGTAAATAAGTTGAAGAAGTCTTTCCATGAAGCCACGAAGCTGTGGGTACTGATATGTGTGTGTGTGTGTGTGTGTGTGTGTGTGTGTATATGTATATATATACATAACTTGACTTTCATGGATTTGGGAAGATTAGAATATTGTTCCCATCACAAAATATGAAAATATATTTTTAAAATATACCAAATAAGTGCACGATAATTTTTGTACTAACAGCTAGGCAAATCAGGAAAGGCATCAGGTAGGAAGCAGCATTTGACCTGAGCATCCACAGAAATTAGAGACAGAGGTAATGAGGGCATGTCTCCCATGTCGAGGCAAAGGCACAGAGGCAGAAGGTAGAATATATATGCATGAAGGAGAACAAGGCTAGAAAAATAGGATGGAACCAGATTTTGAAGGGCTTAAATTCCTTATGAGAAGTATTTGTGTTTGATCCTAGAGATAAAAGAGAGTTATTGGAATTTATTGAACAGAGTAACATAGTCAAATTGGCACTTTAGGAATATCCCATTGGCAGCAGTATGGTGGACAGATTGGAGAGGTGGGAGACTTGAGACAGTAAAACTATTAAGAGGCTATTGCAATAGTCCAAGTGAGAGGTGAAATGACTTGAAATAGGGTAATGGCTAAGGAGACAAAAAGAAAGAGACACATGCAAGAGATGTTATTCCTTCACCAGACTTGTAAACCATGAATTAAGTACTTACTATCCATATGGGGTAGGATAGGAGCTAAGGGAGATGCAGAATCTGGATAAGACATTATCCATGGCTTTATAATCCAGATAAGGTTTATGCCCAGATAGCCACAACATAGAATAATACAGCATCAGTTCATTCAAATAGTACTAACAGAATGGCACATGAAGTCTGGAGGAGAAAGTAGCTCCCATTCGAGGTTATATTTTATGGAAGAGGGTGTAATTGCGTTGGGCTTTAAAGTATTACTGGGAATTCAACAAATGAAGATAGAAATCAGTGACACTAGAGATAAAGCATGTATGTCCCAGAATCACAAAGAGTAGAAAATGTAGAATGTTTTCATTGGTTAGTAAGGAGAAATGGGTATATGGGATACCTGGGTTCGAAAACTGCCCTCAGATACTTCCTAGCTATGTGACTCTGGGCAAGTCACTTAACCTCTCTAAGACCCAGTTTCCTCATCTGCAATATTAATATGACAATACCACCATCCTCATCAGGATTGTTAGGAGGGTCAAATGAAATAATATAAGGTAACTCAAAAATTTTCTTCAACTTTCAGGTTAAAACTTAAAACCATTTTTTTCCCATTAGGAGGTTCAAGTCACTCTGGTCTGTCCACTGACACAGCTTATCTTTCCTGCCCCATCCAACATGCTGGTCAAGATGGCATCAGATGAAGGAAAACTCTTTATTGGTAGATGGAGTTTTGATACCAAAGAACAGTCATTGGAACAGATCTTCTCAAAGTATGGACAGATTGCTGAAGTTGCTGTGAAAGGAAAACTCAGAGATCCAGAGGTTTTGGCTTTGTTATATTTGAGAACATAGATGATGCTAAAGATGCAATGATGGCCATGAATGAAAAGTCCGTTGATGGGTGGCAGATTAGAGTTGACCAGGCAGGCAAATCATCAGAAAACCAGTCCCATAGGTACCAAGGAGGTTCATCTAGTGGTGGAGGTTTCTTCCATGGAGGCTGGGGTTGAGGCTGTGGTTTTTCTAGAGGAGGTGGAGACCACAGTTATGGGGGAGCAGATTCAAATCAAGAAGTGGAGGATATGGGGATTCCAGAGACTATTACAACAGCAGCAGGAGTCAAAGAGGCTATGGTGACTGACTGGTTTCAGGAGGGTCTTACAGAGACAGCTATAATAGTTATGCTATACACAAAAATAAAAATCCTTCCTGAATCAAGATCACCCTTCCAATGGCTGTATTTACAAAGATTTTTGGAGCTTCGCTGAATTGTTATTGTGTAGTACCCATCTATTTATATTCACTTTTGTAATATTATCAGTTCTGATCTTGTCAAACACAGCCTGACAGCTTTGGACATGCGATGGCCTAATTAGAATTTCTTTTAAGAAAGCTCTTATCTGTTCTCCAGTGATTTTTTTAAAGCATTTTTGGAAGCACTTTGGATTTTATTTCTTCTTTTCATCATGAGCCAAGGTGTGGTGGTTTTCTTTTTTTGTTTTTGTTGTTTTCTTTTGGTTTTGTTTTAATTTTTTTTCTTTTTACAACAAAAACTTGTGAGATTAGGGATCCTGGTTTGGTTTTCTTTCAGCTAGAAAAGAACTTTAAATTCAATGTTCATGAAAAGGTGAACAACCTGTGGAGGTCTGGCTTATTTTTTTAAGTGCCTTACTTCAACTTTTTGTAACCATCCTTTATGTAGCAAGGTAGGAATGTGGCCATGAGGGTTTGTGGAGAGGCACACCACCTTGGTATATCTAAAGAGAAACTGCTTGTATGTTCACTCTGCATAAAGGTATTTTTACTGTATACTGTAAATTATCCAGAAATAGACTTGCAAACTTTCCATAAGAGAGGTTCTTGAAAATATTTATTTATATTTTTTTTAGTAGAAGAAGTATGCATAATCCATTGATATTGTATTTGAGATAGTTAAGGAATTCTTGTATACAGTTTTCTTTGGCTTTACAAACCATCTGAAATGGAAAAAAAAAGTTATGATTTTGTTAGCACCTTGTATATGCAAAGTGCTTTCCTTAAAGGATTGTATAAATATCAGTAATTATCATCATCATTTTAAAAGATGGAACTGATTTCCATAGATACCTATGTGTGCTTGGAGGCTTCCTCTTTTTGCAATGGCTTGAATTCCATCTCACCCAAGGCTCCCAGGAAACATCCCAGTCAATTTTCCACCTTTGGAAGTGTTAGTCTTGGCCCTAGTATGAAGAGGTAGTGGAACCATCCTAATTTGGAAGTATCAATCCTGGTTGCAAGTTGAGAGGCTCGCTGGCTTGTCCTAGCGCCTTATCTTATTATCGCAGCTTTCCACTCTTTCAGTCGTCTCCACTTACACAACACTGCACTTTTTTAGGTTCTTCTTTAAATGGGCAAAATAAAAGTGCCTATTGGTTAAAGCATTGACTAGCTTAGTCTTCTGTAAAGCCTCCTTTAGTCCTAGCTATGGGATCTCTATAATGCCCTACCTCCATTCCATGTCTTTCCCAGCACCCTCACACAGCTTTCTTTTCTGTGTTGTCTTCCTGTATTAGATAGTAAACTTCTGGAGGACAGGAAATGTTTTCTTTTGTCTTATTTGGATTCCCCAGTACTTAGCACAGTATTTGGTACTTGGTAGGTGCTTCACAACAATAACAACAACACTGCTTGACTGACAAACTGACTAGAACTCCTGCGAAGGCAAACTGTTGCTGACTGGAGGATTTAGAGGTTAAGACAAAGGAAATTCTATCTTTGCATTCATTATATTCAAGGGACTATAAGAAGCCACTGGAGATTCTGAACGAGGGAAGGGCATAATTAGACCTATAAATAAGGAGTAGATGGATCAATAAAAACAACTTATTAAACACCTACCAGGCTTCTAGGCTTAGGAGTGGAAAACTAACAGCATAGACCTGCCAGGGTTGTTAGGCTGTGGGGTAGCTAGGCGGCACTGTGGATAGAGTGCCAGGTCTGCAATAAGGAAGACTCATCTTCCTGAGTTCAAATCTGACTTCAGATATTTAATAGCTTTGAGACACTTAACCTGTTACCTCAGTTTTCTTATCTGTAAAATGAGCTGGAGAAGGAAATGGCAGTATCTTTGTCACGAATACTTCAAATAGTGTTAAACAGACACAACTGAAATGACTGAACAAGAACAGGCTTAGGAGCAGAACAACAGCACATACCTCCCAGGGTTGTTATCTAGATCAAAAGGGATAATATGCTTAGCACGGTGTCTGTCAATAGTAGGACATTTTTGTTTCCTTCTTTCTTTCCTTCCTTCCTAGTCAAGAGGCAGTATGGGTAGAAGATAGACAAAAGGTCCTTGAAAACCTGGGTTTAAGTTCTGTCCCTGAGACATACTCACCGTGTGACCTTAGACAAGTCACTTAACATCTCAGTGCTCTAGGTGACTCTCTAAGATGACACTAGGGCTGCTGATCTACAATGATAGAGGAGTTTTCTCATTCAGGAGCTCTCAATATCCATGAAATCAGCTCTCTCCCTGTCCCTATCTAGGTACAATAGGAATATAAACACAAGTCCCTGCCTTCAGTAAACTCATATGCCATTGGAAAAAATGTGTCAGTGTGCACAAAATAACTTATTGGAGAGCACAAGGGATATACTAGAAGCTGAAGAGATCAAGAAAAGCCTTAAAAAAATGGTTCTTAGACTGAAATTTGAAGGAAATTGAAGATTCTAAGAAGCAGTATTTGAGGAGAGAGATATTGAAATCAAGCGTGACAAGAACAAAAATAATTGGAATGGACCTGGGAGGCTACTGGTGACCTAATATCTGAGGCAAGATTTGAACTCAGGTCTTCCCGACTACAAGTCATAAACTAGCAAGTGGATAGGCGTAGCAAAGTTAAGAGATGGACTCATAACCCTTTGCTCCCTAGGATCAACCTCATTTTTTAATATTGTTATAATATCATTTATTACATGACATTGAACCACTTCCACAAAGGAGGAAATATACAGCTGGATTTAATAAGCATCAATTCAGTGACGGCAAATAGTAGAGATCTTAACTACCTATCTGTGAGTGTATACGTGTAAAAAGGCATGGTAGTTAGAGAAGGATTTATTAAAATAAAAAAAAGGTTTTGGGGAGAAAAAAGGAATTAAACTGGCTATCAAATGTTTATGATTAAATCTGTACTTGACAGTGCAGATATAGTAGGAACGATCATTTTATTCATCCTTTGTGTCTACATTCATCAAAAGAAAATGACATCACTTTTAAAAAGCCAAAGTTTTGCCTTCCTGAAAACTGTGACAGTATAGTTCATCTTCTCCCATTATCTGAAAGGGCAGTGTTGTAATGCTTATATTTTGAAAGGTGTTTTAATCAGGTATCACAACATTGCTTCAAATATAGGTTTCTGCAAAGTTGAAAAGCTTACACTATTATCCTTGCTATCAGCAAAACTAATCTCTTTAGTCTCACAGATTTTTAGTGTTCACAGGACAGTGGCATACCCAGTCTTTTCAGGTTCTTATACACTCTAGAAATTTACAAATCTCTTTGTCATTTGACTTTGTTTAACAACAACTCATTAGCATATTTCCCATATGGCTAGTCTTATAATATTAGAGACAGATCAGACTGGAGCAGTGTATTCCATTCAAAAAAATAACATGCTACAAGCTCTTCATTATACAACCTATATTGCTTTTATTTATGTCTTATCATGTTACTTTCCCTCTTGGCTCAGTATATTCTAGGAATGATAAATGGCAGAAGGAAGTAATGAGAGTCTAGCAACCATTATAAATGTGCTTATCGGACCAAGCGCAAGGCACTATGTAAGATTGCCGGCTTAGGACTGTAATGAAGACAGCTTAATTTGATACCACTTTCCAGTCTTGTTACATAAGGACAGATTTTGTACTATGCTTAGCTGGTTACATTTTTTTGTCATGGAAATGAGTCATTAAAATTGTAATGTCTGAGACCATACTTTCTTTGAATTATAGTTCCATGTTTTCTGACCTGGAGCTTTAAAACAATCTTGAGAGTTGATCTGCTAATAAGGGTCTAAATTCTACCCAGGGAAATTAGGATGGGTTTCCTAGGAATATAGTTTCAGCTTAAATATTTAGTTGAAAAAATTACCAGTTTTTCCTTAAAATCAAATTTTTTAAAAATGACCTGAAGGTAATACATATTCCTTTTTATTTTTTTTTCCAAGCTGGCTCACTAAATTTGCTTCAGATAACTATTACTAGACATACTCTTTTTTTAAAAAAGATAATTCATACTCATGAGAAATATTCTGGCTTGGATCTGGACATTTTTCTTAGCTTAAAGCTGGATAGAAGGAAATATTAGAGCCTCCTTGGCTTCCTTCAAGTCTCAGTTCAATTCCTACCTTATGCAAGAGGTCTTTTCCATCCTCTTTAATGCTATTGCCTATACTCTGAGAATACTTCTAATTTGCCCTCTATATATCTTATACATCCATAGCTATTTGCCTACTGTCTCCTCCATTTGAGAGTGAGTTCTGAAAAGCAGAGAGCATCATTCTTCATAACCTAAAGCTTAGTGCATGGCCTGGCACATAGTAAGCACAAATAAATGCTTTTTGTCTTGTTCACTTGACCTAACTTAGACACTTTAATGAGTCCATGATCTCACTGATGGGCATCCCTTCAAGTAAATCCCAATCCATACATGCTTTCTTATCCAGTGTGATTCTTATCCTTCCATAGAGTCTCCATGGAAGATCTGCCCAATATATTGGAGGTCTTCCTTTAGGTCTTTTAATATTTAGCAAAGCACTTGATTTGCCTATATGTTAACCCTACACTGTCAGTATATGATTAGCCTATCTCCTCTTCTTAAGGTCACATGCAGTGGGAGGTATGGGTGACTCACAGAGAGATCATAGTGTTTCAGAATTCAGTACCAAAACACATCATTATTTCATCATTGTAAAAATTTCTTCTCTCTTTTGCATTAGCATTTTATTTTGTAGATGCAAATATAGCACAATGGCAAAAAGCACTGAAAAAAAGCCACTTGAACTATTTAGAGTTGCTTTGATTGTTAACATTGAATTGGAAATACCAACATGTTTTACGTTTTACATTATTTAGTATTAAGCACGCTAAATTTTCAAATTCGAGCTTTATTAATATTAAGCATCACTAATTTTTTGAAAAAAAACACTTTCAAATATTAATATAGTTCAAGTTCTGTTAAGTAAAAGAAGACTGGCCTCCAAAGAATTAAAGACGAGGATAATCCAGAATGAAATGTCAACGTGTATGGTAAATATAACCAAAGTGCAACATATTGCATAGGAGGAACTACACAGGCAAACATATTGGTCAAGTCACATGCTCTACTGGTGTCTACACCATGTCAAGGGAATTCCAGGAAGGTTCCCAGCACATTGGATGGAAGTCATGCGATGAATTTTTGAGTGGACATGGAAATGAGTCCCAAAGAGAATGAAAGCTTTTCTGCATTGTGATGTGGGCTCTTGGGATGAATGCTCACAGCAAATTAGGTCCCAGAGCCCTAGGAGTAATGGAACACTGGAAAATATATGCTTAAAGTAACAAAAGCAAAAATGTTCTCTGTCAAGTAGTTTTAAGATAATATTAATAAGTGCCCTTAGCAGAGATTTTTAAATCCTTCTTATATTGTTATGAAATTGACAAACATGGACATTTCTATATGCAAAGAATACAAAAAGAATATTATCTTTAAAACTATGAATCTCTATCATGTATAACTTCTTTTTAAAGTTTCTAGTAAATTGAACATAGTCATTCCAACACTGACCTTTTTTGTCCCCTTCTGATCTTCCGTCTGTCCTTTTCTGCATATTTTTAAGGATGTCATTTATGTTCTTCTCCTCCCCCTTTTTGGCAAAGTAAAACTTACCTCTCTCAACTGTCCTTCGACGTAAACAAAAAAGTCTTCCATTAAAGCAACAAAAAAGTGTTAAGCAAAATAAATTCACTTATTAATCCTGTGTGAAAAAATATAAATGCATACATACTTATGTATGTATGTGTGTATGTATGTGTTTCAGTCTGCATATCTAATCCATCACATATTTCCAAATAGGTGGGAAGCATCATTTGTTATCAATCTTTTGGAGTAGTGGTCAATTGTATTGATCATAGTACTTGTCTTTCAAAGTTGTTTTCTTCTATGATGTAGTCATTTTATAAAGTGTTCTCTTGTTCCTGCTCACTTCATTGTGTATCATTTCATACAAATTTTCTTAAGTTTCTTTTTTCTTTTTGTCACTTCATACATCATCTCAATATTCTATTATATTCATATAGTATAATTTGTTCAGATATTCCCCAATGGACAGATATTTGCTTAGGTTTTTGTTAATAAAGAGTGATCCTATAAACATTCTTATACATATAAGTCCTTTCTTCCTTTCTTTAATCCTTTTATGGTTATAAGCCCAACAGTGTTATCAGTATGTCAAAAAATTAAGCACAGTTTAGATTTCCATTTGCTTTCATAATGGTACCTACTTCACAGCTCCACCAATAGTGTATTGATACAACTTGAAAAGTTGTAATTTTTCTTTTTTGTCATTTTGGCTGATCTAATTGGTATAAAATAAAACTACAGAGTTGTTTTACTTAGAAATTTTCTATATTTGTAATGATTTGGACTATTATTTTCATAATTTTTTTCAAAGCTTTCCTTTCAACCTTCATGAACTTCCTGTTTATATCCTTAGAAAATTTATCAAAGGCTTTTATTCTTACCTATTTGTACCAACTCCCTATATATTAATCATAAGTCAAAAAGGTTTTATTAAATGAATAACATACTCTCTTATCAGAAAAGTTGCTGTAAATTTTCCTCCAGACATCTTAGAATTCTAACTGTATCTATTTGGTTTGCATAAAAACTTTCCAGTTTTGTATAATCAAAATTTTCTGTTTTGTCTTTTTTGATCCTCTCTTTCCCTTGTTTGGTCAAGAACTTTTTCCCCTAGCCATAATCATGAAAAGGATGACCTTCTCTGATTTTATAATTCTTTTATAATGTTTCATATCTAGTTCATTTATTTATATGAGCTTATTGCGGCATGTAATATGAGATGTTAATCTAAACCTTATTTATGGCAAACCATTTCTAATCTTCTCACAAGTTTTTGTCAAATGAGTCCTTACCAAATAGTTGGAGCCCTTGTGTATATCAGATGCTCTGCTGTGATGGTCAGCTGCTTCTGTGTATTGTATACTTAATCTGTTACATTGATCAGGTTTCCTATATTTAAATCAGCACCAAATCATTTTTGCTTACTGCTTTGCAGAGTATTTGAGGTCTGTTTCCACTAGGTGTCCTTCCTTCTTACATTTTTTCTCCATTATTTCCCTTGAGATTTTTTTACTTTTGCTTCTTCCTGATGAATTTTATTTTTTCTAGTTGTAAGTTGATTGATATAGCACTCATTCTACAAATTAATTTAACCTTGAAATGGCAATTCTGAAGTTACATAGGAAACCAAATATAAGGAACTAGTTAGTGTACTTTTTAATGACCTGTCATGATACTTATTAAGAATCCAGTACCACCTGAAGGCATTGCTGTTTGTACATTTTCATGCTGTACTTCTAGTAAAGAGGAAAATTTTAGCTGAGAACTCCTCAATTCATGTCAAACTCTGAGAAATCATTCTCTCTGGATGGAGGCCCCTTGTCAGCAGCCTGGGTCATTAACTTGCCAAATGCCTTAGTCTGATCATTCATGCTAGTTCTCATCCAGAAAGACCATCCATCCAATGACCTTGGCCACTTCAGAACTTATCAGTTTGGCACTTGTGGTGAGAGTTCCAGAGACAGATGGTAGGTAGGAACTCAATGGGGCTGATAGAGGCCATCTATCTTAGCAGCAAGATAACATAATCACAGCCTGGCAAGGCCCATCATGTTGTCAGGAATGTCTTGAGGATAGAGAGTGGCAGGAAGATTTATAATTTTCATATACAGGGAACATTTGGACTGACGTGCATTTTTCTTATCCAGCTGGAGATCCTTATGTAGATTGACATAGACAAGCCTGCTTTATGTTCAGCAATATCAAGCTGGAGACTATCATCCTGAAACTGGGTTACAAATAGTGTGAATGTTCAACTAACAAATGCAAAAGTGTTGATCCAATAAAGTGATTTAAAAGATGCCTGTTTATCTTGGTTTCAAGGGAGTACTCTATAGGAGTTTATGTCAGAAGGCAAAAATATTACTTGCCATGTTTTATCCTCTATGTAGAGAACAAATTGCGTTTGTAGAAAGATGTACGCTGCATAATAATAATGTGAACTGGTGAGCTTCTAAGTTACCATTCCTTAGCTATCTTTTTTTCTATTTAAGTTTTTGCCCAAATTTTAACATTCCAATG
>CM053623.1:316796635-316838524 GCA_028646595.1 Phalanger gymnotis | reverse complement strand
TAGCTATCTTTTTTTCTATTTAAGTTTTTGCCCAAATTTTAACATTCCAATGCAGAGGTTCATTCATTCATTCAAAACTGCCATGTTTATTTTTTATATCCTAAGGGAAGTCATTCTATGAGGGTCTCATATCTTGAGGTCTTAACTGTCCTCAGTGAAGTTGAATTGTCTTCCTTGTGTCCACTTTGAATAAGATAGTACCTTCCTGATGAAGCTTTCAAGGTAAGAGAGGGACATTAAAGAACAACAAATAACTGTTAAAACAAAATAGTACATTGCGGGCTCATTTGAGAAGTAAAAAAGATAATACTTTGTGGGTTCTGAGGTGACAATGCCAATATTGGTGGGGAAGATCAGAGAATTCTTCACAAAGAAAGTGGAATTTTAAATGGATTTTAAATAATTGGTAGAAATCTAATAGATAAAGAGGGAGAAAACATTCTAGGCAGAGAGCAAAGAGAAGGGGAGGAAAGGAGGAAGAAAAAAGGAAGGAAGGAAGGAAGGAAGGAAGGAAGGAAGGAAGGAAGGAAGGAAGGAAGGAAGGAAGGAAGGAAATAAGAGAAGCTGATCATTCTAATAGGTTTCCCTGTCTCACTGAACCCATTTTGAAGTTTTCAGAGGCTTTTGCCTTCCTATCCTGCCTTTTGGACTATATGGGGTCACACACACACAATCCTGCAAATGGTTCATACCTTCTGTACTAAGCAGACTGTATGGGCAGAGAGGCTCATCTTATTACACTAAGGAGAAAGATTCAAGAAAGAATAATGCCAGAGAGATAAAAAAAAAAAGATGGCAGTTAAGAGATGATCCTGATGTACTGTGCCAAACAGAAAAAAGAGGTTTTCTCTTTTTTTAATATAATTCTTCATTTTGTTAAATATTTCTTTATACACAAAAAAATGTACCATTCATTTTTTTTTAAAAATCACTTTAAAATTATATCCCTCTCTCCTATCCCTGACTCACCTGTTGAGAAGACAAGCAATATGATATCAATTATACATGTGGAGTGATGCATACATGTTAATATTTCCTTATTAACAATGATGCAAGAGAAAATACACCAAAAAAAACCCACAAGGAAACTAAAGAAAATTGAAGCAAAAAAGGATGCTTAAATCTGCTATCAGAATTCATCAGTTCTCTCTCTGGAGATAGTTTTTATCATGAAGTGCTTTGAAATTGTTTTAGATCATTGTCTTGATCAGAGTAGTTCAATTTTCACAGTAGATTATAATTACAATATTGCTGTTATTGTGTGCAATGTTCTTCTGCTTCTGCTCACTTCACTTTTCATGAGTATATATATGTCTTCCCAGGTTTTCCTGATGCTGCTCACTGCTGCTTATAGAATGATAGTATCCCATCAAAATCATATTCCACAACTTGTTCTGCCATTCTTTAATTGATGGTTTCCCACCAATTTCCAATTCTTTGCCATCACAAAAAGAATTGTAATAAATAGTTTTGTAGAAGTAGGTCCATTTCCCTTGTATTTGATATATAAGGAATACAGACCTAGTCGGGGCATTACTGGGTCAGAAAGTGTGCAGTTTTACAGGCCTTTGGGCAAAATTCCAAATTGTTCTCAGAATTGTGGATCAGTTCATAACTACACCAGGAGTGCATTATTGACCTTATTGTTCCACACTCCTTGCAGCATTTGTCATTTTCCTTTTCTGTCATATTAGCCAATCTGATAAGTATAAGATGGTATCCCAGAGTTTGTTTTTTTTTTGATTTGCGTTTCTCTAATCAATAATGGTTCAGAGAATTTTCTCATGTGATTAGTGATAGCTATGATTTTTTCTTCTTCTGCAAACTTCCTGTTTATATCCTTTGACCATTTATCAATTGGGGAATGGCTTGTTTTTTTTTTTATCCATATTGGGGTCAGTCCTCTATATTTTTAAGAAATGAGACCTTTATCAGAGAAATTTGCTATATTTTCCCCCAGCTTCCCATTTTCTTTCTAGTTTTGGCTGCCTTAGTTTTGCTTGTGAAAAGACTTTTTAAGTTTCATTTAATCAAAGTTATTCATTTTACTTCCTGTGATCCTCTCTATTTCTCATTCGATCATAAATTCTTCCCTTATTCACAGATCTCATGGGTACATTTTAAAACAGTCTCCTAATTTACTCATGATATCACTCTTTATATCCAAATCATTTGTCTGTTTTGATCTCGTTTTGAAATTCAGAATGACATGTAGGATTATGCTTGGTTTCTTCCAAATTGTGTTCTAGTTTTCCCAGCAATTTTTGTCAAATGGTGAGTTCTTAGCCAAAAAGCTTCGATCTTTGAGTTTATCAAAAACTAGGTTACTAAAGTAATTTATTATATTGTGTCTTGGGTACCTAACCTATTCCAATGGTTAACCACTCTCTTACTTAGCTAGTAATAGACTGTTTTTGTGATTACCACTTTGGAATATAGTTTGAAATCTGACACTGCTTAACCACCTTCCTTCACATTTTTTTTTAATTGATTCACTTGATTTTCTTAATGTTTTGTTCTTCCAGAACTTTTGTTCTTCCAGAATTTTGGTTTTTTTATGCTCTATAATTTTTTGATAGACTGATGTGACGCTAAATAAGTAAATTAAATTAGGTAGAATTGTCATTTTTATTGTTGACTCAACCTACCCACGAGAAATCAACATTTTTTTCTGTTTTTTTTAGATGCCCTTATTTGTGTGAAAAGTGTTTTGTAATTGTGTTCAAATAGACTTTGAGTTTATCTTGGCAGGTAAACTCCTTTTGAAAGAAATTTATCTTTTATCCCTTGCTGCTCGATTTTGTTGGGAGTATATAGAAATGATGATGATTTATGTGGGTTTAATTTATATTCTGCAACCTTGCTAAAGTTGTAAATTATTTCAACTACTTTTTTTTAGTTGACTCCCTAGGGTTCTCTAAGTATATTATCACATCACCTGCAAACAGTGATAGCTTTGTTTCCTCATTACCTGTTTTTATTCCTTCAATTTATTCTTACCTTTTTGCTACAGCTAGCTTTTCTAATGCAATAATGAATAACAGTAGTAATAATGGACATCGTTGCTTCACCAATGATCTTATTAGGAAGGCTTCAAGTTAATCACCATTACAGATAATGCATGCTGATAGTTTTAGATAGATACTATTTATCATTTTTAGAAAGCTCCTACTGCTTCCTATGCTTTCTGTTATTTTAAATAGGAACGAGTGTCATAATTTCTCAAAAGCTTTTTCTGTATCTTTGAGATAATCACATCACTTTGTTGGTTTTGTTATTGTTATGGCCAATTGTGCTTATAACTTTCCTAGTACTGAACCAGCCCGGCATACCTGGTATAAATCACACCCAGCCATAGTGTATGACCTTTGGGAAATATTGCTGTGATCTTCTTGCTAGTATTTTATTTAAATTTTTTGCCCTGATATTCATTAAGGAAATTGGCCTACGATTTTCTTTTTTCTTTTTTGCTTCCTGATTTAGGCACCAAAGCCATCTTTTCTGTCAAAAAAGGAATTTGGTAAGCATCTTTCTTTCCCCAGGGCCCTGAGACGGGTATATAAGATCCAAGAAGGTGTTTGACTTTTGGGGCTCTCACTCACTGCAAGAATGTCATATGACTTGAAGAGACTCTGGGCAGCCATTAAGAGCCCCCCCATAAACTCAGATGCTGGGACTTTGTTAAACCCTGATTACTATGAATTGAGATTTGAATCAGACAAGCTCGGTCTGTTGATGTCTGTAATTTGTTTGTATTTGTTTTGAAGTTCAGGGTGCTGGCTTTTCCTCCTGAACTTAGTGAATTATATTTGTATGTTGTATTAAAGTGAAATTGTTAACCCTTTAAAGTTACTTTCCTTATTAAGGCAGATCAAAAGAACCTGTGTTAGCTGCCTTCTGGGTGCTCGTTGTTGTTAGTTTTACATAGCTACAGCAGCTAGTGGCAGATTGTTGCTACAATGACATGTTGGATTTTTGTTCTAATATGTTCAGCTGTCCACTTCCATTTTAGGAGGGAGTTCATCCCATTCACATTCAATTATGATTACCATCTGTACCTTTCTGTCTATCCTATTCCTTTCTGTTCATCCTCTCTCTCTTTCTATCCTGTTCCTCTTCTAAAGTCTGTTTTACTTCTGAGCTCAGTTTTACTTTATCAACCCTCTCTTTTATCACCACCCACTTTTCTTTTATTTCCATCCCCTTCTACTTCCCTGTTTGATAACATAGATTTCTATACACATGCACACACATAAACACACATACATATATGTGCATGTATTATATATATACATGTATATTTCCCTCTTTGAACTACTGAGAACAAGGTTTGAGAACTGTCTCTTTTTCACTATTTTCCTCTTCACTGTAAAAGCTTTTCATTGAATGTTTTGCTATATAAGCTAACTTTCCCCATTCTCCCTCTCTCTTCACCCTTCTCCCAAGGTATTGCTCTTTCTTTCCCATCCATAATCATAATCCCAATATAATCAACCCAATTGCCCTAATAATAAGAAAGTTCTTAGAAGTTACATGTTTCGTCTTCCCATATAGAAATGTAAACATTTTAAACTTGAGTCCTTTATGATTTTATTTTTTATTTTACCTTTTTATACTTCTCTTGCATCATATTTAAACATCAAATTTTCTATTCAGCTCTAATCTTTTCATCAAGCGTATTTGAAACTCCTCTGTTTCATTAAATATCCACTTTTTTCTTCAAAAGGAACATAATCAGTTTTGCTGAGTATGTTATTCTTGTAATCCCAGCCCTTTTGCTTTCCAGAATATAATTTTCAAAGTTCTTTGTTTCTTAACATGGAAGCCTCTAAGGCTCCATGTTATTTGAATGGTTTCTTTCTAGCTATGTGAAATATTTTCCCTTTGATCTAGGAACTATTTAATTTGGCTATAATATGCCTGGAAGATTTCATTTTAGTATCTCCTTCAGGCAGTGATTTGTAAATTCTTTCAATTTTTATTTTACCCCTTAAGTCTTAGATATTAGGGCAGTTTTCCTAGATAATTTCTTGAAATATGATGCCTAGGTATTTTTTTTTATCATGGCTTTCAGGATGTCAAATATTTCTTAAACTGTCTCTCTTAAATCTACTTTTCAGGTCAGTTCTTTTTCCGATAAGGTATTTCAGATATTCTTCTCTTTTTTTTTTCATTTTTTTGACTTTGATTGTTTCTTGATGTCTCATGGAGTCATTAGCTTCCATTAGTCCTATCTAATTTTGAAGGAATTATTTTCTTCAGCAAGCTTTTGTAACTCTTTTTCTATTGGGCCAATTCTGCTTTTTAAGGAGTTATTTTCATCAATGAGGTTTTGTCAATTTGATCAATTTCAATTTGGTCAATTCTTATATTTAATTTTAAATTTTCTTTTTAAAAATCTTTTCTATGAATACTTTATTTTCCATCAATTATGAGTAAAAATAATTTTAAGATTTTTTTTATTTTGAGTTCCTAATTCTCTCCCTCTTTCCCTCCCTTTCCCCCTCCCTGAGACAGCAAACAATTTTACATAGGTTATACATGTGCAGTCATGCAAATCATATTTCTATATACGTTATGTTGTGGAAAAAAAACAAAAAAAACCTCACAAATAAAATTGAAATAGTATCCTTTGATCTTCATTCAGATTTCATCAATTCTTTTTCTGGAGGTGGAAAGCATTTTTTATCATGAGTCCTTTGGAATTTTCTTAGATCATGGTATTGCTGAGAATAGCTAAGTCATTCAAAGTTAGTCATCACACAGTATTGCTGTTACTATCTACAGTGCTCTCCTGGTTCTGTTCACTTCACTTCGCAATAGTTCATGTAAGTCTTTCCAAGTTTCTCTTAAATTATGCTGTTAATCATTTATTTTAGCATAGTAGAATTCCATTACTATCATATATCGCAACTTGTTCAACCACTCCCCAATTGATGGACACTCCCTCAATTTTCAATTCTTTACCACCAAATAAAGAACTGCTATAAATACATTTGTATAAGTAGGTTCTTTTTTCTTTTCTTTTTAATCTCTTTGGGATACAGACCTAGCTGTGGTATTGCTGGATCAAAGGGTATGCGCAGTTTGATTGAGCATAGCTCCAGATTGCTCTCCAGAATAGATGAATCAACTTAAAACACCACTAATTTTCTCACATGGCCCCCAACACTTATCATTTTCCTTTTCTATTATCAAATATGTTGGGTGTGAAGTGGTACCTCAGAGTTGTTTTAATTGACACTTCTTTAATCAATAATGATATAGAGCATTTTTTTCATATGACTATAAATACCTTTAATTTCTTCATCTGAAAAATACTTGTTCATATTCCTTGACCATTTATCAACTGGGGAATGACTTATATTCCTATAAATTTGATTCAGTTCTCTATAGAGTTGAGAAATAAGGCCTTTAGCAGAGAGATTTTCTGTAAAAAAAAATATTTCCTAATTTTCTACTTTCCTTCTGATTTTGGTTGAATTAGTTTTATTTCTGCAAAGCTTTTTTGATCTATATCCATTTCTCATCTCAAAATGCTCTCTATGTCTTATTTAGTCATAAATTATTCCTTTATTTGTAGATCTAACAGGTAAACTATCCCTTGCTCCCCTAACTTGTCTATATTATCACCTTTTATGTCTAAATTATATACTTAGTTTGATCTTATTTTGGTATATGGTAAAAGATGTTAGTCACTCTATACCTAGTGTCTATCACAATTTTTCAGTTTTCCCTGCAATTTCCAAGCAGTTTTTGGTCAAGTAGTGAGTTATTGTCCCAAAAGCTTGGGTCTACAAATTTGCTTACTATAGCCATTTGCTATTGTGTATTGTGTACCTAATCTATTCCACTGATCCACTACTCTATTTCTTAGCCAGTACCAGGTTGTTTTGATGATTGCTGCTTTAAAATACAGTTTTAGATGTGGTATGGCTAGGCCATCAGATATTTTCTTCAGTATTTTTTGTGCCTCTTTTATAAAACTACTAATTGTCTTTTCACAATTTTCTTCCTTTGCTCTCTTTTTCTTGCCTCATTGTCCCTCTGCTACTATTATTTGCTTTTGAAAATATTTTAGCACTTCTAGGAATTCTTGTTTTCTTTCCTTTGAGGCTTTGCCCATAAGTTTCTTGACTTCATTGTCTTCTGAGTTTGTATCTTGATCGTCCCTGTCACCATAGTAACTTTTTTATGGTCAGGTTCTTTTTGGTTGTTTGCTCATTTTTCCAACCTCTTTCTTTATTTTGCACTTTTTATTAAAGTTGGACTCTGTTCCTGGCATAGTGGGGTAGGAGTACTGTCCCAAGCTTCAGGTGTTTTTGCCCTGCTGATTTCTGAGCAAATTATGGATGGTTGGAAGTTTTCAGGGCTTCGAAGGTACTGCATTCTAGGGAAAGGTGTTGTAATTGCTCTTCTGGTCTGTGTTCTGGTCTTTACCCAGGAAGGCCCCCTAATCCCTTGGAATTGCAACTGACAGTATTCCTCAGGGCCCCTACTCCCTTTTGACCAGAAGTGATAGTGCTCCTTAGAGCCCTTGCTCCCTTGGGACTGGGATTGATGCTACTCCTGAGGGATTCTGTTCTCTCTTGATCAAAAGTGCCCTTGAACTGTAACCTAGAAGTGGGTATAGGTAGCAAAGTTGCCAAAAGGTACTTGGTCCTGCATCCAGCGCTAGGAGTCTCCTGTAATGTCTTTCCGACCAGATGCTAGGTCCCTTATCATCTCTAGCTTGAGAACTCCTGAAGCTACTGCTGCTGCTTCTGTAGCCACCACTTAGTCCCACGACTGGTGTTTCATCCACATGGCCTCTGAGTCAGCCTCTACCCCCATGTCACAGATAGCTGTTTAAGTTGTTTTCAGCTGGAAGAATACTTCACTCTGATCTTTTCTTGGCTCTAATGCTCCAAAATTCAATTTGGGACATTATATTAAAGTTGTTTGGAGGGGGATATTTGGAGAGCTAGACTGAGTGCTTCTTCTCTTCTGCTGTTTTGGCTAATCCCTCAAACAAAGCTTTTCCTATCTATCACCACATTGCTGAAGTGACACTATGTCTTGTAGCCTCCAATTCTTTGCATAGACCAGTGTTCCCTAGCAGACATGTGTGGAGAGGTGCTTTATTTCATGAAATAGGCTTAAGGAGTGCTTGTTGTTAAGCTGGTTTCTTGATTTTATGCTAGGTTTCATTTTTTTTTAATATACAGTCCTTTTTTACCTCTGAAATAAGATTTATACAACTGAAATTTAAACTGTCTGACCTTTTCCAAGGAGAATTAAGCCTGAGAATGAAGGCCTCAGAATATTCAATGGAGTTGAGATGAACCCAAATATAGTTTTAAAGGACTGAATATGTAGGAAATGTTACAATTATACATGATATTTCAAATTAGAAGTATAAATGATAGGGACAAATATAAATGCTTTCTATTGCCAGATCTACATCAACAAATAAAGATGAGTTAAAAAAAAAGATCACTAGAAAGTTTAACTAAACAATCCAAATAAATAATATCACAGAACATCCACATTGGGAAAAATCCTCAAAGGTCTTCTAGATAAAACAAATAGTCATCCAGCCTTCTTATGAAAATATATTGCCTTCTGAGACAACCCTTTTTACATTTGACTGGGAAAGAAAAAAGGAAAGAAAGGAAAAAAAAATATTCAGCATCTACTATGTACCAGGCACTGAGCTATAAGATTTATAAATATTATGTCATTTGATCCTTACAACAACTCTTGGATGTAAGTGCCACTACTTCACAGCAGAGAAAACTGATGCAGATAGAAGTAACTAACTTGCTTGGAGTTAAACAACTAATAAGTGGCTGAGAATGGATTTGAACTCAGGTCTCTCTAACTGCAGACCCAGTGCCTTATCTATTGCACCACCTAGCTGCCTAATTACTACATACTTAGTATTAAGTACTTAGTAAATACTTAGGTATTAGTAGTTAATATTAAAATACTTAGCATAGCTATGTATTTCCTTACATGCAGCTCCACACAGCTTTGGTTTTTTTGGATCAAAAAAGTAAAAGCTCATTTATTAGCCTTAGCTTGGTGTATTGGAAATCAAGATGAGCTCTTATCACTTATTCAACCAAGTGCCCTTGAAGAGTTTGACCTTTGTTTCCTTGATTAAATTAATAGTCCTTGATGACCTCCTTGCCCGAAGGGAAAGCCTAATTTACATGGGTTTGAGTGATGTATTTGTGACATCAGAGGCTTTTAGACCACTTGGGTTTAAGTCACATTTTTGTGACGATTTTAGGTCACGTGGGTGAGTTGTATATGTGACTCACCTTTGACCCTGAACAAGACATATAAACACAAAGGTTGGCTTTTTCTTTTGGAGCTCTGAACCTCAGCAGGAGTGCTGCATGACTCTAGGCCAGCTGTTGTTATTAGCTCCCCAGCTTTGATGTTGATGCTTCTCTGGTAACTGCATATTGTGATTTTGTCAGACAGAAATCTGTCTGTTAATTTATTTATTTGCTCTGTTTGTATTTGCTCGAAAGTTCAGGGTGCTGGTTTTTCCCCCTAAGCTGAGAGAATGATATTTGTATGTTGGATTTAAGTAAGATTGTTAACCCTTTAATGTTGCTTTCTTTACTAAAGCAAATCAAAAGAACCTGGGCTTGCAGTGTTCTGTGTGCTGGTTGTTGTTGGTTTTACACAGCCACAGTAGCTGCTAGCAAGATTGTTGAAACACTTGGGAAAAGGCGATTCTGAGATTTGGACTCGAGTGAGATGTTGCTATACCAGCCTTGAGGAAATGGGATATAGAAACAAGGCAGCTAGACTAGCAATTGTGTGGACCATCATGCTATTCACTAAGAAACTTGGGTCTATGGAAATATTTGGCCATTTGCCCTGCAATTACTCCCCTTCTCTATACTTGGAACAGCAGCTACTAGATGGGACCTGTAGAGACCATCCCCCACCCCCACTTTAGAAATTCCACCTGGGCTGAATTGTTCTGATTGGTGAGTATGCAGGTGCCAGCTCATGCTTCTCATTTCTAGGCAGCTTCTCAGACTATGCTTCCCATTCTATCCATCTATCCCCAAGAAAACTAGTCTTTCTCATGATTCATTCTATTGGTCATGATGCTTTACAACTTGACTATTGTGTAAATACATTTAATGTGAAGGTATATGTAAAAGATATATCAGATTCCATCCCGTCTTGGAGGGGGGAGGGGAGAGGGGAAGAAAATCTGGAACTCAAAAACATACAGAACTGACTATTGTAAACTGAAAATAAAAAATCTTAATAAAAAAAAAAGAAATAGAATGACTCTCCCAAGGTCACACAGATAGTAAGTAGCAGAGCTAGAAATTAAACCTATGACCTCTGGCCCTAAGTCTGGCTCTCATTTCCTCATACCACTCCATATATACCTCTATACCATCCCTTCTATCCATTGTTAAACAGCAAAATGTGACTGTAGTGGATTGTCATATCCAATCTAGTCATAATGGTAATGTTGACTGGACTACTCTTTCGGAAGCTAGAGGAAAGGGGGAGTGAAGTTGGGGTAAAATGCATGTGTGTGGCAGCTGACTAAGCAGGTGGCAAGATGTCCATACAGCTTTGAATGACTATTCCTGGTTCTTCTCTCTGGGGACAGGGAGAACAGGTTAAATCTGTTTAAATCTCAACTGAAGTACTGTCCTCCCTAAGAAGGCCTCACTGATCTCTCTTCTGTATGAAGGAAGTCCTTTTAAAATTTGAAGGTAGCTATCGTATCTATTAAGCTGGCTAAACATCATAGTTCCTTCAAATGATCCTCATATGACATGATCTCAAAGCCTTTAGCTAACCTTAGTTAACCTCCCTCAGTGCCACCAGGTACAAATACAAAATGTTCTAGTTGTCATTCAGAGCCCATCATAACCTAGCCCCTTCCTACCTTTCCAGTCTTCTTATATCTTATTCCCTTATGCTCCTCTTTGATCCAGTGACACTGGCCTCCTAGAAGTTCCAGGAATGAGATGCTCCATTTCTCATTACCAGGCATTTTCTCTGGCTGTCACCCACGCCTGGAATGTTCTCCTTTCTCCTCTATACCTATAGACCTCTCTAACTTCCTTTAAATCTCAAATAAAATCCCACTTTCTCCTGAAATGTTACAAAGGACAGCTAGGTGGTGCAATGGATAGATAGAGCACTGGGCCTGGAACCAGGAAGATCCATCTTCATGAGTTCAAATCCTGCTTCAGACACTTACTTGTTGTGGGACCCTGGGTAAATCACTCAACCCTGTTTGCCTGCATTTCCTTGTCTGTAAAATAAGCTGGAGAAAGATTGTCAAACCACCCCAGTATCTTTGCCAGGAAAACCCCAAATGAGGTCACAAAGAGTTGGACATGACTGAAATTACTCAACAACAACAACCTAAATCTTTCCCAACCTCTCTTCATTCTAGTGCCTTCTCTGGTTAATTGTTTCCTATTTGCCCCCTATTGAGTTTGCTTTGCATTTATTTGTTTGCATGTTGTGTCCTTCATTAGCACTATGTATTTATACAATGCATATACATTGTATGTACTTGATAAGTATTTATTGGTTAATTGTTTTAAACTGTGGCAGGACTGGACCCAATATTTCAGATGTCATCTGACCAGGGCATAAAATTGCAATATCATTACATCCTCATTCCTGGCCACTGGGTCTCTCAACCTGTCTATCTTGAGCTTTTTTGGTTATCACATCACACTGCTACACATTACTGGTTCATACAGAGTTTGCAGTCTGATAAAACTCCTAGGGTTTTTTTTTTTGTTTGTTTGTTTGTTTTAAGAAATAAGTTATAAATAACCATAACTATTAAGTGATTCATCTCTGATGTTCTCATATAATTTTATCCAATTCAGTGCCACACAAGGACACTGCCATTTTTGTGAACTAGTGTGTTCTACTTGATTTGCAAATAAACAGGTCACAATTCTCTGTGATAAGTTTTATGTATTGATGAGTAAGAATAATTACTGGACTCATTGGAGTATTCTAAGGGTTATTCACCTGCATAGTCTTTGGGATTCTAGGTTTAAATGTTATTTGTATTTTAAATTTTTAACAAATAAATATTTCTATTAAAAGTTTAATAATGAACAACAGTACATCCAACTAAATTTGCTTAGGAACTGTTTATATTTCAATGAATTCCAACAGCGAAAACATCATAACTCCAAGTTATGGATAAAACACCCAGTCACTTTAAATCCCCATGAGGGTTCTTAATTCAGTCATTTCCATTTATTTTGTTTCTCATAGGATCATAATGATCCATTTTTCTAGTTATACTTTTTCTGCTTTGTATTAAAAGGAAGCCTTGCTTTTGCTTTTAAGAATATTTTAATACTATTATTTTTGTTCATTTATAATTTTAAAGAACTATAAGGAAGAAATACATTAAGAATAGCTCCTGGGAATTTAGCATAATAATTATGTTAGAATGTTTTCTTTGCATATCAATAAACAAGTGTGATTGAGTGCCAGAAACTCTCAATGTATCAGTGGTAGAGGGACTCTTATTCAAATCAAAACATTGTCAAATTTGAATAGGTCTATTTCGAAGAAATTATATATTCTGGAATTCCTTAAGATAAAAGGAAATTAAAGTAGATTTCCCCATATAATTTTGACATTTGTCAATTAAAAAATAGGCTTAGATGATACACTTCAAGCATAAATTTTAAAAGTCATTCTATTATAGAAATATAAAAATAAACATTTTAAAAAGGAGCAGAAATATAAGGGACTTGCCTTTCAATAGTCCAAAGATATTACTATTGCTTTAAGTAATCTAAAAATCTCTTCATCCTTACACAAAGGAGAATATTACTGATTAAAAACCTAATGAATTAGTTAAAAGTCCAAGGTCAATTTAACAAGAGTTGACTCACTTAAGTGTGTATCTGTTGGGGTTTCATGGTGTGTTGTGGGGTTGTCTTGAAAGAATTCACAGACTAAAACCATCTCCAACCCAAGCAAAGGCATTTATTGAGAGTAACACCTCTCAGAAAGTGGGCTGAGAGGGGGGTAGAGACAAGATGGTGGCCTGAAAGCAGGAACTTGCCTAAGGTCTCCCCCAAATCCCTCCAAACACCTGTAAAAAATGGCTCTGAACAAATTCTAGAGCTGCGGAACCCATGAAATAGCAGAGGGAAACAGTTCTCCAGTCCAGGAGACCCTGGATGATCCCCAGGAAGTGTCTATCACACGGTGCTGAGAGTGGAAGGCAGCCCAGCGTGGGCTGTGCCAGGACAGACCAGACCCTGAGTCAGCTGGAAAGAACAGGCCTTGGGGACATGGAACAGTAAGCTGTGGCAGTTACCAGACTTCTCAACCCACAAACGCAAAAGAGCAGGTAAGGAGTAAACTACAGGATCATATTCAGAGCAGTCCAGTCACCAGCTTTGGGGGTGGAGGAGATCATGCAGTAGTGGCCATAGCAGCAACAGGAAGCTCCTGAGGTTGCTGCCAGAGCTCCAGTGTCAGCTGCTTCATGAGTCCCTGGCTCACACAGTGGGAGGAATCTAGCAGCAGATCAGAGCGGGAGTAAAAGGAACAGATTTTCTTGCTTTTCCCTGCTTGGATCTGTATCGCGATCCCAGTTGGCGGTTCTTAGGGGAGGAGGAGGACTGCGGTGACAGAGCCTGGGGTGACAGTGGAGTAGAAGTAGTTCTGAAAATAGCAGGGCTTGGACCCTAAAACTTGGGACAAAGTACTCTCTACTCTACAAGCAGTCATATGCTGACAAAAAGCTCAAGGGTTCAAGGAGTTGGCTGGCAACATGAACAGGCAGCAAAAACCAACTCAGACTCAAACTCAGACTCAAATTCAAACTCTAGATTCTTTTTTTGGTGACAAAGAAGACCAAAACATACAGCCAGAATAAGTCAACAAAGTCAAAGAGCCTCCAAGAAAGATATGAATTGGTCTCAGGCCATGGAAGAGCTCAAAAAGGATTTGGAAAAGCAAGTAAGAGAAGTAGAGGAAAATTTGGGAAGAGAAATGAGAGTGGTGCAAGAAAACCACAAAAAAAACAAGTCAACAAGAATGCTTTGAAAGGCAGAATTAGCCAAATGGAAAAGGAGGTCCAAAAGACCACTGAAGAAAATACCACCTCAATAATTAGACTGGAGCAAATGGAAGCTAGTGACTTTATGAGAAACCAAGATATTATAAAACAGAACCAAAGGAATGAGAACATGGAAGACAATGTGAAATATCTTATTGGAAAAAACACTGACCTGAAGAATAGATCCAGGAGAGATAACTTAAAAATTATTGGACTACCTGAAAGCCATTATCAAAAAAAAAAAAAAAGAGCCTAGACATCATCTTTCAAGAAATTATCAAAGAAAACTGCCCTAATATTCTAGAACCAGAGGGTAAAATAGAAATTGAAAGAGTCCACCAAACGCCTCCTGAAAAAGATCCCAAAAAGAAAACTCCTAGGAATATTGTCGCCAAATTCCAGAGTTTCCAGGTCAAGGAGAAAATACTGCAAGCACCTAGAAAGAAATAATTTGAATATTGTGGAAACACAATCAGAATAACACAAAATCTAGCAGCTTCTACATTAAGGGATAGAGGGGCTTGGAATATAATATTCCAGAGGTCAAAGGAGCTAGCTTTAAAACCAAGAATCACCCACCCAGCAAAACTGAGTATCATGCTTCAAGGCAAAATATGGATTTTCAATAAAACAGAGGACTTTCAAGCCTTCTCAATGAAAAGACTAGAGCTGAATAGAAAATTTGACTTTCAAATACAAGAATCAAGAGAAGCATGAAAAGGTAAAAAAGAAAGAGAATTCATAAGGGACTTATTAAAGTTGAATTGTTATATTTACATTCCTACATGGAAAGATGATGTGTGTAATTCAGGAGACCTTTCTCAGTATTAGGGGAGTTGAAGGGAATATATACAGAGGGCACAGGATGAGTTGAATGAGATGAGATGATATCTAGAAAAATGAAATAAATTTAAGGGGTGAGAGAGGAATATATTGAGAGAGGGAGAAAGGGAGATATAGAATAAGGTAAATTATTGCACATAAAAGTGGCAAGAAAAAGCAAGAAAAAGTTGGAAGGGAAGAGGGAGCAGGTGAGGGGGAATGAGTGAATCTTACTCTCATTGCATTCAACTTGTGGAGGGAAAAACATACACACTCAATTGGGTATCTTACTCCACAGGAAAGTAAGGGGAAGGGGATAAAAAAAAAGGGGGATGATAGAAGGGAGAGTGGATGGGCGAGGAGGTAATCAAAAGCAAACACCTTTGAAAAGGGAGAAGGTCAAGACAGAAATCTGAATAAAGAGGAACAGGATAGGAGGGAAGGAAATATAGTTAGCATTTCACAATAGAGCATTGTGGAAGTGTTTTGCATAATGATACATGTGTTATCTATGTTGAATTGCTTGCCTTCCTAGGGAGGGTGGGTGGGAAGGGAAGAGAGAGAATTTGGAACTCAGTTTTAAAAGCAGACGCTTACAAAAAAGTTTGTTTGTTTGTTTGTTTTTTGCATGCAGCTGAGAAACAAGATATACAAGAAATGGAATGTAGAAATCTATCCTGCCCTACGAGAAAGTAAGGGGAAAGGGTATGGGGCGGGGCACTGGTGTGAAAGAGGGGAGGGCTAACTGGGGAACAAGGCAATCAGAATATATGCCATCTTGAAATGGAGGGGAGGGTAGAAATGGGGGGAAATTTTGTAACTCAAAATCTTGTAGAAATCAATGTTGAAAACTAAAATATTAAATAAAATAAAACCATAAAAAAAAGAAAGTGGGCCAAGTTCCAAGAATGAATGAGTAGCTTCCGTAAGACAAGACAGGCAATTTTATAGTGCAATGACATTGATTACACAGCAGGACTTATGAATATTAAAACGGCATGAAGCGTGTATCAAAGGGTTAGCTAATAGGGGAGGGGTCCCAGCCTTGGTAGAACTGTGCATGCAATTCCCCACAATGCATATAGAAAAATCCACTGGAGAGGAACATGTAAAATAATGATATTGTAATAAGCCTCTCTATATCATAAGTTCACCTAAAGTACAGCTTTTGCTATTACTATGCAAGCACCTACTTAGGGAAAGTTCTTTCTATTTTTGCTATCTGGGGGCTGGGGGTGGGGTCCACATCCTGCTCAGACTTTCTGATTGACTATTGTGGTCCTGTCTGAGATTAGATGGATTCGGTTGTAGTCAAGTGCATGGGCACACCTGCTGTTTCTGTGAGGAATATGAGGAATGGGTCTGGGTACAGTGGTTACCTAGAGGCAGTGGCTAGGATTCCATCACATGGACATGCCTGCTATTCTAGTGAGGTAGTGAGGCATATAGTTAGAGGCATATAGAGGTTAGGATATGAGTCTGGAGGCCTATGCTTTGGTTAAAGTCAGATTGTGTGTCAAATCAAGGCATGCCTGCTACTCAGTGAAGCCCATAAGGAAGTTAGAATATTGGGGCTGGGGCAGCTTTATTAGGATTCCATCACATCTAATCTGGTATCATTTAGGGCAACTCCTGTGTGTCTATTCAGAGACAACTTTTAGCATCTCAAACAATCCAAGATAATCAGCAAGATATACAATATGAAATAGCCTTAGTTACCTGTCCAGCATTATTGTGTTATTAGTCATATTGCCTGGTTATGATGAAGTGGATAGATATCTGGAGTCCAACTTGGCAAGATCTAGATTCAGATCTTTTCCGAGACACTAACTAAATGTCTTACCCTAGACAGGTTACATGATCACACAAGATCACAGATGTAAAGCTGAAAGGGGTCTCTGAGGTCATCAAGGTCAACATTTTCATTTTATAAGTGAGGAAAATGAAGCTCAGAGAATTTAGGAGGTTGCCCAGGATCATATAGTATAAATGTTTGAGGAAGAACTCAAAGTCAGATCTGACTGACTTCCAAGTCCAGTAGTCTATACACCTCACCACCTAACTGCCTTTCCCTTTTGTCATTTGTCAAATCGAAATTATGAGGCATTTACCTCACAGGCTTGCTGTAAGGATCCAATGGTATAATGTATTTATGGTGCTTTGCAAACCTCAAAGTATAATATACCATGTCACAAAAGTCTTAGTGAAGTTTTAAGCTTCAATAATTTGGGGTATATAAAGGCTAAACACTTGCCCCAAAAACATAATTTGAAAGATTTAATTATTCAGACATCATGTACACTCATTTAATTTTTTTTATTTTGAATAATGTACTTTTAATTTTAATTTAATTTTCTTGATGGCATTTTCTTAGACAAGTGGATCCATAGAGGGTACTTTACTATATCAGTCATGTAATCTATCTCTATTAGACTTTTTCATGAGGGGTCATGTCAAAACTGTCATGAATACATCAAAACCTCATTCTCTGAATGATCTTAAGGCTAGGATTACAAATGTAATCCTTTCAGTCACTGAACAGCAACTAATAAAAATTTTTAGAGAATTTGAAATTCAACTAGAGCGCAAAGTTGGCTCTGCTGAATATTAATAAGAAATATCAATATTTTAAAAAAGATAAATAATTAACTTTTCAATTTTTTGCAAGTTTTTAACATTTAAATTTCTGAAGTTATAAATGCTCAAAAGTTCACTAAGACTTTTGGGTCAGCCTTACTAAATGCCAGATATTTTAAAAATACCCCTATGCTCCTTGATACATGTGAATGGCTCCTAAGTAGGAAAAAGAATAAAGTCCAATGACTCTGAAGTATAAGAACACCATATTTTCTTCCTTTTCCCCATCTGGAGGCAGGATAATACATCAGACAATTTGGTTTGTTACTTTTCGGTCATGTCTGCCTCTTCATTTCCCCATTTGGATTTTTCTTGGCAAAGATACTGAAGAGGTTGGCCAGGTCCTTCTCCAGCTCATTTTACAGATGAGGAAACTGAGGCAAACAAGGTTAAGTGACTTGCCCAGGGTCACAAAGCCAGTAAGTGTCTGAGGCCAGATTTGAGACCAATAATCTATTCACTGTTTGGGGGCCAAATGACCCCCAAATAGCTCTGTTATTTCCTATGTGTGTGAATATGGGCAAGTCACCTATTTTGTTCCCTGCACTTTGGTACCAAAAAAAAAGAAAATACTACAAATATTTCAATATATCTGGATGACCTCCCTAGTTGTGAAATTCTTAATCAGAAAAGTAGTCCTGATCCTGATAAAATCAAGTTCATATTTCCCTTCTACAATTTGCCAATTTTTGTGCCAAATCTATTTAAAATTAATGAAACTCTGAGTCAAAGAGAACACTCCCAAATGTTTACCTAGCAATTGAATTATGCAAATAAATAAACACGAAATGAAAATAACTGACAATTATAGTCTAGTTTCTTATAGGTCAAATTGTTTAAAAATGAAATTCTCCCTGTGTCTATTTAATTCTCTTTCTTGATTTCAGAATACCTTTCGACTGCATCTAAGTTCTTTCCTGCATGAAAAATAATAAAAAAAAAAGAGTAAATCCTTGTGCTGAAAAATTCATTGAAGTTGTAGGTATTTTGACACTCAAAGATGAGTCACTTTTCCCAAAGTCTTTGAAATTCCACTTAAAAAGTCAACTGTATTAGAGGTAGATTAGCCATGGAAAAGAAAATCAGAACCTTCCTGACCCTACTAGCTATGAGCTAAAACCATTCATGTAAACAAACAAACAAAAAACCTCCTCCAAAGAGTCAGTTTCATTCTATATAGACTTAAGGTTGTCTCTGGCAAATGGTCTATGGTCTCCCTTTTGTCCTTCCCTATTTCCCGATCTAATCTTGTAGTGCTAACACTCATTCAGAATTCAATGAAATATCAATCATCTTTATCTGGAGAAAAAAAAAAACATTCTTAAATTATTGACAGTAAATAAAATGAGCAAAAAGTACTAAAGGATGTGAGGACTGATCACCAGGCAACAATGAGGCAAGGGATGGACAGAATGTGGAAAGGGGCATAAAACTCATCAGGTACCAACAGCAGTAATACGACTAGGAAACAACAAAATTCTAATTCCTTAAACAAATCAGTGAGGCTTCTACTGTCCATGATTATACTCAATTCATAGCAGTGCCTTTCACTTACAATCTGCTGGTTGCTGATGCATGTCCACATTCCAGAATCCCTCTGCCTCTCTCCTCACCTAGATATTCCAGAGGTCTCTGGGCTTCCCTGTGCCCCCTCCACACACATATATCCTAAGCAGTTTCTGCCTTCCCTCCTTTTGTGGGGGTGAGGGTGAGGGATATAGATAGATAGAGAGGTAGAGAAATAGATATTTCACTTCATCTCCCTTGCACAGTGTCTGACACATAGTAAGCACTTAGTAAATACTTTTTAATTAATTCATTCATTTTTAAGTCTTTCCACTTGCATTGATTTTGAATAAAACTTCAAAAGTTACATGCCCATGATGTAAAGAGTTACTTTAGTAAAGCAGATCACAGCCACTCAATGCCATATTAGAAGGACTTTGTCAGTCTTTGTGACCAAATAAATCCATCACCTCTTTGCCAAGAGTCTCTTGATAAAGGACTTTCTAGAATGGCAGGGCTTGCAGGAACTTGTTCCCTGTTGGTACTGATTTTGAGATCTCTAAAACTGAATGAAACATGGATCAAATTTTATTGGCAGTTATTTGGGAATCATAATGTTTAAAATACAAATAAGCAAATGTGCATTGCTAGTATCAGCAAAGTAAATAATTTGTAAGCCTCAATGTCTAAAAGATGTCCTTTGTAAGAAGCATTTTGATTTTTAATCTGCCTCCAGCCTAGCTTTTTTTAGGATTATTGAAGAATTAATATCTCCTTCTCACACTCTTTCATGTTCTAGTCAAACAGATATTCCCTAAACTCAGCACTTATCTCCTGCCTCCATGTCTTTGTATAGATTCCTTTCCCGGGAATGCCTTGTTTCCTCTTGTCTGCCTCTAAGAAAGCTGTTTCAGGTCAAATTTCACTTTTTACAGGAAGTATTTCTATACATGTGTATACACACATACACATATAGGCACATTAACATATATACATGTAGAAACATTTACATAAGTATTCTTACTGTACTTTTCATAGGAATAAAAAGGAAGAGTTGGGAAAGGGTTAAGAGAAAATATGTCACAAATTTTGCTTATGCAGCTTCAAAATCTGAAGTCCACACTGGATAACTTCATTACAATAGATTTCACTCTGTTTTGTTTAATGTGTTCAGAAAATGTCTTTCCTTAGATTGAGTTCAATTGATTTCTTTTTCAGATATCCATTAAATGTTCTATTTAGACACATACGGAATGAAATACGCTCTGAGATAAGATACTTGGATTCTGCAGCCATTTTTTTTTCTTTTTTGGGCAGTAACTCTATTTTGCATTGGACTAGGTGATCATTTTTGAAGATTCTTCCTCTTTCTCCACCTTCACAGGTATTTGTAAGATTTTGCTTCTGGAGAGAAGGGGATATTTCTATCTTTAGACCGATTACCTAACTCATTAGTGGTTCATTTAAAATTGAGGGAGAAAAAAAGAAAGAGGGCTACCTCCTCGAGCCTTGCAATGTCAGGATCAAGAGAAATTACTTTGAAACAGTAATTATGTGAAAACAAGTCTTTCTTGTAGTTGTTGAAATGGATAGCTATGCTTATAGCATGTCAAGTATACTGTTTTTGTTCTAGAAGTACCAAAGAATAATTCAAATAAGACACAGATGTGGAGAAATGATTACATGCTAGTGTGAACGTTTCATTAATTCTTCTTTTACATAATATAGTAGCTACTTTTCTTGAGCTATAACCTGACACTTTACCATTTTTTTCCAAATTAAAAAAAATCCTTATTCATGATGCTATATGAAAATTTAAATTACAGCAATATTGTTAAGGAAAATATATCCATTATCCATCTTATTATGTTTTATGATACACATGAAGACACTGGAGTATATTAGTCAAGGGCTAATGGGGAGATATTTTTTCCCTGGGTAGAATTTTAATGAATACATTGCATTCAAATTTGTTATTTATAAACTTCCACATTTGAGTAAAGGATATTTTAAAGACTATTCAGGGCTGTTACGATATTCTGTTAGATGGGTCTTAGCACCTATATTGGCAAGTAAATAAAACAAATTGCAGTATCTGGAACTGATCATGTTAGTGACCTCAAAAGTCAAGACCTGCTACACCAGCAGCTATAGCTATGATCAAAAAGAAAAAAAAAAAGAGACATTGTGGGAACACCTACACAGCTGCTAAATGTGAGGAGCAGGATTTGAATCCAGGACTTCCTGACACCATTTCCATCACTTTGTCCTCACTGAATTTCAGAACTCTTATTTTGGAATTAAAGGATTGGAGTCAGGAAGACCAGAGTTCCAATCTTGCCTCACAATTATCGTTTTTTTCACCATAGGCAAATCATTGAACATGTTTGAGACTCTGTTTCTTCATCTGTAAAATGGAAATGATAATATCTCTAGCACCTACCTCATAAGAAGCAACATGTGTAGAGAGGGAATGTCATACTTGAAGTCAGGAAGATTTGGGTTCGAGTTCTGCTTTTGATGCATACTAGTGAGTGGGAGATAATTCTTGTGAAGACTTCACAGAGAGTGAAAATAAAGAATTATTTCTGGAATAAACAGGGGCAGTGAGAGGATGGAATAGAACTTAGGATTTAATGTTGTAGAAATGTGATTACCTAACTCTCAGGAATTTGGGGCTTGTGGCAATAAAGGCCTCTCTGTCTCTTCCTGCTAGCACAGAGTTGCTACCAAATCCAAGAAGACTCTCCCTCCCCTCCCTCATTCCTCCTCTTTACCTTAGATTGGCTGTGCTTGATTTCCTGGTTCTTTGTCTAGCTTTTCTTGCCTAGACTGTAAACCTGCCTCTCAGCCAGTGGAGAGGAGGGATAGTGGTGGATGGGAGTTCTTTTTATGTTAGGATATAAATTGGTCTCTTGCCTTTTGTAATTCACCTCCTTCCACTAGTCTGTCCTAGTGGAGGTGACACTCAAATCTCACAAGATTTGTAAAATAAAATTAATTCCTTTTCTGTCCCTGCCTGAGAAGCCTCTGTGAATTATTAGGGTACTCTGGTGGCCTTGCCACCCCACACACTAGCTACAGGAATAAGAGTGATGAGGTTAAAGAAAAATGATGATGGTAGGGAACTATAGGTTTCTAGGGGTGCCCGAGACCACAAAACACTGACACGCTGGGTCCTGCAGAAAGAATTCCACTCAAGCCTTCTCAGGAGAAAGATAAAGTTTATTAAGGATCAGCTATATTGACCAGAACCTCAAGAAGCCACACCATAGGCTAGACTCTTAAGGAATCTGAGAGCCTTTTTGGAAGCCAGATGAGATTTATATAAAGAAAAGGTTGTGGGAGGGATCTAGGGTGGTCCTGGGGTGATGGAAGGAGGGGTGTAGGCACAGTCTTGAGGAAGACTCTAAGGAGGAGCTTGATGGGACTGGGATGAGGTCAGACTCCAAGAACCAACAGAATGGGATTAAGGGTGGAAAGTAGCTGAAGGCATGGATATTGATAGTCTCAAAGGTGGGAAATAGCTGGACAATAAAGGGCAAGGTTAGGTAGAGATTTGGGCCTAATGATAATGTAAGGCAAAGGCCATATCCAGCAGGAAGATTCAAGGAGAGTTCAAGGGAGGAGGTTCTTCCAGGGCCTTATAGACAAATGGGCCTTTTTGGGTTAGGGAAAGAGGTCTCCATTTGGGGCCTGTACCCCATCAAGAACAAGTCATTTACTTTTTCAGTGCCCCAGGTAACTCTCCAACTTAATCTTGCACAAGGAAACTCCTCTAAATCACAGAGCAGTTAGTTGAGGATATTTCCACATTTCAGAGATCCCTATACTAATGTAGTCAATAGTTCGGAGCAAAATATAAAGTAAAACCTATTTTAATCGTTCTAAGATTCATATGAGATAATGCATATAAAGTGCTTTGCAAAAATTTACATGCTATGTTAATGTTAACATTCACCTGTTTGTTGATCTCAAAGAGGACCAATGATAATGTGGTAGGTGGAGGAGAAGGAACTGGATATGAGCCCACCACCCTCTTATCAGCTATTCATATAACTATGCTGGAAAGTTTCCCAAATCACCTGAGCGGTTCAAAATCTTCCACTGTCACAGGACTGTCCAAAGGGATTCTACCTTTCAACTCTCACAAAGCCTCTGTGACTTTAAGCAGCACAAGGCAATGAAGATCAGGTCTGGTACCAGAAAAACTGTAGAGTAATTCCTATCCTATGTATTCAGCTAAGAATTCAGAGTGTAAGTTCCTTAAAGACAGACACTTTTTGGTTTTTGTCTTAATATTCCCAGTGCCTAGCAAAGTTTTTGGTATTTAGTAGGTATTTTCTTAAAGAGTTTGTTGAATGAATGAATAAGTGTGTAAATTTTCAGTCAATTCTCATCCACACTGAGTGAATCTATTGGAGGACACAAAAAAGTATAAAGTAATTTCCCTCCATTCACAAGAAGACAGCAGCCTACTTGAGGAAATGATATTTGAAATTGAGAAGATAGTGACGGCAATGAGAGCTGACTTAAAGGTTTTTGGAACACTTTATACATATTGCCTCATTCAACTAAGGCAATATTTAAATGCTAAATGATTAATCCAGATAATCTCATTGTCCCACCCTACCACTGCTAAGGGTATAATAGCAGCATCCCAGAGAAAAGCTCTCTTGGATCATTGACTTGCGGCAGAGCAGCTTGTGTAGGTGTTACAGCAATCAGATTTGCCCCGTTCTTCCCTTTTGGGATGTTAAGAATATCAAGTCTCTCCTTTGTTTGAATGGGTGGGAAACCTTTTGCTGTCTTTGTTTTGGAGTATTTCTCAACACTGAGGCAATCCAGCTTCATTGAACTGTACATGATGTGGTGCTGGAGGTGGGAGCTTTCTCACACTGATTTCTCACAGTCTAAATGGTGAGCCTCAAGTGCTCCAGGGCCCTGAGACAAGTATATAAGATCCAAGGTTGGCGTTTGACTTTTATGGGTACACTCACTGAAGGAATGTGAGTGACGGGACTCTGGGCAAACTGTTGAACCTGCCCCCCAGTCTTTGTAACCCAGACAGAGAGATATTGGTGCTTCTCTGGTAACTATGAATTGTGATTTGAAACAGACAAGGTCTGTCCATTGATATTTGTAATTTTTGTCTGTATTTGCCTTAAAGTTCAGGGGGCTGATCTTTTCTCCCTGAACTAAGTGAACGATATGTGTGTTTCATTGATCTGAGATTGTTAACTGCTTAAAGTTGCTTTCCTTAGAAAAGCAGATCAAAAGAATCTGAGCTGGCAGCCCTTCTGTATGCTAATATTATTGGTCTTACACCCCCCAACAGCTGCTAGCAAGATTGTTGTTACAGTAGGTCAATGTAATTATGAATTATATCATGCAGGATTACCCAGGATGGACAGGTCATGGAGAGTTCTGACAAAAGCTAATGCACTGCAGAAGGAACTGGCAAACCATTCCAGTATTGGCAAGAAAGCCTCATATGGGATCACAGAGAGTCTTATACAACTGAGTGACTGAACAACAACAAGAGAAGGCAAAAGATGCTTCCAGCTGGAGTGACTGGGAAGGAGAAAGTAGAAGACATTTCAGTTGTTACAAAAATGAGCATCAAAGCTCTAGTCGACAGGTCTAGCCTCAACATAGACATCCAACTGAAAAGTCATATTGTAAAGGGGAGCAAAATATAAGAAGACTGGGAAAAATAGGAAAGGGCAGATTGTAAAGAATGTTAAAAGTAAAATAAAGAATTTTTTTTTTATTTGAGGTAATAGAGAATCAGCAGACTTGACTGATTAAGTGTTTGACGTGGTCAGATCTATGATCTAGGAGAATCACCAGCATCTGAGTAGAGGATGGACTGGAATGGGAAGAGCTATGATGCAGATAAACCAACCAAAAAACCACTGCAGCAATAGTCCAAATGAGAAGTGACAAGGGCATGGACCACAGAGATGAGTGAGAGGAGAGAAGGAAATATTAACGACAAAGTTGCATTAATCTGTGTATGTGGGCTGAGAATAAATGCAGAACAGATACTGAGTAGCTGCTGAGTTGACAAGCCTTGGTGATAGAGAGGATACAGGAGAAGGTTTGGTTGAAAGAATAATTCTGTTTGGGGCATGTGCAATTCGAGATTCTTCCAGTTTTCCAGTTTGAGATGTCCAAATGGCATTTAGTAATGCGGAATTGGTGTTCAAGAGAGGAGTTGCTATAGGATATACAGTTCTGAGAATCTACATAGAGATAAATATTAGTTTATTTATTAGTTTAGTTTTATTCACCTGGCTAAAAGGGGAAACTTGAAATTAGCATTTTTATCATTAATATATCAGCGACATAGGCCTTTTTCTATTGGAGCAGGGTTAACACGGTAGGCGTTAGCTTGGCTCCTCCTTCTCCAGTATTGTTAGTATGGTGGCAGGGGAGGCAGCAGGCTTCTCTGAGCATCAAGGTTATTTGCATGAGTTGCTGGTAGTCACCTGTTTGGTGGAATAGGAAGATGATGGTGATAGGAATCAGAAAGATTAATGAATGGAGGAGGAATGTTTCTTTCCCCAGCCACAGGAAGTGCTGTGGATGAGAGGTTTGCCTGCCCCCTAAAGAGGTGAATGGAATTCAAATGCCTTCATTTGGTGATAATTCTACGCTACTGACAACTACCAAAGTGAATCTGAGACAAACCGTTACTTTCACAGGGCAAAACAGTAACCAAAGTTTTCTATTTGAATCAGAAAATAGGCTATAACTGGCACATATATAGCACTATTTATGCAATTCTTGGTATGTTAATGAATGTCAGTCTTTTTTTCAGATGACATAAATACATACTATACTCATCATCCACATGAAAGGAATACCTTGGGAAGTTGGAGATAATCAACATTGAAACATGGCACCTGGTTTTTTTTAAAAAATATTCTGCTCATACGCCAGTTCTGGAGCAATGAACAGGAGGAACAATGATTTGCTCCTAAAGCAGTTCTTGTTTCAAAGATGATATATTTTGGAACAGCAGCAAAAATTATCACCACTTTGAGAAACAAAGACTTCATCTAAAGAACATTTTCCTTTCTGGATGTCAGTATATTAGGGAAAATAGCAACTTCCATAATTGGAGGTGAAAGAATATGTACTTAGTAAATTATATTTTTCCCCAAAGCCTCAAGTCCTCAGAGACACACTTATGTGAGTGGTGCCTGACTGCGCAGGTACTGCCAGTGTGGCATGGAAGAGAGCCAAGGAGTGAGAAGCCTATTACTACATCTCTTCAATTAAACTGTACTACACTTTGGTGGTGAAACTGTTTAATTCATTTCAATTTAATTCAATTCAATGAGTAGTACACATATGCTAAATATTACATATATTATTTCACACTGTACTGTACTATGAATTACTATTATTATTTTACTGTTGAATTGATACTATTATCACGGAATCAAATACCCTCAAATCCAGAAAGGATTCCAAAAATTATGTAAATCAGGAGTTCTTAATTGTGTGTGTGTGTGTGTGTGTGTGTGTGTGTGTGTGTGTGTGTGACAATCTGGTCAGCATAATGGCTCTGCAGACCTTCAGTTTGTTAGACAGCCTGATACCTCTTCACTCTCACACATTCTTTCGAAGCCTCCTAAACGCTGAGCTAGCTCTTGCAATGAATGCATCAACCTCATCACCTATGTTGACATCCCTGGAAACTATACTGCCAAGGTAAGTGAACTTATCCACAGCATTCAAAATTTCTACATTTGCTTTAGTCAGTGCTTCTACATAGGGATGTTACAGTGCCGTCTGGGGGAGAACCTTCGTTTACTCGGTTTTAATTGTTAGGCCCAAATTAGCAAAAGCAGCAGAGAATAGATCCATACTTTGTTGCATCTGGCCTCAGAGGTTGCATTAGGTACACAATAACCCAAGAACAAAAAGTTATGTGCTAACTCTCCCCCCACTTTAGTCTTGGCAAGGAGTCTTTTCAAGTTAAATAACTTACAATCAGTATGATAATTGACCTTGATGCCATTTTCATACTCATGGAAGGCATCTGACATTACTGAAAACATCATGCTAAAAAGTCATGGGAGCAAGCACACAGTCCTGCTTCACTTCCATTGGTGACTGGGAAAGCATAAGAGCATCATTCATAATCTATAACCCACGTAAGCATGCTGTCATAAAACTGTGTATTATACTGATGTGCTTCTCCAGGCAACTAAATTTCCCCATGATTTTCCACTAGCCCTCATGACTGACAGTGTCAAAGGCCTTGGTCAGATCAATGAACATTGTGCATAGACCTATGTTCTGCTCCTGAGTTGTCAGGCAGTAGATACCACACCAACCGTTTCTCAGCCCTTTGTAAAGTCACACTGGCTCTCAGGTAGATGACTATATTCCAGATGAAGGATCAGACTATTAAGGAAGACTCTCTCAAAAATCTTGCTGGTAAGAGAAATCACCCTATCATTTTCACAAGAACAACCTATTTCCTTTTCCTTTATATAGATGGACAATAGAGGCATCCTTGATTTCTTGGGGGAATAACCTCTTCTTGCCACATAACCGAGAAGATTTCAGGCAATTTTGTTTGAGCAGTGGACGCCCTGCCTTCAAAATCTCTGCTGGAATGGAATCAGCACCAGACAAACAAGCCTAAAGGCAGCCAAAACTTTTTCTTCAGATGGAAATTCAGCTAGAGAAGGCCTGACTTCAACCTGAGGTAAACAGTCAGTGGCTTCAGTATTTCTTGAAAAATTATCTGCTGAGAACACTATGAAAGTATTCAGCCCATCTCTCCAGGATCATGTCCTTATTACTACCAGTGAGGCACCATCAGCACTGATTAGTTGAGATGCACGAAATATCTTTGGCCCATAAGTAGCCTTCAGGGCATCATAAAAGTGCTTTGGGTTGTTATTATCAGTATAAAACTGAATTTTAGCTGCCTTTTTACTGAGTCAAGAACGCTGCATCTCTCTAAGCTTTGCTAGCACTTGGCTTTTGATGGAGTTAAACACTGCCTTCTTAGAGGCAGACAAACTATCCTGCTGGTAAACCTTGCAGAGTTCTTATTTTTCATTTAATAACTTCCGAATTTCCCCATCATTTTCATCAAACCAATCTTGATGTTTGTAAGTATTCTAGCCAAGAAGATTACCTGTGGTGCTGGACACCAAATCTCTGAAAGTTGCCCACTCTTTCTCTTTTCCACTGTTACCAATAATGTGTTGGTTCGGCTTTTTCTCCAAGTCAATAACAAACTGTTCACCCATGGTGAATTCTAATCTATTGACATTAAGTCTTCTGATAGTCATTATGCCTTGGGGCTGCCACTTTTTTGAATGCAAATGTTTAATTTAGAGAGGATATGTCTATGATTTGTCCAGCACTCCATGCCACAGATCATCTTTGTCACTCTCACATCCCGTCTCTTCTCTTTACAATGATATAGTCTATTAAATGCCAATGTTTGCTGTGACAGTGTATCCATGAAGTTTTGTTACATTTAGGTTAATGGAAGACAGTGTTGGTGATGAGAAAGTCACAGGACACACAAGTCTTCATTAGTAAGTGACTGTTGGCTGTTGCTGTTTCCAGCTCCATTCCTCCCAAGGGACGCCCTGCCATGTCTGATAGTTTGTACCCACTCTGGCATTAAAGTGACCTAAAATTACAAGCTTCTCTTTTGGCACATTGATGATGAGGGTCTCAAGGTCTTTATAAAGTTTTTCTTTAACCTCATCAGGATTCATCGTGGTGCTAATCTATACACTGATGATGGTGGCAAGGAACTTTCCTGCAAGTAGCAATCTCATTTATCATGAGCCTGTTGTTCGCTCCTTTTGGGAGGCACACGAGCTTGTTGACTAGATTAAATTTGATTACGAAACACATGCCAGCTTCACAGCAGTCTCCATCACTGCAGCCACTCCAGAAAAATGTGTATCTATCTCCCTCTTTGGTAAACTGACCTTCATCTGCCAGCCTTGTCAGGGCTCATCAGGACTGCTATTTAGATGCAATACCTGGTGAGTTCTCTCACAAGGACTGTTCGTCTTTTAATTCTACTGGACTTGTCATTGTCCATAAAGGTACACACATTCCATGTACCAATGGTGGGTGGAATCTTCTTAGCAAAAGTTGTTTTTTGTACTTGTTATTGCGTTTCGACAACAGGGTATGATCCCCACCTGCTATGGTAAATAGGCCAGGGTTAGGTAAAGCAGACAATTTTTAGGGCACCTTTTCTAGCCCCTTCCTCAAGCCACAAAGTGAGCAGTTCGGTCCCTAAAAAGGCTGCTCAGACACCCACAGGGCTTCAAAATACCACTATCACTTTAGTCCAGCAAGAAGACAACCATATAGCCTGGGCTGCTTGTGTGCGGCATTGTCACTACAGCTTCCATCGTATCCACATCTGGTTCTTCATCACTAGCCCATCATCACAAGACTTTGAGGTAGGTAAAATAATAACATGGTAACATAACAAAATAGTAAAATGGTTGGATAGTAAAATGACAAAATGATAAAATTGTAAAAAAAAAATTGAATAGCAAAATAATAAAATAGTAAAATGTTGGGTGATCCCTTTTAAAGGATAAATATAAATGTAAATTGGATTTAAGCGAGGCAGAGTTGTGCAGTCATCAGCCTCACCCTCTCTTTCAGAGTCATCAGAGCCCAGCAGCAAGACAAAAGTCAAGATGACTGACTATGGGTTTGGATGAAGTGGATGACCTCGGTGTCTCTGATGTCTAGCCAAACTCTAAACACTCCGCAGCACCTGCTTCTGCTGCCTTCAAGGCCATTGAAATAAAAATCTTCACATGCTTGGAGTAAACATCCCCCTAACTCACCACCAAGTTTGAGGTGCATCAGTTCCCCTCAACCTGGTTAACCTGTCTGCTGAGATGGGTTGTGGCCACTGCACATGCTACAGCTTCTTGGAGTCACAGGTGAGAACCAGGTGGCAAGTGGACACCAAAGGTGAATGAGCAGCCCTGAAAAAGGCTTGGCAAGCCCTCACCCCAGGGACACTAGTCCTCTCTGAATACCCCATACACTCTAGTAAAGTCAAACCTTCATTCAGCAATTGATTTTCCTAAACTACAGGTCTGATCATTTCAGAGCCCTATTCAAAAAACTCCATTGACTCCTCATCGCTTGTAAGATTAAATAGCTTTCTGTTTGGTAATCAAAGCGTTTCATATCCTTGACCTGTCCTACCCTTCTAATCTTTTTACACCTCCCCCCCAACCCTGCCTTCCTGTATTCTGTGATCCAATGACATTGCTATTCCTTGAACTACTGTCTTGACTCCAGGCTTTTTCAATGTCTATCTCCCATACCTGGAATGCTTTCCACCCTTATCTCCATCTCCTAGATTTCCTGGCTTCCTTTAAGTCTCAACTAAAATTTTATCTTCTCCAGGAAGCATCTCCTGGTCCCCCTTAATTCCAGGGCCTTTCTTCTATTGATTATTTCTTATTTATCCTGTATATTCCCAGCACTTAGCAGAGTGCATGGCAGATAAAAGGTTCTCTTTTTCTTTTCTTTTATTCTGAACTTAAGAAATAAAACAAGAATTTCTATAACATAGTAGAAGAGAAAAAAAGATGATTGCACATGAAACCGCAAATCTCATGTGTACAACTTGCTATCCTTTTTAAATACATAATAAAGTTATTATATAACTTTCTCTGTCTAACATAAAATATTTCTATACATATTTCTACTTATCAATTCTTTTTCTGGATGCAGATAGCTTCTTCTTTCATATAGCCTTCGTAGCTAATTTGAGTATTTATGATAATAATGTCTTAATAAATGCTTGTTGACTGACTAATTGACATTATAGGGAGAGGAAAAATCATGTAAATCCAAGAATTCTTGGACATAGAGTACAAATGTTCACTTGAGGAGACCAAGGATGCCATTCATCACAAAAGCGGGTTGCCGTAGGACAGTGGTTGATTGAATAAGGAACATTTTGGAAAAATGGAGGAACAAAGCAGGTCAACCACTTTCTGGACACATGGAAGGAGAAACAATCCAGGGTAGCATGGAGATAATAGCACTTGTACAAACAATGAGTAGTGCCTAAGCCAAGGCCAGCTGGGAACTTCCTGGAGAAGGCAGTAACCAAGAGCCAGAGAGACGAGCTGCTGTTATAGACAGGAACAGTTTTCTGATAGGACTGCAAAGGCTTGCAGTACTAAAAGCCTCTGCCACCTCATTCTGGCTGCAGATGAAGCCTGTGCCCATAAATTCCCTATCAGGCACATCAGTTTTGTAGGGCTCTTTTCCCAACTCTTTTGGGAATAAGGGAGACCAGATGATAGATACTCATTTAGGAAATGTTCACTAATAATGTTTTGTTTTCTTTCTGTTACTCTAGCCTTCATTTTTACCCTGATAAAGTGTTGACACTGTTTAATTGCTGATTCTGGCATGAGCCTTTCCTCGTGGTGAACACTAAATACCTAAACATGAGTTAAATGTGCAAATTCTTAGTTTTCTAACAAGGAGAGGACATAAGTGAGCCAGAGAGGTAAATTAGCCTTAATATTCCCACAATTTAAACCTGAGTCTAGAGCTGGTTGACTAGCTGACCACATATATAAAAATAAAACACTATTTGCAAAGCAGTTAGCACAGAGCCTATCATGTAGTAGGTACTTAATAGATTATTCTCCCCTCCCCTCACCATCTTAGCTCCCCTGTCCTCATTCTTCCACAAAATTCAGCATCCATATCTAGTGTTCCCACATGCAAGTTGAATTTTAGGCTTCTTTAGCTAAGCTACCAGAATGGTTTCCAGGTGAACAAAATGCATTCTTTTTTCCCACCAACAAGCTCTATAATCATTGCTCTAACAAGGGATATTCACATCCAGACAGATGTCAAAAAGCCAGTAGCCCTAAACGTGAAATTCTAACTACACATGGAAATGCTGGTGTGTCAAGGCAAGTGTCTGTATACTGTTACCGAATGCCTGCTGTGCCCGCATTTTATCATTTAGCTACTACAGTGCTTAACAATACAAGTACAATGGATGAGTCTCATTACTGGTTTCCCTATAAAACTAAAAAACGTGCTGTATTATAATTGTCAGGAATGGGTAGGGGAGAAGAAGATTATGAAGGAGCAATAGCTGATGCCTTTATTTTTGCCATCCATGTCCAGGCCCAAAAGGAGAAAGGGGGGTGGGGAGGAAAGGATAACAAAACTAAGTAAAGGTAGGTATTTGGCGAAGAGAAGAGATAGTGAAGAATGTAAGGCATTTTCTAGGGAACTAATTCACTCTCCAGAATTAAATTGCTCTGCTCTCACATTATTGCTTTATACCCTTCTCCTAAATTGTAGCATCTAATTTTCAAAACTAATTCAAAGGAGCAAAGAAGGAAGGAGGGAAAGGAATTCTCCAGTGATATGTATATGCCTAATGCAATACAGTTGTTCCCATTAAAGTTTAATCAGCCTAAATGTTTATTGTATGCAAAATAAACTTTTAATTTTATATAATCTACATGCATCCAAGTATGTACTTACTTTGTAAGAACTTGTGATCTGCTTTCTAATTGTATTAATTCTATTTGAAACTTCCACTGCTTATTATCTGCCTGAAACCTTCCCTAGTTACTTTTCTATTTTAAAATATCTTTACCCGATTTGTATATGCACGAACTTGTTTAGATTACCTCCAGCTGGATTTTTATATTTTCTCACCTCTGAGGGCAGAATTTTGAGGAGAGAAAGCATGGAGATAAGGCAGCCCATTATTTAAAACTGAAATAATCTTTGGAACAAGCTTCTGAATAGAAGCCAAGGCACCTAAAATTCCTCCAGCTTATATGTATATTTATAGAATTATAATGTGCATGCACGACCACACATATGCATATGTTATATATATTAATATAATAAGGCATAGATGATTTTTCATCTTCATTGGTAGAGAGGAAAAAGCCCATAATGATTTGATCCTTAATCTATTGCACTGAAATATCTTTAGCTCTCTAAGATAGATAAATGCTAAGAGCAAGCCCTGAAATTGACTACCCATCAGTGCTCAGGTAAGTCACTTAATTATTCTGGGTCTTCATTTCCTCATCTGCAATAAGCTGGAAGTTGGCTAGATGATTTTTATGGTTTCTTAAAGTTCTACATTTCCTGTGTATAGATGTAGTCATGTGACTTCTCTGCTCAAAAATCTACAATAGTGGATACTTCCTCTTAAGTATGTATACATGGCTGCATGGAGGCCAGAATAGAGAAACTGAAAACTTGGGAAGTGGGAAATGGCATTGAGGGCTGAGGCTGAGGGACAACAAAGCAGCTGATCAGAGGATGATGGGGAAATTAAGTGAAGCATGGCTGGCCCCAGGCCTAACTGTGATAGGTGACTGAAAACAACAAGAAACCACCAATCAGAACACTAGGGCCCCAGGATGGAAGTACGTACAACTACAGTCTAAGATAGCCTCCTCTTCAGTCAGAAAGCCAAAGCGATTAGGAACAAGGATTCTGGCAATGAAATAGGCAAGGAGTTCAGCCTAAGGAAATACAATACAGACAATTATAACTATTTCAGAAGGTAAAATGCATTATCTATTTTCCTGAGGAAGAAGCATTTAAATATTGATTTGACATGTTACCAGTGGCAGCAGGTACCTGATACAAAAAACAGAGAGGACCAAGTGAGAGGATCAGAAGGACCAGTATTTTGTGTTTTATATTCTGTACAGAGGAAATATCTCTCAGTTACCATATCTGGAAGGTTGAAAGCACTGGATAACCATTTCCAGTATTGTTAGGAGCACTATAGCCTATAGCTTTTCCAGGAGACAATGTTCCACTAATTATCTGTTATAGACTAGAGATGGGAATGGGTAGTGATAAACTTAATAAACTCTAGACCCACATTCCCTTACCAATCATCTGTTAACAAGACTCTTTGTTTCTTTCCTAGTTATCTGACTACCCACATCTTTCTACTATAAATCCTTACTCCAGCTGCAGTATAACAAATCTGTGGAGGACCAAAATTTTGGAAATTTTTATCAGAGGTATACAATAGGGTACCTGTACACAGATAAACAAAGACAGACATTTGCTAAAAATTTTTTAGGGAGGTATAAACTCCCTGTGAATTGGTATTGTTTCATTTTTTTTCTTTGTATTTCCAGAGCCTATCACAGAACCTGGCATTTAGTAGACACTTAATAAATGCTTGTTGATTGACTATCAAGCATTTGGACTAAAAGGGGAAGTTTCTAGATCGATACAAATACATAAATTTGTCAAAAATGACTCATGGAAAATGAATAGAGTTCTTGAAAATAATTCCAAAACATGACACATACTCCTAGAAGGAGAAAAGCAATGGCTTCCTCTTATGGCCCCAGTTACGCTAACTTTGACATGATTTCATAAGGACTTCTAAATGCCTATGAGATAGAAAGGGGAGCAGGAAAGAAGTAAAAAGATGATAGAAAAGGACTGTTGGTTCTGGTACTTGGTTTGCCAGAAGAGCAGCTGTCTAGCTGCTGCTGCCCACAAAAAAAATGGGAGGAGACCCAACTCCATTTTTTATTGAGACTCTTCTCGTGAACATGTGCTAATTTTACACATGCTTCAAGAGTCAAGAACTTGGGGCTTTAAAGATTCGGCAATACTGTATCTTAGCAGATTGTACCCAATGATTCACACTCATTCAACTTGTCTTTTGAAAACTATAATGTAAAATGATTGAACATAAGGAGATTACTATATGCAGTGATCATATTGGGAGAAGTATGTAGATGGTTGTTGAGTCAAGTGAAAATTAGCTCAATAAAATAACTATTTATAAAGAACTGAGCTTTATCAGTCTATAATCGTAATAATACGTTGAAGTGCTGACTCCAGTCAGATGACCTAGGTTTAAATTCCCTACTCTGACCTTTACTGAATGTGAAATCATGGATTAGTCTGTTTCTTTATCTGTCAAATTAGTGTTTGACTATATGTAATGGTAAGGTAAATCTGAAGATCTCGTCCATTAATAGGCCCATGTGACCTGCTTATGTCACAGGAAGCCTAAGTCACATACGGTGGGAGGAGCTTGCTGAACAAGTGGAACAGGAAAGGCTGGAGCAGGAAGGAAGCAGTCAAGAGCAGTTAGAGCTGAGGGAGAGAGAAGAGGTAGGCAGCTTTCTGTGAGTTTTGTGGGAAGGCTCTAGCAGGGTGGGGGAAGGGAGGGGGAAGAAAGCAACGGAATGGAGTTGCTTTCTGTAGAAATAACTTCTTTTTTGCTATGATGGATTTGGTTTACTGGTTTTGGTATTTGGCTTTCTGGTGTCTGAAGAAATGTTTTGCTTCTGTCTTCTACATGGAAAGTCTGTTATATTTTGCGATTCAGAACCACACTGGCCTATTCATAACAATAGCAACCACTGTGAATATTGCCTTGGCAATACACTATATCAGTGGTGTCAAGCTCAAATAAAAACAGAGGCCACTAAGCTATAATAAAGTTTCCTGAGGGCCTTAGGAAACCACATACTAATATTATCTATGCTTATTGTGTGTTTAAGGAGTGTTGTAGCACTTGAGATTGCTGTGAGACTAATTGCCTGTTTGACACTCCTGGACTAGATGGCCTCTGAGGTTCCTTCTAGTCTATATCTAGGGTCCTATGATCCCCATCCCACTGCCATGCCCAGATTATAACCCATCTAGATCATTTCATTCTGTTAAATACCACAGCCAGGCAGAAAAGCCACATACACAGAAGGGAGACACAAGGCTAACAATATTTAAAAAAAAAATATATATGCATAGATCCACTATTGGGGATTTTTGCTGAAGCTACAACTTATAGGAAGAGTCTCTGGAAAGGCAGGACAGACCAATAAAAATTGTCTATCCTAGGGCTCCGTTACCATAGAAGCTCCTGGTTAGGAAGAAAGAAAAATCGAGAGTTTCTTAACTTTCTAAGCCTGCATTAAAAAAAAAAAAAAAGGAGGCCAGGAGTTGAAGGGGGTGTCAAAGAGACCTGTAAGCTCCCCTCTAAGCTATTGAGAGAGAAAAGGATGAAAAAAGCTAAATTACCCTTTCCCACACAAGAAACATCTCCAAGAAAGAGAAAAGAAAGAAAACAACAGTATAAAATAATTCCTCAAAACAAGAAGAAACAGAAATGAATAGAGAGATAGATATGGATATGTCTTTTTCACCCTGCAGAATATGTAGATATCATTGTCACCTCTTACTTTTCTATAATATAGATTAATATAGAACCATTCATTGCTCTAGTATATCTCTTCATCTTTCTGGTCATACATAAAACTCTTCCCATGGGGTGCACTGTGGTGAAGGGAGATTGCTTCCTTCACCCATTAAATGTCAAACTGGCTCCAGCCAGGTTTCATGTCATCACCTTGCCTGTCCTCATCAGTTGAAGTGCTATCCCATTACCCTTTCCCTTCCAGTTAAGATGATTGTATCAACCCTACTATTATTCCTTGTAAAGATGTGTCACTGCACTCCCCTATGATTCCACCCACCATTCCTGGGTAGCACATGTTCTGGGGCGATTATCCCAACTCTACTGGCACTGACAAGCAGGGTCCCTAGAGCAAGGTTACTATATTTGTCTTCAGAGGTCTAGGGGGCTAACTCTGAGAAACTGTATGGTGTCTTTCTAATGTTATAATTCACAAAAACCCACTTGGTATACTTTCCCCTATTACTATTAGTTAATATCAACGATCTCCACTTACCTTAACCTTTGTCTTGCCACTGGACCTCAACAACTCTGGAGCAGAGAGTGAAGCCAATGACTTTGCACAGCTCTGCCACACTCAGATCCAATTCACTCACAAGTCAAGATATCATTCTCATGGTGTCATTGATCTCTTCAAGAACAAAGGACAAACAACAACATTAGTTAATATCAATTATTTAGGCAGACTTAATTAGCTTTTCTTTGAAGGCGGAGGTGAGGCAATCAGGGTTAAGTGACTTGCCTAAGGTCATACAGCTAGCAAGTGTCAAGTGTCTGAATCCGGATTTGAACTCAGGTCCTCCTTACTCCAGGGCCAGTGCTCTATTCACTGTACCAACTAGATTCCCCAGCTTTTAATACTAAAAGTATTGATTCAAATAGGAAATACTTAATAATAATACATTTTGGAAATGGAGGAGATGCCACAAAATACTAGATCTTAGAGGTAGAGTACTATACTAAAAGTATATACTGAAAGTATTGACTCAAAAGTCAATACTAGGCTTCTATTGTAGAGAGAGTGGAAACAAAACATCTTCAAAAAGATTGTGACAAATTTTCCAACAAGTACATATAGAATCCAGGGGAAAGTAGGCTCAAGTTTAGACAGTACATGTGACAAAGGAGATAACTCATAGATCATCAAAGTCCTTTTGATGGGGTTTTCAAAATGTTCCCCATGATATACCCTTCTCAGAAACTTTTGGGATTTTTTATAGAGCCTAGAATCTATGTTCAGTCTATCCCTTGGCTCTTAATAGGATCACTGTCATCAGCTCTTCTGCAGATGCTGCTAGGACATCAAAAGGAAGACAAAAACTTCAAATTCCTTCAGTTCTCCAAAATTTACTAGATCTTATTCCTATAAAGGGGTCATGGTGATGGGGGGTGGGGGCGATAAGTGATTATTACATGAAGGTCAATGTCTTCTCCTCAACAGGGATCTCTTTCTTAGGGGCCTGGCTGAAACTATTCTCTCCTGGCTTACAGCTGTCAGGTCTCTCAGTTTATGAACATGCTTTATCCAAGTTCCTATGCACATTATCAAGACCCTTACCCAATTAGAACATATTTTGCATAAATGTCTCCAGATTATCTAGTAGCTTTGTTCATTTGATTGAAGGAGATGTGTTCTTACTTCTAAAAGGTATCTAAGAGTAGTATATTATAATTTACTTTAAGAGGCAGAGACATAATTTGATTAATTTACTCAATTAAACTCAACCTTTGTAATCATAACTTTCCAAACTAGAATATCCCTCTCTCAATAACAAACATCCTAGATACGTATTGTCTTCTCCTTTTAGAATACAGTTTGTTTGACTGTAGAGACTCCTTTTTTATTATTTGTATCTCCAGGACTTAGTGCAGTTTGGGCACCTAAGTCCTTTTTTTCCCTCATTCATTCATATGCAAATCAGCCACATGAAAGAACATTAGTATTTAAGTATCTTCTTCAAGGACCAGTTTAATTTACTTAGGGGTGGAGAAGGAGATGGGAGGAACATTACGGATGTGAGATCATCACATCTGAGCAAGACTGTCCCCATATTGTCTAATTATCCATTTTTGACACCTGAGTGTCCTGAGGCAATAGTTTTACAAAATATTCAATGTCAGAATAAAGCATTATGCAATATAATTTCTCAATCATGCTCTTTCCAAAACCATGCCCTCTTGCCTTGTGCCTCAAATCTCTTCTTTGTTCTTGCTATCTGATTGGTAAGCTTGGTGCTGAAGCCATGTATTCTCCACAGTAACTTAAATCCTGTGCAAACTTTCACCTCTTTCAGAGTATAAGCCCTCTACTGCCCCTATAGGATACGAAGGCATCTGAGAGCTGCATGATCTCCAAGCTCATAAGACTGATAAGGGCAAATACATACGGTGGATAGAGTGGGGGGTTGAGTCAGGATGACTCATCTTCTTGAGTTCAATTATGACCTCAGACGCTTATTAGCTGCGTGAGCCAAGACTTAACCCTGTTTGCTTCAGTTTCCTTATCTGTAAAATGAGGTGGAGAAGGAAATGGCAAACAACTTCAGTATTTTTGCAAAGAAAACCCCAAATGGAGTCCCAGAGAGTTGAATACAACTGAACACCAACAACAAAAGGCTCAAAAATGCTTTGCTTACTCTGATAAATGCTTTGCTTGCTCTAATCTCAGCAGTCTTGGTATCAGTTCTTCCATTAAATTTTCTGGCTCTTTGCCACCTGTCAAACACCTACTAGAGGGACCTAGCATAATTCGTTCTGCCATGTGTTAGGCTAGGCATTACAGATTGCTTTTGCATACTTTTCTGTACTTAGTTCTTTTTTTGTGCTTAAGACATGATTTGAACTTGTCTTATAACTGTTAAGTTATAAGTGTTTTTAATTCAAATAAGTGAGGAGGCTGCCTGATTGGTAAACATGTTGTAGAAGGGTTACCTTTGAGGAGTGTGGGTTGGACTGGATGATTGCAAAGATCTGATATTTTTTTCTTTATTATTTAATTAATTAAAAATCACATATTCTCCTTCCTATCCTGCTTGCCAAATCATTTATGACATCAAGGTCTAGCCCATTCTAATATGCTTATCCACCTAAAATATGTATGGGATCAATATACATCCAATGCCTGTAAATAATGGTTCTATTTCACATTAGAGAGTATGATCCAGCCAATTTAAATAAGTAATGGAAAACCCAATTATGGAAGATTCATTTAGAAATTTCTTAATTAAGGTATTTAAACTATTTTCATTTTATTTTACTGTTTTTCCTTTCTTTGCATGATTGATGAAAATTCTGTGTGGTGCTATAAATAAAAAATCTGCCATGGTGCCTACCAATATCATTGTTAAATTTTTCAAGAATAGAGAGGGGGAAAAATCTCACATTGCATGATATTTTAGTTTGCATAAGAACACAATTATGCAAAATAATTTTAAAAGGCATAATATGCATATATATTTATAGCCTGCTATATAGACTTTTTAAGGTATCCCATTTAGTTTAATCAGGGTCTTAACTTGGTAATCACCCCCAAAAAATAAAGTAGAAAATACATTGTATCTAATGTACAATATAATAATTTAATATTCAAAAAGATGAATGGACACTTTCCTACAATCTCCATATATCAAGAAAGTTGCCTCCTACATCATTATTGTTTACCAGTTCTCTAAACTTAGCATACAAGGTGACACACTTGATCTGTCAAGCAAGGCCATTATGAAAGACTGCTATATAAATACCCAACCTCAATTAATGTGATTTTCCTGAGTTTGAAGATTGTCATAAATAATAAACAGTCTAATCAGAGAATTCTTGATTTTTAACAACATTAACTGCTACTTTGTACAAGGTGGAAGAATTAATCAAATAAGTCAAAGGTAAGACACTAAGCTGAACCTCTTAAAAGGGAAGGGGCAATGAATAACGAGTCCCCCATATGACAAGCTTTCTGAAATCTTCTGGGAGTGCTGAGATGTTCTGTGCTTTGCATTGTGTTTGGCCTAAGGGAATTGTCATTTTTTTAATTATAATTACTCTGATCATGTGCAAGTAGACAAAGTTGAAACCTTCAGGGCACTGTGGGGAGAAAGTCAGTGGGCATAGGAGGAAAGAGAAAGTTCTAGACTACTGATTTTGAATCATGTTGTTCAATCATTTCAGTCTTCACTGACTCTGTGACCACATTTGGGGTTTTCTTGGCAAAGATACTGGAGTGATTTGCCATTTCCTTCTCCAGCCCACTTTGTAAATAAGGAACTAAAGCAAACAGGGTTATGTGATTTGCCCATGGTCAAACAGCTATTAAGTGTCTGAGGCCAGATGTGAACTCAGAAAAAAGATGAGTCTTCCTGACTTCAGGTCCAGTATTCTATCCACTGTGCCACCTAGCTAATACCTATCCTCTGACCTGGGAGATGAGCATTCTACAGCTCTACATGAGCGAAAGCACTTTTTAAAGGAAAAAAAAGAATTTGTTTTTATAAGACTATGAAGGTCACTTAGAAAGGCAAGTGGCTGATGTTTGTTCAATTTTGCCATCGTTTTACATGTCAGGCCTTGGGCAACTAAGTGAAGTTTTGGATAGAGTTCTAGATTTGGATTCACTTAAGTATTTCTTAAACAATTAGCATGTGCCAGGTACTAAGCAAAATGTTAGGGATACAAAAATAAAAGTCAACATCTGTTCTCGAGGAATTTACATTCTTTTGGAGAAAGCAGCATGAACACATGCAAAGGGCAATAGAAAATATATTCAAAGTACAAATGCAAAATGTAGCGTATTCAGTATTGCACTCTAGTAAAATAAGCTAACCTGTCACATGTCACAAAATGTATTAGCACTATCTTTCTAGGGTATATCCACTTCTTGTTCCTTAGCCCACCTACTACTTAGGTCTGCTGAATTTGGAAGATGTTTATATCAAAGAAACATACATACATCATGGTAGAGAATGGGAGAAAATTTTGCTTGTTTGTTTTTTTTTATTTTTTAAAATTTTTTTATTTAATATATTTAGTTTTCAGCATTGATTTTCACAAGAGTTTGAATTACAACTTTTCTCTCCATTTCTACCCTCCCCCCACTCCAAGATGGCATATATTCTGGTTGCCTTGTTCCCCACTCAGCCCTCCCTTCTGTCACCCCACTCCCCTCTCATCCCCTTTTCCCTTCCTTTCTTGTAGGGCAAGATAAATTCCTACGCCCCATTGCCTGTGTATCTTATTTTCTAGTTGCATTCAAAAACTTTTTTTTGTTTGTTTTTGAACATCTATTTTTAAAACCTTGAGTTCTAAAATCTCTCCCCTCTTCTCTTCCCACCCACCCTCCCCAAGAAGTCAAGCAATTCAACATAGGCCACATGCGTATCATTATGTATAACCCTTCCACAATACTCATGTTGTGAAAGACTAACTATATTTTGCTCCTTCCTAATCTATCATCCTTTATTGAATTTTCTCCCTTGACCCTGTCCTTTTTCAAAGTGTTTCTTTTGATTACCTCCTCCCCCATCTGCCCTCCCTTCTATCATCCCCCCTTTTTTTATCT
>CM053623.1:316747581-316796135 GCA_028646595.1 Phalanger gymnotis | reverse complement strand
AAATATATAGGAATACAAGCCATTCCCCAATTGAGAAGTGGTCAAAGGATATGAACAGACAGTTTTCAGAGGAAGAAATTAAAGATATCTATAGACATATGAAAAAATGCTCAGAATCACTACTGATTAGAGAAATGCAAATCAGATGGATGTTCTTAAAGAAATAAATCTAACATTATATTTACAAAGAAACTGATCTGAGTCACATGTATGCATGTATGTATGCATAAGCAGGAAAGAAAGGCCCATTGCAATCTCAAGAACTTTGAGAAGGTAACAAGATTGAACAGCTTATAAGATTACTTATAAGATTACTCTAGAAGGTAATTTTGGGTATGGAAATTTTATAGGAGATATCAAGTTGTAACAAGAACTCCCTGGATATTTGCAGGACAAGAAGTAGAACACTTTTCAGTTTCTTTGCTGTGCAACTTTAATCATACAACTCCTAGAACAATCAGCTTTTAGTTCTTGGATGAGTGAGTTGTTCCCCTTCTGCCATATATACACACTTTACTTGATTAAGTTTCAGTCTTACTCATTTTATTTCTACAATTCCAAATTAAAGAGCATGATACCTATAGAATGGCTAATGATATTCTGAATCAAACTTCACAAAGGAGGTGGCAGTGTTTTTCTTTAATTGTCATTCTTTAAAGAGACACCTTTAAATCTATGAAGTTGACATTTATTTTGCTTTAAAAATAAATATTCCAAAGTATCTTGCGTAAATAGTTGGCAAAGCCAATTTTAAAAGAGCAATGGTTTTGTTCAGCAATATGGTTTGGTGCACTTAGGGATCAGTGATTCTGAATCCGTCAAATACCATTCTATTTTAATTTATCAGGCTGTTGATCTACAAATTAAAATTCCTTTGAAATGATAAACCAGTGTAACCAAAGAGGAAGTGTGATAAAATACTGTATGCAGAACTTACATGCAATTTTATATCCAATGGCATTTAACCAATATGTAGAAATGTTATGCATTTTAAATGTCCTAATTACACATATACCAGCTAGGATTTATATAGGACTCTAAGTTTGAAAAGTGCTTTCCATATAATATCTCATTTGATCCTCATGACAACCCTGGAGATAGATGCTATTGCTATATTTAGATGAGTAAATGCAGGCAAAGAGAGGGTAACAACTAGTAAGCATCTTAGGATTTGGACTCAGGTCTTCCTGCCTCAAATTCCAATACTTTATGGGGGCTACCTCGTTGCCTAACTTTCACCTCACTGCCTCACTTTGATAATTATAGACTACTAGATAATTATAGTTTTTTAAAATATATTTTAACTTCCTAAGGGAAAACTATTTGCTTTAAATGTAGCCAATCATATAAAATTAGACAATTAAATAGAATTACAACATAGGCAAAATGTTGAGAGCAGAATTTTAATTTATATATAATATGTCTATATATAGACATATATATACATATATTCACTTTTATTGTTACTGTTTAGTCCTTCTTCAGTTGTGTCTAACTCTTCATGACCCTATTTGTTTTTGGAGGGTGTTGCAAAGATACCGGAGTTGTTTGCCATTTCCTTCTCCACCTCATTTTATAGATGAGAAACTGAGGCAAAAAAGGTTAAGTGACTTGCCCAGGATCTAGTAAGTGTCTGAGGCCAGATTTGAATTCAGGAAGAAGAGTCTTCCTGACTTTAGGTCCAGCAATTTATCCATTGCACCACCCAGCACCACCTAGATAAGGCCAAATGTCATGATTTAACATAATCAAGCATAACAGACTTTTACTTAACTAATTTTGAGATGCTATAAATAATAATCTCATTTCAGAATAGTATATCATTCTACGTCTTCCCTGTGTTGTTCCTGTACATATTCAAGGATTATTAAAGCTTCAACTTCCGTATTTGTGAAATGGGGATAATAAAGATCTAACCTCAAAACCAGCACAATCTAGGTTCAAATCTTGCCCCACATATAAAGTAGCTTTATGAGCCTAGGGAAGTCATTTAACTTTGAAATGCTCTGGGCAACTCTCAAAAATACAAATTGCAGAAAGGGTACCAGCTCACATCAGTGGAAGGAGTTACTTCACTTGGGAGTTCTCTATACTAATAAAATGACAGGTATGGTAACCATCCCTAGCTACCTCACAGGCTGGTTATAGAACTTAAATGATCTGCTACATGTAAAATGCTTAGCAAAGCTCAAATTGGTATATAATTACCAGTTATCATTGTTATCATCATTATTGTTTTTATTGTCATGATTATTATTATTATCGTAATTTACTGAAGCTAAGGGATTCAATGCCAAGGTCACTCAATTAGCTCATGATAGCGCTGAGACAATGACCAAGTTATCTTGGGTCTTTATCTAGTGCTCTCTATAAAGGCAGCATGTAATAGGGGACAGAGCACTGCAACTGTAGTCAGGATATGTGGATTTCAATTCTGACTCTGCCACTCACCAATTACATTACTATAGGCCACTCTTAGCCTTTAATTTCTCTTCAGGAAAAAGGAGCTTAAAAATGCATTACTTAATTCATCATGTTATTGGAAAATCAAATTAATTATCACACCTTGTAGTAGCAAGTTAGATTAGAAGATCTTTCCCACCCATTAATAGGCCATGTGACCTGCTCACGTCCCAGGAAACCTAAGTCACGTGTGGCGAGAGGAGCTTCCTAACAGGAAAAGGAAGTTATGTCACAGGAAATGCTGAGAGAAAGAGAGAGAGAGAGAGGGAGAGCAGTTATGGCTGTTAATGGCCACCATCCTGATGGTTAGAACTGAACAGACTGACTTAGCTGTATTGTGAGTTTGTTTTGGTGAAGACCCCGGCAGGGGGTCAGAGAGGTTTTGGGATGGAGAGGCTCCATGTTGTGATATTGTGTATTGAACGTTTTACTGCTCTGATAGATTGGATAAATGGCTTGTGGGATATGGTTCCCTGGTGTCTGAATAAATGGTTTACTTCTTCTACCTTCTATGTGGAGAGTCTCATACTTTGCAATACAGAATTACGAAGGCATTTGGACAATTATCATCTACATTGTTATTACTGCCTTACTAATACACACCTATATTTTAATTTTCTTAAGCTGGCACCATTAATAATGGTTCTTGTGGTTTATCGTATGTTAAATCATCTTTGAGATTCTTCAGTGTAGTGGAAAGAGCGTCAGTATTGGAATTAGGATGACACATACTAGCTGTATCGTTATGAATAACTGCAGAGCCACAACTAGAAATCTTGACACGTGAAGCAAGCACAGAAAACTTCCCTGTCCAGTGAGACACACACACACACACACACACACACACACACACACACACACACACACACACACAAACACACAAACAACATTCAGTGGAGGCACAGAGATGAGATGGCATTGACTTCTATGTAAGACACAGAACCTAGGAGGAAGGCTTATGACAATTTTGGGTGAGGTCCCTGAAGGTCCACTCCTGTTGGAAGAGAGGGAATAATTCAAGACACTAAACATTTCTTATCAGCTCACTTGACCAGAAATCTGTCCCATTCCTATGCTCATCCAGAGCCATGGCTTCTGCATTCTTCCTTCTTATCCTCAAACCACACGAATCAACAGAGACTCCCAATCTCCATTTTCATCACTGCCTCTCTTGCCACAGCTGTCCTACTCAACCATTTAATTCTTCCTTGAACTTTTTTCCTTAAAAGGTACCAACTTTGTTAACATAGCTTTGGATTTTCCTCCCCTCTGCCCCCAGGACGGCCCCACCCTGAAGAAAAAGTCCCTGGGCCTGTACCTGTGCCAAAAGCCTTTGTCAGCAAAGCAGAAAACAGAATGGAGTGAAAAGGACCTGAGGAAAGGAGACCACTGAAATGTCCATTGCAATAGTCCAGGTCACAGGTGAGGAGAGTCTGACCTAAACAATATGTTGGCTGGGAGAGCAGACAGAAGAGGATGGTGATGAGAAATGTTGAAGGGCTAGAAATGATTCATTATGTGGAAGAGTAGGGAATTGAGGACAATGTTCAAGTTTCAAACCTGAGATAACCAAATCACTGGCCCAAATCCTCCCACCCATCCCCCTGCCCCATAACCAATATTCTATATTGTAAAGCAATTTCAATTATGCTGTTGAAGGACGTTGTATAAATGCAGATGTATTATGCAAATGCAACTGTATCTTAAATTTAGTATATGCCCTCCTAACCCATATAGCAATGACAAATTAAATGAATTAAGTGAAAATGATGAAATATCTTCAGGTTAGTGTAATTCTATTTTTTTAAAATATCAAATATGTATGAAAATGTCTTTTGAGGCCCAACATTACATGAATTTATCAATACATAGCATTTTCCTGGTTGCTAATCTTCTGAAATATTTAGGGTCAGTATCCAGTTTCATGCAATTTAGAAACTAGGATTAAAGATTTATTTTTGCTACTGCCCATTAGGATTAAACTCACTTTCTCCTGCAGCCCTCACCCCTTTTAGTTCTCTAAGCGCTGGTCTTTAAAGAGCTTCTGCCCAATGCCCATCTGCAAGATGTGCCTCTTTTCTCTAATTTCCTTTGAGCAGCTAACTAACATCTTGCCTGTCTTGCTTCCTTGCTCCGGTTGGTAATTGCAGAGACATGCCAGGGTCATGTGGGAAGGTTGGTTTGCCAGCTGGGGAGGGCTTTTCTTCTCACTGCACATCAGTTTCTGCTCATTACTAGATGTGCTCCCTTTTATGGGGAGTATAATGATATTCATTGAAAATGGTGCCGTTAATAATGCACCAGGGCTGCCCTTTGCAGCAGATCTGCATTACAATGTGTTAGCCTCTTTTTAGTCCTGATAGATGGACGTGTAGCTCAAAGGACATTTCCAATGACATTCATGGTGTGGGTCACTCACCAAATTGGCTTAGGGTCTATTTGGGGGAATTATTAATAGAAATATTGAACATTACCACGCTAGCCCATGCAGCATCATCTAAAAATTTTTTATACTTCTGCTCACCCTCCCCATTATCCATTGAATAAATGTTTTATTTGGTTAGTTGTATTTTTTTTAAAGGAAAATAAGTTATATCTAGAAAGACATTTGGGAATGAAAGTTAAAAAAAATTAAACCCTTCAGATGAAGATCCCAAAACTCTTCAGGGAATGCTATTCCTCTATTTTAAAATTGAGGAATGTGATGCATTCAGTTTAATCTGAGTGTCTGAGTAGAGAGAAAAAGGTAAGGTAGTCTTTCTGAATAGCCCTAGATAGAATAAGGAAAAGAGTAATAATTTTCTCTCTGTCTCTCTCTCTCCCTCTCTCTCTCTCTCTCTCTCTCTCTCTCTCTCTCTCTCTCTCTCTCTCTCTCTCTCAATTGATTATTAATTTATAAACGTATGAAATGGGGAAGGCAGGACCAGTTCTTTGAGTACTCACCAGAAGAGATCATGATGGCAACAGCAGGGAATGAGGGTGCAATAACACTTTAATAAGGCACAGAGTACAGGAGAAAAAAGGCAGAGAAAGTATAGGGCCAAGTGAGAAAAGAGGCACAGAGGCAGATGGCCTGGAATTGTTTGTTGTTGCTGTTTGTCCTTCATTCTTTTTTTAAAAAAATAATTTATTTATTTTTAATTTACAACATTCAGTTCCACAAGCTTCTGAGTTCCAAATTTTCTCCCCCTCCCTTCTCTTCCCCCTCCCCAAGACAGCAGGGAATCTGACATAGGTTCTACATATACATTCACATTAAACATATTTTCACATTACTCATGTTGCACAGAATTATAACCAATGGAATGAAACATGAAAAAGAAGAAGAAAAAAATAAAAGAGAGAGCAAATAGAGAGCTTCAATCTGCTTTCAGACTCTGTAATTCTTTCTCTGAATGTAGATAGCATTTTCCATCATGAGCCTTTTGGAGTTATCTTAGAACCTTGCATTGCTAAGAGCTAAGTCTATCAAAGTTAGTTATCACACAACGTGGCTGCAACTGTGTACAATGTTCTCCTGGTTCTGTTCACTTCACTTAGCATCAGTTCATATATGTCTTTCCAGATTTTTCCGAAGTCTGTTTGCTCATCATTTCTTATAGCACGATGGTATTCCATTACATTCATATACCACAGCTTGTTCAGCCATTCCCCAATTAATGGGCATCCCCTCAATTTCCAGTTCTTTGCCACCACAAAAAGAGCTGCTATAAATATTTTTGTTTGTGTGTGTGCTTTTCCCATTTGTATGATCTCTTTGTGATACAGCCCTAGAAGTGGCATTGCAGGGTTAAAGGGTAGGCACATTTTTATAGCCCTTTTGGTATAGTTCCAAATTAATCTCCAAAATGGCTGGAGCAGTTCACAACTCCATCAATAATGCATTAATGTTCCAATTTTCCCACATTTTCCCCAGCATATATAGTTTTCCTGTTTTGTCATGTTAGCCAATCTAACAGGTGTGATGTGGTACCTCAGAGTTGTTTTGATTTGCATTTCTCTAATCAATAGTGATTTAGAGCATTTTTTTTCATGTGACTATAGATAGCTTTAATTCCTTCCTCTGAAAACTGCCTGTTCATATCCTTTGACCATTTATCAATTGAAGAATGTTTTGTCCTTCATTCCTGAAGAGGACCATGGCGCTGGGAAGATGATGCCATGACTTGTAAGTAAATTGTATTTAAATGAGGGAAGACTGTGCAAAGTCACCAGCTTCACTTTCTTCTCTGGTACCATCTGGGTTCAGTGGCAAGATACCGATCAGGATGACTTGAGATGGCCCCAGATGCAGTGAGAGACCTTGACCTTTTTAAGCTAAGATTTTCTTTCCCCAGGTCTCAGTTTGACTGAGGCAATACCCATTTAGTGATGCAGCAGGAGGAGGAGGGGGAGAGGCACAGAGAGTCACTCACTTAACCATGGATTAGAATTGGAAGCAGTTGGCAGCACAGACCCAATAGAGATGGAAAATGCTCAGGGGGTAGGAGTCTGAGGTTTCATTTTATAGAGTTTGGGAGTGGGGGAAGAGACTGACTCTTATCTGTACCACCTTGGAGTTTGTTCATTAACATATCTAGATCATTTCAAATTTCTCAATAAGACTTTGGAGTTAGCATGTCCACATAACCTCAAATTTATCAGTAATAGTTGGTGTTCTGCTGGCCTTACTGCAGATGTCTGAAACTTGTACTAGATTAACATATCATCGGACCAGAAGGCCCTGACATCAAAGACTAGGTGGTTTCTGCTGATTCAGCAGATATTCCCAGGATGTGATTTTTGCTTAATATATGATACGATTTGTAACTTGTGCTCTTTAGATTTTTGGAATGGTTTTTATGTGACTTCTAGGTTCCCATTTGCAATGTTGCTGCCAGTTCATACCAGTTACTTATAAATTTACTATACTGACTAGAATTGGGGGGGGGCAGTCAGAAGGACTAGAGCAAGACATAATTTTACTATAGTCTCTGTCCGTCTCTCCCTCTCTCCTCAGATCTTTGGGTCTGATGTGTTAATTTTATGCTTTCTGTAAGTGATGAGTGGCCAAAATAAATGAATAAATTAACTGGCACCAGATTTCATTTTATTTCTATGGTACTATCTTGCAAATCCTCGAATATTCTTCTCCTTGCTTTTATTATCATCCATAATAATAAGGTCTTGTCCCAGGCTTGGGACTTTATAAATGAAAGACAATTCTATTTTAGATAACAAGGCCCTTTTTGCGTTTGTTTTCTTTCTCACTAGGGTGGCATTCTCAATTTGAGGGAAGTTTTTTTTTCTCTCTCTCATTTATTACCCTCATGTTCAAATGCTGCTAAAACCACCATCTGCTTTTATCCATTTGGATCGCTTGAATCTTTCCACTAAAGCTTTGATTTGGTGAGAACTGTGAACAGTGTTTCATCTCACTGAGAGTTTAGTTATTCTGTCAGGAAGCATACATCATTTTAATTAAAGATCAAAGCCAGCTACACATTATTCCATAAATACATATTTAGACACAAAGTTCTGATATCTTCTAATGTATAGTAAATGATATAAAAGGATGTGTGAATTAGCAGGCCATTGCATACATTAGATACTTTGACCTACATATAAAGAAAATAAGAATGTCTTACTATATCTGAATGTAGTGCTTGAACACTCTGAATGCTTAATAATAACCATATTTTATCTGGTTTGAGAAATATGATTCCTTTATCCATATATCTAGTCCTAAATGCTTCCAAGTGCTAGCTTACATCACTAAATACCTGCCACATTTCTTCATAAGCAAGTCACAAAGGTGTTTAAAACTCATTAAATTCAAAATTAAACTTAGGACTTTTTCCTCTAAACCAACCCATTCCTCCAAGCATTTCTATTTTTTTGAGGGAGCATCATCATCTTTCCAGTCATCTAAGTTTGTTTGTTATTTTGGAGGCAATCAGATTTAAGTGACTTTCCTAGGGTCACACAGGTAAATAAGTATCTAAGGCCACATTTGAACTCAGGTCCTCTTGACACTAAGGCCTGTGTTCTATCCACCACTCCACATAGCTACCCCCATTCATCTAGCTAGGAAACGTTGAAGTCATCCTAAATTCCTCCCTGTCCCTTACTCCCCATAACCGATGAGTTGCTAGTTCTTGTCATTTCCCTTTCCATGTCATCTCCCATATCTGTTCCTGTCTTTACATTTACACAGCTACAATCCTAGTTCAGCCTTTAGCACCTTTTGCCTGAATTATTGCAAAACTCTCCTAATTGGTATCCTTCTCACCAACCTCATATTTCTCCAATTGGTCATCCAGACAGGAGCCAAATTGATATTCTAAAAATCACACCTAACCTTGTCGCATCACTACACAACCCAGAAATCTTCAATGGATCCCTATTACAGTTAAGATAAAATATAAAATCCTCAGCCCAACATTTAAATCCCTCTACAACCTAATTCATTCTTAATGTTCTAGTCTTATTTCTTATTACTCCCCTTCACATACTTACCACTCCAACCAAATTGACCTGCTAGATATTCCCCACACATAATGACATAAATATCTTTGCACTGGTTCCTCCTATTTCTAGAATGTTGTCGCTTCTGACCTCCATCTTTTCAAATCCTTCATTCAAGGAGTAGCTCTGATGCCATTCCCTAATGCAAGTCCTTTTTGATATTGCTAGCTAGTCCTCTATTCCTCTTAAAATTATTTTGCATAAATTCTATGTTTATTATCTGCAGCAGATATAAGGAGGTGAGTGTCCCACATGTAGCATGACCATGTGTAGCAACGCATTGAATTCCCCCCCAACAAAAATGTATGAAGGGGAGCCCAATTCCAGATGAGATTAGCCTAGACTATCTGCCTCAGGAAAGTGGCTCTATTCGATCAATGTATAAAAATTTCTGGCTCTCTGGCATAAGGAACTTTGCTTAGGGCATCTCTTTATTAAAAACTTGCATTTATCCAAAAGTGTGATATTAGTGTATTAATTTTTAAAAGACTTAATTATGTTTATTTTTGAGATCAACCTGATACATGATACTTGCCTATCTGATTCAATCACTTAATTAACATTTTGTATGTGACTGCTTCATACAGAGCACCATGATAGCCTACTGGGAAGATGAGAAGCTTATGTAAGAAAGTCCCTGCCCTCATGGATTTTACAGTCTAAAGGAAGAGAAAGACAAAAGAAAGAAAGTGAGACAAAGAGAAAGAAAAAAGGAAGGAAGGAAGGAAGAAAAAAACATGTGCTAAGTGCTACAGAAACAAATAGAAAAGATAGCCCCTGTTCTCAAGCAGCTTACATTCTAAAAAGGAGGGAGAACAGATATAGGAGGCTTCAGTTACAAATCAAATGGAAAAGTACCATGCTCTTTTTGGAGCAGAAACAAAACAAATGTTAATGCCTTGTCTTGAATATTTTTAACAGATAAAATAATATCCATTGTGATCTTTTCTTTTCTGGGTCTTCAACAGGTATGAGTGTTGAGGAAGGATTTAGAAGGCTTCATCTCCACAATGACTGATTTCATGGATTATGGCAGTCGAGTCTGGGTCTAAGGTTGGACAGTAGTCTAGGGGTGGAGGATGTTGCTAGTTTTAGGGTTCAATGAACGGAGCTGTCTCTGTCCAGGTCTGAGGGAAAAAGGTGATCAAGGTAGAGACATAATTTGATTAACCTGGTAAATGCCACCTTCTATTTTCCCTGAAGGCTCCTTGCTGCTTCATTTCAGCTACTCACTGGTGACAGTTGGTGAGACGCTGGCAGGAATGGCTTCTTGGAATAAGCCCTGCAGGGTCCAGGCTAAAAGCAGGATGAGCAGTGTTCTTGGGATAGATGGCAGCACTTCTATTTTCTGAGCTGTGTGTTCAGATTTCCGTTGAAAGCGGTGGTCAGCAATACAAATGGTGTATAATAAATACATAAGAAGTGTTATATACTAGAGGTGGAAAAGATCAGCCAATGAGGAATAGAATGGGAAGATTTGATGAAGGAAATGTTATCTGAGTTGAGCTTCAATGTTGGATAGGACAGATTGGAGTTCATAGACGCAGAAGTGAGGGATAGATGCAGAAGTGATATGAGGGAATCCGAGGTATTTTTGCAGATTTTTTAAACTTCTTTTAATAGGGACCAAAAGTCTTTCCTTCCATAATTCCAGATAAAAAGTTGGACATTGAAATGTCTTTCTAAGGTGACTCTGACCAAACTTCATTGACACTAAGGTATGAATAAATTCGCACTCATCTACATTTCCAATATTCACATTTGTAGTCATTTCCAGTTAATAGTAGATAGAGGGACAGAAAGCAAGAATCAATGGGGTACCTGAAAGCGTAAGTTATCCCAAGACTTGTTGGGGCATGAGAAGAGGAAGGGAGCTTGGCCCTGTGCCTAGACAAATAAAAACTATTTGTAAATGATTTTTTCATGATTCAATAAGACCATTCTCATTGAGACTTTTGAAAAAACCCACATTGTTTTGCATTTTTTTAGGAAAAAATAAGTTCAGACAACAAAAGGATGATCAAGGATGAAACAAGGATGTCTATTTTCACCGGTATTATTCAATATTTTGTTAGAAACATTAACTATAGCAACAAAAGAAGAAAAAAGAAATGAAGAAATTAAAAATAGGAAAGGAGGAAGTAAACCTACCACTCTTGCAGGTGATATGAAGGTATACTTAGAGAACAGAAATAACTAAAAAAAAACCTAGTTGAAACAATTTACAACTTCAGCCTAAATAAATGTCAAAATGACATCGCTATATTAGGTCAAGTTACAGTGTGTCTTAGTGTGTTTGATCAGATCCATATGGGTGGCTCTACCATAGCTCGAACACAAATAATCCATATGAACATTTGGAGTGGAGATAGCTCCAAATCTGTGCACCTCACAGTTCTTTTGAACTACTACAATTCTGCCTTGCTCATAGAGCACAGAGCCTTCTTTGATGCAGGCACGCCATACTGAGTAGTCCTATGTCAATGTCTCCCATGTCTCACAATCTACTCCAAAGTTTTTTAGAGATTTTGAGAGTATCCTTGTATCATTTCTTCTGACCTCCATGTGAACACCTGCCTTGTGTGAGTTCTCTGTAAAACAGTCTTGTAGGCAAGTATCCATTTGACATTCAAACAATATAGCTAAGGCATTAGAGGTGCAATATCTACTGTAGAATTTGGATGCTTGGCAGTTCAGTTTAAAAAAGGACCTCAGTGCCCTGTACTTTTCTTGACAGGTGATCTTCAGAATCTTTCTAAGACAATTCAAATGGAAGCAATTCAGTTTCCTGGTATGTCACTGGTACACTGTCCAGGTTTCACTGGCATACAATAAAGAGGTCAGTACAATGGCTCTGTAGACCTTCAGTTTAGCAGGCACCTTAATAGCTCTTCTTTCCCACACTTCCCTTTGAAGCCTCCCAAACACTGAGGTAGGTCTGGCAATGCCTGCATCAACCTCATCATATCTGAGGACATCCCTGGAAACTATACTGCCAAAGTAAGTGAACTTATACACAGCATTCAAAATACCTCATTTGCTGTAACTGATGGTTTCACATATGGATAGTGTGGTGCTAGCTGGTGGAGAACCTATTTTCTTGATGTTAACTGTTAAGCCAAAATTGGAACAAGCAGCAGAGAATCAATTCATGCTTTGCTGTATCTCAAGCTCAGAGACTACATTGATTATGCAAACATCTGTGAACAAAAAGTCATGCATCAAGTCTCCCTCCACTTTAGTCTTGGCTTGTAATCTTTTCAAGTTAAATAATTTACCATCAGTGGAGTAGCTAACCTTGATGCTGTTTTCATCCTTGTCAAGGCATCTGAAAATATTTCTGAAAACATCATGCTAGAAAGCATGGAAGCAAACACAAAGTCTTGCTTCACTCCATTGGTGACCAGGAAAGCACAAGAGTATTGTCCATTATCCAGAATATGTGCAAGCATGACATCATGTAACTGGTGTACAACAGTGATGAACTTGTCCAGGAAGCCAAATTTTTCCATGATTTTCCACAAGCCCTCATGGCTGACAGGATCAAAGGCCTTGGTCAGATCAATAAAAGTTCTATACGGACCTCTATTCTGCTCCTGGCATTTTTCCTGTAATTGACAGTCAGCAAACACCATATCGACCATTCCTCAGTTTGTTATTTTTTTTTTCCTGAAGCCACACTGGCTCTCAGAAGATCAGTTTATTAAGAAAGATTCTGACAAGAATCTTGTCAGAAACAACTAAGAGAGCATTCCCTTGTGATTGTTACAGGACACTCTATTTCACTTCCCTTTATAGAGATTGACAGTGGAGGCTTCATTGAACTCCTTAAGGGTAACCTCTTTGCCATGTAACCCAGAAAATTTCAATCACCTTTAGGATTAGCAGTGGAGCCTCTGCCTTGTAAATCTCAGCTGGAATAGAATCAGACCATGTACCACATGAGAAGAGCCTAAGGGCATTTAAAACCTCTTCTTCAGTTGGTGGTTTGGTTAGAGGGTGACTGACTTCAACCTGAGGTAAACAGTCAGTGGCTTCAGCATGGATTGATGATGGTCTGTTGAGAATACTATGGAAGTGTTCAGCTCATCTCTCCCGGTTCGTGTACTTATCACTAATCGATGTGGCTCCATCAGCACAGAGCATTTGAGATGTACCATGAGTCTTAGTTTATAAATAGCTTTCAGGTTATCATAAAAGTGCTTTAGACTGTTACTATCAATACAAAACTGAATTATAGCTGCCTTCTTATTAAACCATGTGAGTTTAGTGAGATACACAAGTCTTCAGCAGTAAGTGACCGTTGTTTTTGCTGTTTCTACTCCAGTTCTCCCGAGGACTCCCTGACATGTCTGACAGCCTGTGCCTACTCTGGCTTTAATGTCACTCAGAATTATAAGCTTATCCTCTTTCTACACATGATGAAGAAGGCCTCTAGGTCTTTGCAAGTTTTCTTTGACTTCAACAGCAACATTGTAATGATGATCAACTGTGAAAGACTTAGCCACTTTGATCAAGACAATTATCCAAGACAATTCAAAAGAACCGAAGATGAAAAATGCTATTCGTCTCCAGAGAGAGAACTCATAAACTCTGATGGCAGACTGAAGCTTACTTCTTTCACTTTGTTTGTATTTCTTTTTTCATCTGTGTGTGTTTTCCATTGCAACATGGCTATAAAGAAATATATTTTGCTTATGTAATCGATATCATATTACTTGCCTTCTCAAGAGGTGGAGGGAAGGGCTCTCTAGCTTGGAACTCATAATTTTGAAAAATGAATGTTAAAAATTAATGTAATTGCTAAATATTTAATGAAATAAAATATATTAATACTTCTATAAAATGCAACAAATTATAATCTCTACACATTGATAAACTGAATTGAGAAGTCTTGGGTTTCAAATCTTGGCCAAGCAATAGAATGATTAAAGCATACTTCAGTTAATGTTAATTAGTAAAGTAAAAGCAATGGCAAGCTGGGATTTAACACCACATTAAAAAATCAAAGGAATTCACTATAAAACATATCTGCTAATTCGGAACTATGTCTTCAGGGCTATAAAAATGTGCATACTCTTTGACCCAGCAATACCACTTCTAGGGCTGTATTCCAAAGAGAACACACAAGAGGCAAATAGACTTGTATGTACAAAAATATTATAGAAGCTCTTTTTGTGGTGGCAAAGAATTGGAAATCAAGGGGGCATGCCCATCACTTGGGGAATGGCTAAGCAAGTTGTGGTATATGAATGTAATGGGATACTATTGTGCTATAAGAAATGAGGAGAAGACAGACTTCATAATAAGCTGGAAAGACTTATGTGGTCTGATGCTGAGTGAGGGGAGAAGAACCAGGAGAAGATTATACATGATTACAGACACACAGTATCTGTGATGAATAACTTTGATAGACGTAGCTCTTTTCAGCAACGCAAGGGTCTAAGACATCTCCCAAAGACTCATGATGAAAAAAGCTATCCACATCCAGAGAAGGAATTATAGAGTCTGAATGCAGATTGAGGCAAACTATATGCTCTCTTTTTTTCTTCTGTTTTGGTTTTGTTTCTTCTTTCTCATAGTTCATTCCATTGGTTTTCCTGTCCATTGGTGTACCTTCTTTACAACTTGACTACTGTGTAAATAAGTTTAATGTGAAGGTATATGTAGAACCTATATCAAATTACATGCCATCTTGGGTAGAGAGGCAGGAGGAGAGGAAGGGAGAGAAAATTTGGAACTCAAAAACCTGTGGAAATGAGTATTATAAACTAAAATTAAAAATAAATTAAAAAACAAAAATACATGTAAGCTTGCTGCTTGAACTTTCAAATTATATATGTCAAAAATAGAGAATATATTATTATACTGCATTTCCATTTGCAATAAAGGAAACATATCAGCTATCTCTCAAAAGAAAAGGCCATGGTAAATATAAAATAGAGCTCACCTTTAGCAAAATTATCCATTAACTTAAGATGAACGTGCAAAACTCAGAGTGGTCATTTTACTAGGCATGTAACTGCAATGTCTTTCATACAGTTTGGATTTTAGTAGTTTTTCTCTTTAATCAGTAGAGATCTTGGTCACAACCATGCCAAAGTAAGGCTTTAGAGTGTTACATATGTCTCAATCTAAAGCATAGTAATTTGTTAATCAGCATAAATCAAGTAAACCTTAGTTTAAAATTTATATTTAATGTATATGGACATAATAGAATACTTTTTTTGCTGTAAGAAATTATGAAAAACATGGTTTAGAACAAACTAGTTCATAATTCGAAGTTATGCATAGTGAAGTGAGCAGAAACAGAACAATTTGTACTATGGAGTTATTAAAAAATAAATCAGTGACCGCTCGTGATTACATAAGGTCAATATCAAAGCCTGCTGAACACCTCAAGTTGTAGAATGAGATGTACATTTTTAGATGTAGTCAAAGTAGCAATTTGTTTTGCTTGACTCTATTTTTACAATTTTTCTTTTCTTTTCCTTTTTTCCAGTCACTGGTGATGGATGGGAAGGAGGAAAACAATGAGTATCTGTTCATCATAAATTTTGAATTTGGACTTGAACTCTGATTCCTTAATTGCACCAACAAATCCAGTATATTTTTATTGCTGTTGTTGCTTTGACTGTTTTGTTTTGTTTTAACTTCTGCAGAAGCCAGTAACTCTACAATGGGTAATACGCACCATCTGAAGATCCAAACAACTAAAAGCAAAATTACATCTATGGAATGCTGTAACAGAGGCATAACTATGGATATTTTCATGTCAGTCAAAAAGAGCCGAGTCAGGGGAAGTTACAGAGGATAGTCTGATAATGTGTAAGGTCACATGGGAGAGGGCATGATGAAAGCCTTCCCAGGGCTGGGGAGGAAGCTTTGCCCTATGGAGCAAATACCCTATCCCATAGTTGCCAAGACTGTACATAAATTGCCTGCATAATATTGTGCTTAAGGCTGACACGTTATGGAAGAGAATCATGATGTCACGAAGCATGCAACCCCTCAGTCCCATGTTGTAGTTCTGGGGCAAAGTTCTATTTACCCCATTCTAATTATAGCTCTAGAATGGAGGCATGGATGCACTAAAATATATTGCTCTGGTTGATAAATAGTGGAATAGGTGAGAAATAACTCAGAACATCTGGTTCTTTCCATCACTAAAGAGAAAGGTGGGGCAGAAGACAAGTAATGGTCTCTAGGCGCAGAATAAAAAGTATTTTTAGATATACGCACACTAATATACAGGAGAAAAATAGTCATTGCATGGCTTAGTACAAAAGGACAGAGCTTTGAAGAATGGAGGTTATGGGAAAAGGAAGGAGACTATTTCCAGTACCAATAAATGCTACAACTGGCCTACATCACTTTGCTAGGGCAACAGAGCCCAGACCACCATCCCAGGGTCCCTTCAACATACCAGTCCTCTCCTAGGATAGCTTTCCTCTTCCTCACCTTCAATGAGGTAACAACCTGACTCGGGGGAGGGGGAGGGGGGGTGGTTAGAACATCATTCATCATCTACATTCCACACTACATTCACCATCTAATTATCCTCAGATTCACCTACTGCCCTTTTGCTCCATTTAAATGAATTTGTCCTAGGTGCAAAAGTTCCAATTTAAGAATTTGAGAAGGGAAGAGACATACTCAGAGAACATCCCTACCACATCCACTTTACTCATTTTTGCTTTAATATTTTGGCTAGCTTTTTAGTACATATATTTATCCTAGAAAGCAGAGTATATTTTATTTTTGTCTTTCTATTTCAGACCCTAACATAGTGACTGGCATATGGCAGATATTTTTAAATGGTTGTTTAGGAAGTGGAGTACGATGTGAGAGTGGGAAGAAGCACTTTTACGTAGCACTTCTTCCATAGCAATCTAGAAAACATGCCAGATTGAATACTGAATGGGAGAGCCACCCAAAAAAAATCATAGTGAGATTTCTGTACCACAGGGGGCAGCTTAAGGGATAAACAGAGAGTTCTATGGACCCTGGGCAGGGGCTGACCAGGAACACTCATGAAGGCAGTGGAGGTGGAAAATATTCTAGCACCCATGGACAGAAAGTGGAACAAAAGAGAGAACTAGGACAAGAAGCATGAAGCAGAAAATGATTCAAAGAAGCCCATGAAGTAGCACTGGGTGTAGGAATAGATGCCATCTGGCATCTCTGTCTTCCATTATCCAGTTCTGGATTATAGAGCCAGGCAGAAAAGAGTAGTAGCAAGTGAATAGGGCCCTGGCTAACTACTGAGCAAGGAACAAATTCTGGAAACTTAGCTGTGTGGCTCTAAGCCCAGGAGCAGAGCAGGGACTCAATTCTAGTCTTTATCCCAGCCTGTAAGTCTGCAATGGAAGCCAACGGTTCAATTGCTCTGAAGCTGCAAAATCTCCCACAGGACTAACAATAACTCAGTACAATAATGGGCTAGCAACACTGAACAATGGAGAAACCAATAGACCCAAACTTGGGTCAGGAACTTGCATAGCTCAGACCAGGAAGGAAGTAAACAGAACTTTTCCAAGATCACACCACTTTTGGGGCACTGTAGGCTTATGGGCCTCCAGTCTCAGCTATGAAAGCATCAGAAAGACATAAAAAGACAGAAGCTCAGTCCCCTGCAGCACCAATGCCATACTCACAGTGCCTATGGTGGCTATGAATATGGTGGTGTAGTTCTGAATCGCAAAATATAATAGACTCTCTTCATTGAAGGCAGAGCCGAAACAGAAAGCCAAATCCCAACACCAGAAAGCGAAATCCATCATAACAACAAAGAAATCTATACACAGTATCAATGCAAGGGGCGCCACCATTCCCAAGCCTTCCCACAAAAGAACACCCTCAAACAAAATCACTCCCTGGCTCTCACTCATGCTAGCTGCTGCTCTGTGTGTGTGTCTCTGTCTCCCAGGTCTGACTTCTCTGTCTCACTTCCTCTCGTTCTGTACCACTCTTCCTGCTTCACCCATTTAGCAAACTCCTCCCACCACAGGGTCATATGACTCAGGCTTCCATGTGACTAAAGCAGGTCACATGGGCCTATTAATGGATGGGAAAATCTTAACAATACATGCCCTTAGAAGTATTCAGAGCAAAACATTAACATAAAGTACAAAATTAAGAAATAGTTGGGAATAATTAGTAAACAAACAAACAAAAAGAACCTAACCATAAAGATCTATGGCAGTGAAAGGGAAGCTCTGGGCACAAATACAGAAGACGATGACTTGAAAATATCTGCAAGGAAAACCACAAAGAAAAAGGCAGGTAGGACACAAGTCCAAAAAGAATACTTAGACAAATTAGAGAAATTTTTTAAGTAAATAATTATTGTAAAATTGAATGAGAACAGTAGAGAAAATGGGAAAGGAAATGAGAGCTGGGGAATATCTTTGTTTCTTGAATATTGCCAAATGGAAGCTAACAGCTCCTTGAGACATCAAGAAATGATTTTTTAAAAGACTGAAAAAATATAAGAAAATGTGAAATATCTCATAGGAAAAATAAATAACTTGGAAAATACATTAAGGAGAGCTAATTTTAAGAAGCACTGGGCTAATTGAAAATCATGAATAATAACAATGAAAAATAAAGAGCCTATATGTTTCAAGAAATCATAAAAGAGAAAAATCATAAAAGGCAAAAAGAGGGCAAGATAGAAAGAATTCATCAGTCATCTTCTGAAACCCCAAAATCAAAGCATCTAAGATTATTATAACTAATAATCAGAGCTCCTAGATAAAGGAAAATACACTGCAAGTATCTATAAAGAGAGGGAAATCAAGTACTTTAAGGATAACACAAGATTTAACAGCCAGCACTAATATAAAGAAACAAAGAGCTTGGAATATGACATTCCAGAAGGCAAATGACCTAGGAGTACAACCAAGAATAACTTATCTAGCAAAGATGAGTATAATTCTATGGGGGTAGAGGAAATGGACTTCTGATGGAATAGAGGACTTTCAAGCATTCCTGGTGAAAAGACACATATAAAAGCAAACATGGGCAAGAAATCACTGTTGTCATTCTTATATTGGTGAAATGATTACATAATCCCTCACCTTAGAACTTTATTGTGACCAGAGGTTATTGAGGAAGTTAGTTAGATGAACCTCTTCTGCCCCTCCTTTTTTTCCATTACCTCTTACACCTGTTTTTGGTTTATATACTCACTTAGCATTGTGGAGACAGCAATGGACTTAGACTCTGGAAGACCTGAGCTAAAATCTCAGATCTCAAACATTTAGTAGCCAAATGACCCTAGGTAAATCACATAACCTCTCTGTGCTTGAATTTCATCATTTGTAATATTAGAAAGCGTGACATACTTTGCAAACTCTAAATCTGTGATCCTATTATGCTTACATAATTTGATGTCTCTATATCACGAATACACATATGACCTCAGATTGTACGCTGTTAGCAAACAATGTCATGACCAATTTGTTTTTTCTCCACTTGATTTTTACAAGTTTTTTTTCCCAAACGAAGCAAAAAGAATTGAATCTGATTTGCATCTTGTCAACATGCTTGAGTTTAAAACAGAAAATCAACAGCAACTTCAAGTCCATAACTTACAATTTGCCAAAGAGTAACAGAAACCTGCAACCTACCACTGGAAGAATTCTCTGGAACCAAAACTAAAATTCTCCATTACCAAAACAAACAAAACAAAACAAAACAAAAAAACAATTACTAAAGGATCTGCTGATAGACAGAAAGATAGATATACAGATATACACACAGATGATAGATTATAAATAAATAGATGTTAGACAGATAGTAGATAAGTAAATAGATAGATGATAGATTGTGAATAGATAGATGTTAGATAAATGATGGATTATAGAAAGGAGAGAGAGATAGAGACAGAGACAGAGAGAGATATCAGTGGCTTCTAATGCTGTCTCATTACTGCATTTTCTCTGACTGCTTCTTTACATACAAATATAAGTAAATAGGTCACTTTACCATATAAATGGTTTACTTCTCTTAATGCCTTTTCAAAGGAAATTATAAATTTCTTACCCTCTAATATATTGTCAGCATACAAACCAAAAGAACAGAAATCACATAACTAAAGAAAAAATGCTTGCTGGTCAAAGATGTTTTGCTTGTTTTGAGATAGATAGATAGATAGATAGATAGATAGATAGATAGATAGATAGATAGATAGATAGATAGATGAAAGAAAGAAAGAAAGAAAGAAAGAAAGAAAGAAAGAAAAAGAAAGAAAGAAAGAAAGAGAAAGAAAGAAAGAAGACAGATCTATTTATATGGAGAGAGAGAGGGAGAGAGAGAGAGAGCGCTGAGCCTGAAGTCAGGAAGACCTGAGTTCAAATCTAGATTCAGACCTTTACTAGCTGCATGACCCTGGGAAATCCACTTACCCTCTGTTTGCTTCCTATTTCCTATAAAATGGAGATAAAAAGAGAACCTACTTGGCACAGTTGTTGCAAGGACCAAATGAGATGATGATGATGATGATAGTAGTATCTCTTTATGTGAATAAAAGTGTTTAGCACAGTGATATTAACCTTCGAACATTCATTATCATTATAATCAGTATATAGATAGACAGATAGAATGGTCCAACAGAAATGGAAGTAACTGTTATAAGCACTGAATATATATGAATTTAAATTTATAAGAATATAAATTCACATACATTTTCTACAGAAACATAACATTTGGCTCTATGTAATTTTAAGGGTTTTCTGCATTTTAAAATGGGATGTTTATGACAATTATTACATCCTAGGCCCAATATATTTAAAATTAAAATATTTAATAATATAATAAATATATTAATTATAATATATATTTATTATATATATTTATATTATATATATTTATATTATATATAAATATATAATAAAGGTATCAGGAATAAATATAATAAATAATTTAATAATAAAATTAAAATATTTAAAATCAGGACTCATCACTCAATTTGTTATGAATGTGAATAACAAAATTATAGCTTTGAGTGTTTACAGTATTTTTAAGCATACATCCAATGATGTCCTTCAGTCAAAGGTATTCTGACATCTGAGAACATCTTGGTTTTTTATTTATACAGAAAAGTTGGCTGGCATACCAGATAATGGTCTAAGATTCACATAAAGGGACATAATGTGGAAACGATCCTGCCTTCTGTAGTTAGTGTCAGAAAGAGTTTATTTATCAGATGAGCTAAAAAAGTAAATAAATGAAAATCGTCTCAAATTAGCTGCTGGTATAAGGTAGCTAGTTGTAGGAAATAAATATCCATAAAACACATTCAATCCTTTGAAAATTATGGAATTGAAAGATGTGTTCTTTTGTCATTGTTGTTTCTTGCAAAATAAATAATTTGTAACATTAATGTGTCTGGAGAGAAATTTCAAGGAAGAGCACTCATTTGGCTTATTTTCCTAAAGCGAGATTTAGGAGCATCATAGGAAAGGAAAACTAAATGCGTGATATGAGAAATTAAAGTAAAATGGTATTAGTTGGGGAGTTATAGCTCTCCACTAATAGCATGTTAAGTCAGCAGTTATAAATTTTAGACTCTCTACAAACACAGCTACCTTGGAGGAATTTGTTTTGTTTTGTTTTTGTTTTACTAAATTAAATAATTAACAATTGTTCCTCTGTTGGAGCATTTAAATACTTTAACAATGTGGCTCTTCTGTACGGTAACAGGGTTGTGGCAGAAGGTCAAAACACCTCTGACTCAATGTTGCCAAATGAAAGTCATGATGCCATGAAATGGAAGTGCCTTGGACAGTCATTGAAACAGGTAGGTATAATATGTAAGTGTTTCTGGCCTACTAGGCTCTTTCATTTGGCTATATAGACAGAAATAAGGATGCTTTCCCAAAAGTCTCTACCATTTTTTTTTCTCTTTTGCTCTTGGTGAAACTCTTAGATTCCTTGTCTGATAAATATGTTGTAAGAACAGAGGACTTGGGCCATCATTTAAAAGGCCAATATGTGGTCGCCTGGAAACAGGTCTCAGCCCCTTTGTGTCACCATTTATCCTTTTTTTTCTGTTTTCGGGGAAGGGATTAATGAGTCTGAGTCTCATGAATTTTGAACATTTAGGAGAATAACCCTCTGGAGTCCTAGTGTTCAGATTTTGAACCCAGACCAGTGATAATATCTCAGAGAACAAGGGGAATGACTTTGGGTGGTGATCCTTGAGCCTCAGCCCAGTAGAGACTCATTTGTCAAAAATGGTAGAGCATTTGGACATGAATTACATAGAAACTATGATAAGTGAGCTCACTCTCCCCAAAAACTATGGGAATAGGACAATTTGCCCTCAAAGTATATCTTGTAGAAATAATTGTATTTTTGCTGTAGTTATATCTTTGAAGTAAATATCACTTCCTTTTTAAAACTTTATTAATTGATTAAAAAACATTTATCATCCCCCAATTGATCAGATTTAAAAAAAAGAATATTAAACCCACATGACAAATATGCATAGTCTAGCAAAACAAGTCCACACATTGGCCAACATACAAAAGTTTATTCCTCATTTGATCTTGGAGATAATAGGGAGGCAATGAGTTTATTGAGTAATGGGATGACATGATCAGACCTGCAAATTTTGTATCTGAGTTTCAGAACATGTTTTCTTGCCCTCACAAAATTTAGAGAATGCCATAATTGTCATATGAAACACTAAGCAGCTCTTTCTCTGTATAAAAGGTGAGGAGCATTCTTTCGGTGCAAAGGAAAGCCATTAGTTATAATTCTGGGGGGAATTTAAGGGTTGCCATTGTCATCCAGTCATTTCAATTGTGTCTGATTCTTCAGGACCCCATTTGGGGCTTTCTTGTCAAAGTTACCAGAATGGTTTGCCATTTGATTCTCCTCATTTTATGCATGAGGAAACTGAGGCAAACAGGGTTATGTGATTTGTCCAAAGTCATATGGCTAGTAATTGTTGGAAGCTACATTTGAACTCAGGTCTTCCTGACTCCAGGTCCAGTGATTTATGTACTGTGCCACATAGATGCCAAATTTAAAGGTATCAGGAAGCAAATAGCATTGGTATGTATGGTATTGAGGAGGTTGGGTGCTGGCTGTGGGCTATGAGTATGGCAGCCAGGAAGGAGAAGCTGTAGTTGCAGAGTGCCCTTCAGATGGGGACAAACTGGGTAAAATGAGAGTTGATAAAGACAATAGGTGGTAGTCCTTAGGGCCCAAGGGGCTTGCTACAGCCCTACTCTCCCAGACTCAATTGCATTGACAGGTTGGGTGTCCAGAGCTTCCCTACTGCTCCCCCTCTCCAAGATCTATGGCCACCCCTGAGGTTTTGTAGCGCCTTTTTAATGCTAACAGCTAGTCCCCATTCTGATATATTCTCCACATCATTACTGGCCAGTGATTACTGCCCAGCATAAATTAACTGATTATCTAGGAGATTTCATTGATAGCCAGTTAGTATCAGTTAGCTTTTATAAAGGGATGTTTACTGAGAAGATACACAAGCATACAAGTTCTACAATCTGCCCCCAAAGTGCATACTCTGTCTTCTACCACCTCAGGCTCTGGGAAGAGTGGGCTCAGAATTAAAGTGGATAAACATTCACTCCATCAAGGTCACTTTCAAATGCAGCACAGCTGATGAACAATCACTCTTCCGTTTGCAGGAAATGGCATTTGAACTTCTAGGATGCTTCCCTCCTTGGCTGGGTCATACAAGTCACTCCTCAGACCTATGCTGGCTCACACTCGGCTGCAGGCAAGCTCTTGTGTGGAATTCAGTTCCTGGACTTCTGGTGACTTTTCCAGCCTTTTGAAGCTAACAACATTGTAGCTTAGTCCATTTCCTTTCCTATACTCAATCACCTGTAAACAGGAGGACTAAAACACAAACATAAAGAAATTGAGGCACCCCATGTTAACCAGCCACAGAACAACCTAAGTGAGAAAAGGGCCCAAAACTTTTCTCCCCATGTGGAAGCTTATATAACATTTTCCTTTTATTGTCACAGAAAAGAGAATCATTTGGCCTGTTTTCACTCTTCTGCAGGCACAGTAAATTCCAGAACAATTTGTCACTCAATAAGTGGGCAGGAAACAGTCATAGAATACCTGCCTATGCTCCAAAAGAAAAAGCAAGACTTCATTACACAGGCCCAAAGGCAATCTCCCCAAGCATCCAAGTGAGTTAGTACTCAGGAAGAATAGATTGCATATGGTTAAAGGACTGAGCCTCTATTTGCCAGTTCCTCATTATGCAAAAATATAAAAATGGAACAGCCCCTACCCTAAAGGAGTTTACCTCTGCTACAATAATTGTAGCAGATCTCATTCATGAACAATTTCACTCATGGACATTCTCATTCAGGAACAATTTCATTCATGAACAATCTCATTCCTGAAAGCCTTCCTTGGTAGTTAGGCACGTGATCTTTTCCTTACGACCACTAACCAACCTATAATATTTTACGGGTTTTTTTGGGCTGGATCTGTGGTTTCATGGGTGCAGGGAATATCCTGATGTGGAAACTCCCTCCAGTAACACAGATCAGTAGAACTGGGCCACTGAGTTTATCTAATATATGTAAGAGGCAGATCTTGAACTGAGTTGCCTAATTAAAAAGTCATGCCTCTAACCAATCCCCCTTATTTTCTCTCAGCATTTTATATGGACCTCTCTCCACTTACACTCTGATACTACTATACCATGAATTTTCATGTATTACTCTTTATTATAATTACTTGTGCGTAAGTCATTTCCCTTTTCTAGACTTAAAGTTCCATGAGGACAAGGACAGTGTTTGATCTAAACTTAATATCTCTGCAGCATTGAACCAAAAACCCTGCAGAAATTCAATACTTAAACGTTTAACTAATGTTTATTCACTGGTACTGAAGATTAATTATTATTTAATTAAATTAATTATTTATTTATATTAATTAAATCTAAATTTAAATTAATATAAATAAATTAAATATAAATAATTAAATTAATTAAATAAATAATTATTTATTCACTGGTACTGAAGAACTGAACAAGTCAGTATTGGTTCTCAGCAAGTGGCTTAAAAATCAACAAGAACCTTGTCACCTTAAACTACCTCACTTCAAATAGTCTAATATGAGGACCCACCCCCACCTTCTAACAAATGATCCTTAATTTGCTTAAACTAGTGAAAATGCTTTTCCTATAATTCCATTAACATTTATTAAGCACCTACTATGTTCAAGACACTATGCAAAGTGCTGGGGATACAAACAAGGAAAAGAAAGACAGGCTTGCCCTGAGAATGATCATCTTGGACAAGCAACATTCTCCAAATCAATCAATCATCATAGATGTGCAGAGTATTATGCTAGGTGATGGAAAATCAAAGACAAAATTATAAATCACTATTTTCAAGGAGCTACTTTGTCCCTTGATCCTTAAAAATATCCTAACCCTCCTAAGATAAAATACTTGCATTTTTTTTTGGCAGGGCAATTAGGGTTAAGTGACTTGCTCGAGGTCACACAGCTAGTACACATGTCAAGTGTCTGAGGCCAGATTTGAACTCAGGTCCTCCTGACTCCAGGTTCGGTGCTCTACTCACTCCACCACCTAGATGCCCCAAATATCTACATTTTAATGAGGATCTTCTGAAGATAGGACTTTAACCTAAAAAATAAAAATAGTACAATGGTAGCTGGTGAGGAGGACAGCTCCCCTCCAAGACTGCAAGGTTTAAATGGTAGGGATCACATTTATTTACTTTGGTATATACTCCAAGGCTTAGTACAGCACCTTGTACATAGCAATCATTTAATGCATTTGTTAAATGATGAAGAAATTAGGGGCGTGGGAGGGAAATGCATTTTAGTATCCTTCCCATCTGCCTCTTAGGTAGGCTTTTAATCTGCCTAAAATCTGATAGATCCCAGATACCAGCATCTGAAATATTAAATATTCCTAGTATACACACTCAATCCATTTGTATATATACCAATCAATGTAGGGAAATTGTTGATGTCCAATTCAAAGGGGAAAATGTGTAGCCAAGAAAAACTGCTTAGCTGGGTTCTTTTTCCTAGCTATCTTTCTGGAATTGGTTTCTCTGTTGATACATGTTCTGGTCAATTCACTTTGACTAATAGCCTAATGCATCAATAGTGGCATATCAATAAACTCTGGTTCAAAATTTGGGCCAGAGAAAACATCGTTGATATTATTTTCAAGGCTACCCAACTGTTCAAGAGTCCCCATCCTTTATGCATTTGATTTTTTTGAGTCTACACAATGTCATCTATCTTTGAAAAGGATAAGTCCTAAGGGTAGGACCTAGACTCTAATTTGATTTACTTCTGTATGCATTTCTCCAAGTACCCAGCAGAGCGATCTGAATCTTGTATATATTCAAATGATCTCAATCTTTAAAAAAAGACAGAAATTTAAATAAATATTACTTTATTCATCATTTAGGGTTTTTTTTTATTGTTATCTGAGTTGGGTCAGTCTGGTGTTTGCTTCTCTCAAAGGATTACAATCATGTTGATGGCCCTAACACCCACAGTTCTTAACATCCCTTATGATTTTTGTATTATGTTTCCTGAAGCCAGAGAGATGGGATTTGCCCTTATCAGGAGATAAGGTTTCACTTGATTCTGGGTTGTAGAGATATTCAAATGACTCAGATTTGCAAAAGCCACACTTCACTTAGAATGATTCTATGAGTTATATTTTCTTTTAATAAAGTCAGTGGGGATAGAATTATAGTAAATATTCAACTGAGAATCATTTCCACTGGGTTTGCCAACTGTTAACCTTTTTCTTACTTTCTTCACAAAGTTCTTTAGGTATGAGTGATTGCACTAATTCATTTGCTCTATCTATTTATCTATCCATCTATCTACCATGTAGATATCTATCTATCATGTAGCAGGCATGTCTACTTGTGATCCCACGCATATATATTTTGTTTTTGCTTTTGGTTTTTTTGGGGGGGCAGGGCAATTGGGGGTAAGTGACTTGCCCAAGGTCACACAGCTACTAAATATGTCAAGTGTCTGAGGCCAGATTTGAACTCAGATCCTCCTGACTCCAGGACCGGTAATCTACTCACTCCGCCACCTAGCTGCCCCCCACATACATATTTTGAAGAATCAGTTTTTACACAGATAAAAATTGTTAGTACAATGCCTGGCACATAGTAGGCACTTAAGAAATGCCTGGTGATTGAGTGAATCAATGAATAAGTTTTGTATTGTGACATCAAGTGAGAAGTCAATTCTGAAACCAATGCCAAGGCCTCAGAAAAATGTGACTGAATTATAATATTAGACTTCTTACTGCCATAGATTGACATATCAACTTTTATTGTCACTTCATTTGAGTACATGTGGTTTTGAATATTTTTAATTTTAATCATTTTATGCTGCATGGAAAAAAGCAATACTTGCTTTCCCAGTGTGTGAGGGTCTAAACAAATATTCTGTCTTATCTTTGATTAGCACTTTTGATATAGAAATATTTTGGGAAGAAGGAAATAACCACTTTATTTTTAACTTAATAAAGTATAAAATGTCACTTACATAATGAAACTGTATTAATATAGTTCTGACCAAATTTGCTAAACATGGTGAGGATCAAATCCATGGCTGGATTTGAAATATCATACTATAAACGACAAAGGCATTATTACCTGGAACCTTGGCCTAGTAATCAAAATAAGTGATCATTATAGCAAATCCTTACATATTGGCACTTCATACTTAGAATCTTAGACAGTTGCCTAGAGAACATAGTTTAATATGGGTTGGTGGCAAGGTCTCTCTTTATCTCTGTCTCTATGTCTATATCTCTATCTTTCTGTCTCTCCTGTGACCTGTTTCTGTCCCTTCACTCTCTTAAACTCTTCTCTCCTATCTCTATTTTTCCTTTTGCTCTTTTTTGTTTCTTCCTCTCTCACACACTCCTCTCCTGTCTCTGTCTCTCCTTTTACTTTTTTTGTTTCTTCCTCTCTCTCACACTCCTCGCCTATCTCTGTGTCTGTGTGTCTGTCTGTCTCTGTGTGTCTCTGTCTCTGTCTCCTTTCACTCTTTTTTGTCTCATCCTCTCTCACACTTTTCTTTCCTGTCTGTCTCTCCTTTTGCAACTTACTGCTGTGCTCCTAGTAGCCCTTTCTCTCTGAGTTTGAACAATTCCTCTGACCCTTACTTCTTGTTGTGACTATTCAGCCCTAGTTTCTTGACATGTAAAACAGAAATAATATCTGCCACTCACAGGAGAGTCAGATGAGATAATATAAGTACTTTGCTAGCTTTATAAGTATTATATAAATGTCAGTTAAATAAAAAAAACAGGACCTCAGTCAATTTACAATCATTTTTAAGTGCCTACAATTATTTCTCATAATGCAAAGAAAAGCAAGACGATCCCTTCTCCGAAGGTGTTCATAGTCTAACAGAGGAGGAAACACGCAAACAACTATGTACACTCAAAATAAATACAGGATAAACTGAGATTAGTCTCAGAGGGAAAGGACGTGAAACAGAATGGGTATTCCAAAAAAAAAAAATTCAGTCTTAGCTTATCTCCACTCTATGCTGGCAGGATAAAAAGAAGTAATAAATCAGAAAAAAAATTTCAAAAGTGATAGGGCTGATAAAAATGTCCCACAAGAAAAAGGATAAAGAGCCCCACCCAAAAAGGCATGATGATGCATAAGGGAAAACCCCTGCTCCCCAATTAGGAGCATATCCCAACATATTCCTGTTCTGGTCTACTAACCACATGGTCAGAAGACAGATGATTAACTGGCTACTTAATAGAAACTGGGATAGATCTGAAAAACAATAGTTAGCCAGGGCCTTGTGCTTGATATGGCTTTTTTTCTACCAAACCGCATTTGGGTGAGAGAAACAATGTTATAAGAGGAGAAGAACTTGGTGGGACAAATGCTAAGTAGGAACTGAATTAAGTCTGAGCCCACTCTCCTCAGGGACCAAAGTAGTATGGGGCAGATTATGCCTCAAGTGGACACGACTGTAAGTTTATTGGCAAACATACACAAATATATTTTATAAAATATGCATGTGTATATATATATGCATATATATCCATAGACCGACATAGATGCACTTATGTTTATTGAAGGGAGGGACATTTAATATATCTGCATGTATACAAACACATATGTACATATTATGTATATGTGTATATCATAGACAGACAGAATAAGCATTTATGTGCCTGGCACCGTGCAAAGCAATTTATAAATATAATCTTAGTTGATTTTCACAGCAGCCCTATAAGGTAGGTGCCATTATTATCATCTTCATTTTACAGTCCAGGAAAGTGAAGCAAACAGGATTAAGTGACTTATCCAGGGTCACACAGTTAGTAAGTGTCTGAGGTCAGATTTTGAACTCAAGAAGATAAATCTTTCTGTCTACAGGCCTGGTGCTCTATCCACTGTGCCACCTAGCTAATATATATATATATATATATATATATATACATATACATATGATACATGCATCTATATATGGATAAGTGATTGTATGTCTATGTTTATATGGATATATATGGGTGTGTGTGTGTATGGGTGTGTGTGTGTGTAGTTTGTACATATGCATATGTATACACATACATTCTCCCCCTTTTTCACCTACCTGTCAATAATTTTGGAGCCAATAAACTCAATTATGCCTCACACATTTTATACGTTCTTCACCTTTTCTATCCACCCTTTGATATACCATTTGTTGTCCCTATACACATGCATATGTACATACACACACACTTTCTTCCCTTTTTTTCACCACCCCTTCAGTAAACTTGGCTGTGGTCAGTACATGTATATGTGTATGTATGCATGCATGCATGCATGTATGTATACATATGTTTGTATGTATACATATACACATATGCATGCATGTACATACATACACTCTCACTCATGTTTTTCCCTTTTTTTCCCTTTTGTTATTGTTACCGCTCAGTAGTTTCAGTAATGTCTGACTCTCTGTAGCCTCATTTAGGGTTTTCTTGGCAAAGATACTGTAGTGATTTGCCATTTCCTCCTCCAGCTCATTTTATACATGAGGAACTAAGGCAAAAAGGGTTAAGTGACTTGCTTGAGATCACACAGCTAGTGAGTGTCTGAGGACAGATTTGAACTCACAAAAATGAGAATTCCTGGCTCCAGGCCCAGCACTCTATCCACTGCACCATCTACCTATCAAGAAATCAATTTATGGACATGATTGCAAGTTTATTGGACAAAACATACTCATGCATTTTCTAATACAAAAGAAAACAAACTTATTTGCTGACTCAGAAAGACTGAAATAAATTATAAAATACAAAATAGTTAAAAAGGTTATTTTTTAAAGTAACATTGAAAAATTAATGGAAACCTATCAGGGCTCTAAAAAAAAAACCCTAACAATGAGCCATGAAAGGATAAAAAATGTATTTGGAAGGATGCAACAATACTTTTTTTTCCTGCAATGTTCAGAGATCAATATTTATGACAGGTTTTCTTTTTTCTCAGAAGTAATATTCTTTATTTGTTCTTAATAGCCTGAAGAGATAGGGATATAATATTGAAAAAATATTGCCGAAGAATCTATAATAGCCATATTGAAATTGAAGCATCTAATACTAAAGGTCTTTAAAAATTGCTCAATGAATTTGGGATCAGAGTTTCTATTCTCACATCTATATTTCCTTCTGTTCAAACCACCCTAGACTTAACATCAATTCCTAACATATGACTACCTGCAATAGTAAATATCTTCCATCTTTCTTTTCAGTCACCAGTGGTAGATCCTTTTACTGACTGAAATTCCTACCCCTAAGCTGGTCTCTACCTTTTCCCTCCTCTCTTTGGAAGCCCAGGATCATATCTATGGTTACAAAATTGGAGAAAGAAAAGTATGAACCCATTCCTCTGCTGCTAATTCTCCCAGTACTCCATTTCCACAGGAAACTGTGATTTAGAGATAGAAAGGCCCTTAGTATAATCTAGGCCAGGGATCAGCAAATGCACTAGCAGTTTTCCTTACTCCTTCTTTAGTAATTCAGTCTCACTAAACAATCAATGAGGGTTGTTTTACAAACAGGGAAACAGGAACCTAAAGAGGTGAAAGCACATACCCCAAGGTCACACAACTAGGAAGATATAAAGTCAGGATTTGAACCTATCTCCTCTGACTCCAAATCCAGTGCTTCTAGCACCATACTCTACCTGCCTCTTTCAGCCTAGGGGAACAAAGCATCAATGATTTAGTTGACTGCCACCATAACTATGGAATATATTTAAGAAGAAAAAATTATCACATGTTGGTTTTAACGGTAGAGAAACTGAGGCACCAAGTAGTCTTCCAGAACTCTCAGAGGGCTGGGGCAGAGTCAATATTTGAATTTCCTAATGTAAGATAGGTTACCACATGTCAAAAATGTATAGCCACATGGGTTGTTGAAAGGTATAGACAGAGTTCCAAGGTCTCCCTATGAATAAAGAGATAACTCCAAGAAGAACTCAGAAAGCTATTGTCATTTCCTTGGATCCTGTCACCTCTATGGACTATGGCCTCATCTTTTCAGGGCATGTAGAAAGCTTGGACATCTCCTTCATATGGCCCACTGACCTTATAGTCTTAATACCCTTTCTTAGCCTTTAGATCTTATCCCCATTCTACATCACTCCAAAGAGAAGCTATCACACTTTTCTTTTCAGATGTCAGAGGTAAGGAACGGCAAAAGGGGAAGATGTCAGTTCTATAGGAAGGTAAGACATGTATCCCAGTTATCCCAACAGGGAACTTCTCATGCATTTCCCTATAGAAATATTGATAGTTATAGCTGTCAGAGTCTTCAGATCTATGAAAATTATACTTCATAAGTAGAATTGACTGTTGTCTTCTGACCTGGGGATGTACTTAAATAGAAAATATTTCTTTTTAGTAGGAAAATATGTTCTGAGTTCTAAGCAACTGATTAAAAAAAATCTGGGACATACAGCATTTGTACATTAGAGATCTACTCATATCTTTTGCCAATTAGCACCATAGAATTTTATAGACTTGTATAGTATAAAGATATTTAGACACAGACAACGTGCTATCAGCTATAGGCTCATACTCTTCCATTTCCCTTGTCCAGTATGGTGAAACAATTTCATATTTCTATTTAAATTTTTTATGTTCTGCTGAAATACAGTTTTGTTTTATTCATAACTTTTTTTAAAATTACATTTTCCCCAGATACAGACACAAACACACACACACACACACACACATACACACACACACACACACATACAAGTCTTCTCTCGTAAAAGAGAAAATTAGTTAAGCAAAATTGACCACATCAGACAGTGCACGCAACATTTCACACCCATAGCACCACACTGCCCCCTTCATTTCTTTAAGGGAAAAGAGAGATATAGTTCCTCCTCTCTTGTTTGAAATATATTTTAAAAAATTTATATGTCCCAGCAAACTGAATTTTGTAAAGCCAGATTTAGAACTTCTACGAAATTCCTATCTTAATCTTGTGAATAATGATTGTTATGAAACAACTGTAATTAAAAATAGGAATAAAATCAGTTTGAACATCAGAAAGAAAGAATGCTAAAGTTGAAAGTGTTTTTTTAAAATTACTCTTCTAATATGAAAAAAAAAATTAATCACCTGGTTCTGCACCTATAAACATGGGGGTAGGTGGGTTATGTGCCCATGGATGAAGAAGCAAATGAATTGCTGGCAAGAATTCCTAGTATTGAATTAGTAAAGACAAACTACATCCTACTCTTTGATTAAGTGTGAGTTGTTAGCTAGGTCCTTCTCTCTAGAAAGATGAGCAACAACAATGCTCTTTGACACTAACAATCCCGATGCCTAAAATCATTGGAATTAGGAATGCACCCTTCATCCCCTGCTCTGTCAACCCTCGTCCAAGGCTTTTGGAATAAATGCAGAAAAATTCAATATTAATTGAAATAAGTATTCTGCTCACAGTTGATTGATAATTGGTTAAGATTAAACAAAAATCATAGTATTTGTGAGTTGTAAAAGCATTTATATGGTTTTAAAGTTTACAAAATACTTAAAACAATCCTTCAAAATAGCTAGTGCAATATTATTATCACCTTTTTTATAATGTGAAATTGACTTTCAGAATAGTTAAGTGACCTGGCCAAGGTCACATAGCTAGATGTGGAACTCATACCCAGGTCTTTTGAATCCTGAATTGATATGCTGTTATGTCACGCACTGCTACCACTCATAAGGCACTTAATTGACCTCATATGTTTGAATTTCTTTATATCTCCTCAAATCATAATAATCTTTTAAAAATAGAAACAGAGATTATGTTATGATGATGGGAATGATGAGTTTCTCAAAACACTTTACAAAAATAACTTTAAAGCATGAAAATACTAACAATGGACTTTCATTGCCAAAATATCTGTTTTAAGTCTCATTCAGCTCAAAGCCCGGCACCTGAGAAATTCTTGACTTGCTTTTCTAAAATCTTCATCTCTGAAGAAAGTGGAAGAAGCGATGAAGGAAACGCCTAGTCTGGATTTAATTCTGAACAAGAAAGAATTGGTTGCTGAAATGAAGATGCTAGGATCCTTGGGAAAAATCAGATTATCCAAGATATCCAAGGCAGAGAATATCAGATAGGTCCCCTTTGCTTTAGGCAGACTGAACCTTTAAAGTTCAGAGAAAGATAGTAATGAACCCATGGTGTGAGAAGACAAAAGCAAATAATGGCACCAGAAGAATTGGAGGCTTTTAAAAAAATTAAATGCAAAAAAGAAATCACTAATAATCCCTATGAGAATGAAAAAGGAGAGGCTCCAATGATTTCAATCACATTTCAGAAGGAGCTCTCTGGCAAACTCAGATGGGAAAATAAATGTGCAAAAAAATGGTTTAAGAAGGATTTGAAGCCCAGTATAGGTAAGAAAAGAAAGTAAAGCAGCTTTAAATGAGTTCAAGTATTCTAGGTCAAATAAATTAAGACTGCAAATTGAGAAAGGTCTCTGGTGACAATCTCGTCCCACTTTTTTATTTTACAGATGAGGAAACCAAAGGCCAAAGACATTACTGATTTACCCACAATCACATAGGTAAGTAAGCAACAGAGATGGGATTTAAAACCAATCCTTCTCATTCCAAAGGCACAATTCTTTTCACTCCACCATCCTACCTCAACGGGTATGCTAATCCTTACTCTTCAATTAGTGAGCTTTGTGGTTTCATAGAGAACAGAGAAGCTACTCCAAGACTGGTGATTGCTTATTATTTTCCCTGATTTTTTAAAATATGAAAAAAAAATGAATTACAGAAAATTACAAAAAAGAATTACAGAAAGAAAAAATTCTGTATATTACAAAAATACAGAAAAGTATATTTGGGATTTACATCTCTTCTCAATCTGGCTTTGGTGATCTTTCCAGCCTTATTAAAACTATATTTAATATACTCCATTGTCCACCCAAAATGACCTTCCTGCTATTCGTCCTACATATTCCATCCCTTGCCTCTCTACAGGCTGTCCTCCCATACCTAAAATACTCTCTCTCCTCATTTCTTCCTCTTAAAAACCCTAGCTCCCATCAAAGCTCAAGTACAATCTCCTATACAAGGCTTTTCCTGAACCCTCCTCCAATCTACTAATATTCCCCTAAATACAAAATGGTGAAGTTTTTATCTTATCCTAGAGGCAATGGAGGACCACTGAAGCTTTTTGAGCATGTCAGTGACATTGCTGGCAGATTCATTAGAATATCACTTTGATAAAGATGCCAATATTGACTGGAAAGAGGAGAAACTCAAGGCAAGGAGTTCAATTGCAAAGTTGTTGCTGTGGTCTAGGCCATAAATAGTGAGAGTCTGAACTATTTGGCAGATATTTTCTCTGTCTCCTATGCTTAGAATATTCTCCTTCCTCCTCTCTTCCTACTAATCTCCTTGGCTTCCTTTACATCCTTACTAAAATCACATTTTTACTGGAAGTTTTATCTAACCCTTCTTAATTTTAATGTCTTCTCTCTGTTAATTATTTCCTATTTATATTGTATAAAGCTTGCTTTGTATATATTTGTTTCCATTAGATTACAAACTCCTTGAGCCTACAAAAGAGTAGGTGTTTGATAAATGTTTATTGATTGATTTAGGTATAAGTGAAAAGAAGAGAAATGTGAGAAACATTATATGTGTGGAGTTGAATGTCTGAAATTTGGGTGTTGTTTGAAAACATGGAATGGCAGTTGAAACCCTTAGGAAATCTCAAAAGGGTGTTATTCGTAACTGTTTCATTGCAAAATGGGATCCGAAAAGAAAGAAACTAAGGTGGATGCAGGTGGTGGCTGTAAAGATTGAAGCCAGCTAGTCAATTGTCTGAGAATGCAGAAGAAAAGAAATATGGCAGTAGCCTGAACTTAACTAGGGTTCCTATGAGTCTACCTTAGCAGATTCCCTAGCCCAAAATACTTTCTTACCTCACGGACTCTCTACAGACAATATCACTGCCCCTTACCACTGATAATCTCTTCCTTGCTGAAGTCCCTACCCCAGACTGAACAGAAATATTATTTGAACTTCAACCAGTTACTTGAAAATCAAGCCATTCCTCTTCCAACTGTCCCAAAGGTGGGGAAGAGAACAAGGAGTTCTTGCTTGACCTGCATTGTGTGGACAACCCAAATTGGAAGTCCAAACCTATTTTCCCACAAAACCAGAGTTATTCTTAGCAGTAGGATTTTATAACACAATCTGAGCTCATCTGTAACAGGAAATAATACTATTTGCACTATTTATTTCATAGTTGTCATGAAGATAATGCCTTGTAACCACCAAAGCATTAGGTAAGTGAATTGTTACTATACTTCAAGGTGTGATATGAATTAAGTAGGATTTTGTTATGTTGTCCATGAATTTGTCTGCCATTTCCACATAAAAAGAAGGTTAGATAAGACAGGAACACTTGACTTGTCAATAAATTTACAAATGGGTAAGATATCACCCATTTTTAAGTTGGGGATAGGCTGAAATTCACAAATAACACATGCATTAAGGATTCTACAAGATCATGAAACGAGACTGTGAGAAACAGAAAGCGTACATTTGTTATTTTTAAATTGTTAGACTATTTATAAGTTAGCATTATTCACATAATAATTAAACAAATCTGTGAGCCAGAGGAGTACTCTTCACAGACAGGTATAATGTGGTTGCAATCGATGTGAATGTAACAGCTATCACATATTCTTCCAATTATTTATGATTACAAATAGGAGGCAGCTAGATAGCATAATGGATAGATCCCTGTGTCTAGAATCAGGAAGACCTGAGTTCAAATCCAGCCTCAGACACTTACTACCTGTGCGATCCTAGGCAAGCCTCTTCTATTTGTCTTAATTCTCTCAGCTTTAACATGAGGGTAATAATAGCACCTACCTAACAGGATTGTTGTGAAAAGCAAATGAGATGATATCTGTAAAGCACTTAGCACAGTGCTTGTGGTAGGAGCTATACAACTATTTATGAGAAGTAGTAGTACCCAGTTGTTCAAAATTTTTCTCTCACAAGGTAATGTCAGAAAAATGTAGCCAAAGCAATACAATTCAGAAGTGAGCAGTTTGCTTTCATACATAATAGGTTTAAAAAATTAAATAAGCATAGGCTTAGAGACAATATTATGAATCATTTTTGGAAAAGAAAAAAATAGCACTCAAAACCCCTTGAAAAAATTAGAAAAATCTGAAAATGTCTCAAGTACATAATAGACATAGTTTCCTCTTATTAATTCAAAGTAAAATTTTAATTCCTATGTAGTATTTATTAGGAAAATAATTATCTTATTTAATACATCCAGTAATATTTAGAAAACAGTAATCCAACATAATTCTGAAGGACTTATGACGAAAAATGCTATCTGCCTTCAGAGAAAGAACCAATGGAGTCTGAATGCAGATTAAAGACTTCTTTATTTTTCTTCGGTTTTTTTTTTTGCTCTATTTTCTTTCACAACATGACCAACATGTAAATATGTTTTGCATGAGTGCACATGTATTGCCTATATCAAATTGCTTGCCTTCACAATGCTCCCCTTCACAAAGGGGAAGAGAAGGGAAAGAAGGAGAGAATTTAGAACTCATTTTTAAATGAATGTTAGAATTGTTTTTACATGTAATTAGGGGAAAATAAATTTTTGAATTTTAAAAAAGAAAGAAAAGCCTGTTATACCACTCCTCACTCTGCCTAACCTCACCATTCAAAAATAAAAAGTAACATTTTCCAGTATGTTTTCCTACAATTACACACAAATCATCATATAACTTCAGAGTTAAAAGGACTTAAGAGATAATAGAAAGATAATAAGAGAAGCAATGTGGTGTTAGAGAAGAATCTTTATATTGTCAGCTGTATGATGACCCTGGACCCTTAGTGCCCAATCTGCTCTCTAAAGTCATAAATTCCAAATCTGCATCAGTAGAGAATTTTTTCAAATTTCCCTGTAACCTGGGACCCTGTAATCCTTAAAATCCAGGTCTCATTACCCCTTTCCTCCCCCAAAGAGATCTCTTTGAAGTTTGATATTTCACTTTCTTCCTAGAAATTACCTTGAAAGAAAATGATAAGTAGGCTAAAGAACAAATGGAAGCCTAATGTAATTGGGAGAGGGTAGTAATGTCTGGTTGAAACCCCAGTCCTTAGAGCATTAGCTCTTAAACTACTTTGTATTGTATACCCTTTTTGGCAGTTGTAATGATAACGTAAATTTGAAGATCGTTCCCACATATTAATAGGCCTATGTGACCTGTGTATGTCACATGTGGTGAGAGGAGCTTGCTGAATGGAACAGGAAAGGGTGCAGCAGGAGATGCTCAGAGCAATTAGATCTGAGGGAGACTGAGGAGGTGTGCTAGCTGTGCTGTAAGTATGTTTGTGGGAAGGCCCTAGAAGGGGGGAAGGTTATGGGATGGCAAGACTCCATGCTTTGATATTGTGTTTTAAGTTTCTTGCTGTTATGATAAACTAGGGTTACTGATTTTGGAAGTTGGTTGCTGCTTGGATGGGTTGGACTTATTGGTTATGGGATCTGGTCCTCTGGTGTCTGAATAAATGCTTTACTCCTTCTACCTTCTATACAGCAAGTCTCATATTTTGTGATACAGAACTACATAGGCATAGTCACAATTATCGTTGATATTGGGTTTATTGACATGCTGATACAGCAGTCTAGTAAAGCCTATGATTCCCTGCTTGGAATAATTCTTTTAAATACATAAAATAAAACACATAGAAGTACAAAGGAAATCAAATATATTAAAATATAATTATCACATTGTTTTTTAAAAAAATGTAAGTTCATGAACTCCAAGCTGAGAACCCTTGCCTTAGAAAATGTTCAGATTTGTAGATATTTCCTGTTTGGCTGCAATCTTACCCATGGAGCATTAGTCTCTTCTATCTGGATGAAGAGCCAAAGGATTGGTGACTCAGGAAGTACTGAGTTAGCACTGAGTTCAAATCCAACAGAGAAAATGTTGTTCTCTCAATCTCCTTTTCCTCACTATTGGTGAGAGAGGCAGAACTCCTGAGAGGTGTCAGATGTCTATGAGCATGCAATTTCTGTTTCTTTTTCCTTTTTTCTTTCCTGATCTTAGATGAATAAGTATTCTGAGATGGAAATGCTCAGGTGACTAGATGTGTTGACAAGCAAAATGGTCTTTGTTTTCTTTGAGTAATTCAGTGTATTTCCTTGAGCCTTGCTAAGTGTTAAGCCCCAGGCCCAGAGCCCTGTTGGGTGTGAAGCCTATGTGGATGTGAGCCTCCAGGACCCTGGGGGGAGTGTCTAGCACTGGAGCCAATAGAAGCCTATGGTGGGAGGAGCTTGTGGAACGGTTGGAGCAGAGCTAAGAGGCAGTTAGAGGCAGTTGGAGGCAGTTGGAGAAGCAGTGAGGAGGCAGTTGGAGAGGTTGTTGGTGAGAGGAGTTAAGAGCTGAAAGAGAGAAGAAGCAGCCAGCTAGCTGGAATACAGCTTGGAGAGTGTGGCGGAAGCGGCAGCGATGGCAGCAGAGACAGCTACAGCCGAAGCTGAAGAGAAAGCCGAAGCTGAAGCATGAGCTGCGGAAGCAGAGCCAACCCGAAAGTAGAGCTGACCCATGTGTAGACCCAGGAGTGCGAGCAAGGACTTGAGGCCAGTAAATATGATTTGGCTAAATACTATCTTGTTTTTCTGTGGCCTCCTGGTTACTCTTGAGAGGCAGACTTATTGGGCCTGGAAGCTTGTGATCAAGGTGTCGAAATAGGTAGGCTGGTTTGTGAATCTGTTTCTGTGGAGCCTAAATAAATGTTTTATTATGTTCTACTTAGAGAATCTCTCATACCTTGTGATTTTGAACCATTCAAACATATACATGATTATATTTGAGATTATAAATTCAGCCTTCCTACTTCACTAGAAGATCCATCAAAGTCATCAGAAGTCCCACCAGCTACCAGAATCAGTAGCAAAATCCACTGAAGGAGTGGTTGACAACAGAAGCACAGGCAGACAGAGACTAATGAGAGTGATAGCTTCAGGGATCATGGGCCCCTTGTGACATCCCGAAGGGCTGGTTAATCACTTAAGGAAAGTAATGATCCTCTAAGCCAAAGCAGAGAGATATAACTAAGGTGAGGACCCTAAGAAGAGAGAAAAAGACTTCTTGAAGCCCAAGCCAGGTGGAACTCCTATGTTCTCTCCATATGTACCTGATTATCATTGCCCCTCAAAACTAAACACACAGCCCTCCAGAATCTTGACTGTGCAAAAAGAGAGTGCATCTCTTAGTTCAGGTAAATGGTTTTGTAATTACTATTCTTGCTAGACCTTCATAATAAAGCTTTTCTAAAAACCTCATTTCTACTAATTGATTGATGGTAACAGGAAACACACCAGATAGGCTCTTAGGATAAAAGTACTAGAATCCACAATGACCCTCAAGTTACCTCTAGAACCTTTAGGGAAAATGTAGTCAGCCACCCATGTAGCTTGGGGCGGAGGTGGGGTGGCATGTCTCATGCAAAGCTTTCTTTGCACTGATTTGCTTTACATTACTTTTTCTTTACCTTTTTTTTCCATTTTGTATTTTTCAGCTTCGATGGCTTCTTTGAATAGATCAGGTTGAAGTCATTGCAACTCTTTGTAGTGTCTTCTTATTAATATATTTTCTTCCAATTTGACATTACTTTTATTTTTCTTTAACTAGTCTGATTTCTCATTGATATTTATGACTCCCAAATCAGTCCTAACCATTTCCTATCTGTTATAATAGTCACTTTCATTTTTGCAGGGAGAGGGAGTGAAGTTGTTTGGTGTTTGCTTTGTAAGAAGAAAGAAGGGGAGGGGGGGAGAAAGAAAGGAAGGAAGGAAGAAAGGTAGGAAGGAAGGAAGAAAGGTAGGAAGGAAGAAAGGAAGGAAGGAAGGAAAGAAGGAAGGAAGGAAGAAAAAATAGTCTCCTATACAGTTATGAGCCTTCTGACCTATATCTATCTATATCTAGATGTACAGAAATATCTATAGATCGATAGATGATAGAAAGAAATATAGATAGATGAGAAACAGAAATAAAGATACTAAGACAGACAGACAGATAGACAGACAGACAGACAGACAGACAGACAGACAGACAGACAGACAGATAGATAGATAGATAGATTTGCCTTCCTTTGTTTCTTGCAGGGAAAAAAAAGGAAAGGAAAGTTGGAACCACAATAGCCTTGATTCCAAGTTGTTTTCTTCTTTGACATGCAGAAGGATTGGTACTATTTTGCAAACATTTCAGATATTGTTCATGGCATATTTAAGAAAAGGTATTAGCTTTTCAGCTAAGAAAGATTTAATTTACTAGGAGTTTCAAGACATATCCACTTACAAAAGTGAAAGCACATTTATACTTTAGTTCTATGTCTTCAACATTAACTGTAATTTAGGAAATAGTTCTGAATAATGTTTGAACAACATCCTATTCTTGAAAATTGGAAGTGTTGGGGGAGCGAGAGAGCCAAAACTGTAGGTGAACTATCATGCAAAGGAAATGTTCAGAAATTATATTCTTGGCTGTTCTTCACAATATCATAATTACAGCTAATATGCAGTTAACTTTTAGAAAAAAGATTCCTAACTCCCCTCCTAACAACTTTAAAATAATACCTCAAATCAAATACTGAAGTGGTAGAGCCAACAAAAGGTCAGAGTGAGATATGCATTCTTCCAGCTCAAGATAATTTAGGGCTTTGGGAACAGAGATCTTTGACATGGGAATAGAGGAAGGCCTAGAAACCACATGGAGGGAATTTCAATTGTGAGACCAGGTGTTAGTGACCAGCTTCAGGATCTCTCAAGCCAGAGATGGTAAGGGAGCCTTTAAATCAGTCAGGAATTGATTACAGGGGTCCCCTCTGCTAGCACTGGATGCAGTCAATAAATCAATAAACACTACCATCCTAAAGATATTAATCTGGGATGGGAGAACTTCAGAGTTTCCGGCCATAACAGAAAATAATTGCTATTTACACTCATTCTAAGTCATCAAGACCTAAACAATGAGCCACATGGGCTTAGGTTGGGGCTATTATTGGCCACTCAATGAAAGCCAAAATGATTTGAGTTTAAAGGAGTAGTCAAGTAGCTCCATTTAAAACACAGGGGCTTCTTAAAAGTCTTTCTTTTCAGATCTATATTTCAAGAAATCAAAAATGGAACTGCACAGCACAAAAAGGAAATTGTCCCAGCTTTTTAAAGAAGAAGAAGAAATACCAGCATTCCCCAACTTTTGCTCAAATTGGCAGGTTGGGTTCCCAAAGAGCAGCTACTACAACTACTCTTGGATAACATGGTAAAGACCATTAATATAAAACATTCTCCTAAGAACCTGGCTTACTCCTGTCCACAAATGCACACAGCATCCATAGGAGGAGTAAATAGAATATATAGTAATCTTATTTTAGAAAAATAAATTAAATAAGCCATAAATGAGCTCCCTAAGAAACAATTCCAAGTTCCAGATGGATTTATGAGTGAATTCTACCAAAGATTTAAGAAACAATTAATACTAATACTTTTTAATTATTTGAAAAAATAGGTAATGAAATTCTACAAAATTCCTTCTACAACTCTAATATGGTTTTGATACCTAAACCAAGGAAAGCAGAAACAGAAGAAAAAATACTATAGACTAATTTCCTTAATGAATATTGATGCAAAAATTTTAAATAAAGTACTAGCAATGAAAAGTGATGAAAGGAATGAAAGTGATATATGACATAGATCGTACACTAGAACTGGGTAGGATTTATACCAGGAATGCAGGGATAGTTTAATATTAGGAAAACTATCAGCATAATTGACCATATCAATAACAAAACCAACAGAAAATACATGATCATCTCAATAGATGCAGAAAAAACTTTTGACAAAATATGACACTCATTCTTATTAAAAACATTAGAAAGCTCTCATAAAATAGAAAAAGACAGCAGACTGGATTAAAACCCATAATCCTACAATATGTAGTGTACAAGAAACACATTAAAAGCAGAGAGATACACACAGAGTAAAGGGAAAAGGCTGGAGTAGAATATATTATGCTTTGGCTAAAGAAAAAAAAAAGGCAGGGGTGGCAATCCTGATCTCAAAAAAGAAAAGCAAAATTAGATGTAAGTAAAAAAGACAAGGAAGGAAACTATATCCTGCTAAAAAAAAGGTAGCATAGACAATGAAGTAATATCAGTACTAAATATATATATATATACCAAATGGTATAGCATCCAAATTCTCAGAGGAGAAGTTAAGGGGGTTACAGGAAGAAATAGACAGCAAAACTATATTAGTAGGAGACTTACACCTCCACCTCTCAGCATTACATAAATGTAACCACAAAATAAACAAGAAAGAAGTTAAAAAGGTAAATAAAATTTTAGAAAAGTTAGATATGGAAGACCTCTGGGAAAATGGGGATAGAAAGGAATATACCCTTTTCTCAGTGGTACATGGCACCTACACAAAAACTGACTATATATTTGGACATTAAAACCTCACAATCCAATGCAGCAATGCAGAAATATTAAATGCATCCTTTTCAGATCATGATATAATAAAAATTACATGAAATAAAATCACATGGAATGACAGACTAAAATTTAATTGGAAACTAAATAATCTAAAACTAAAGAATGAGTGGGTCAAACAACTAATCATAGAAACAATAACTTCATCCAAGAGAATGACAATAATTAGACAGTGTAGAAGGATTTGTGGGATGCACTGCAAGGGGTTATTTGGGAAGGAAAGGTATATCTCTAGATGCTTTCATGAATGGAGTAGAGAAGAAGGAGATCAATGACTTGGGCATGTAACTAAAGGAGCCAAAAGTAGAACAAACTGAAGGTTCCCAATCAAATATGGAGTTGGATATTCTGAAAATCAGGGGAGAGATTGGTAGTGTTGAAATTAAGAAAACTATTGAACTGGTGAATGGAACTAGGAGCTGGTTTTATGGCGGGGGGGGGGAATGAAATGGATAAATATTCGGCTAATTTGATTGAAGGGGAGAAAGAGGAAGACCAAATTACCAGTTTCATGGATAAGGGAGTGGGGGATCAATTCGCCAACAGTGAGGAGGAAGTTAGAGTGGTGATTAGGAACTATTTTGCCTAAATGTATGCCAATAAATTTGATGGTCTTGGTGAAATGGATGAATATTTACAAAAATATAAATTGACCAGAATAATGGAAGGGGAAGTAAAACACTTAACTCTAATTCAGAAAAAGAAATTCAACAAGCCATCAATGAACTCCCTAAGAAAATATCTCCAGGGCCAGATGGATTTATGAGTGAATTCTATCAAACATTTAAAGAACAATAAATTCTAATACTATATAAACTATTTGGGAAAATAGGTGAAGAAGGAATCTTACCAAATTCTTTTTATGATATAAATATGGTGCTGATACCTAAACCAGGAAGATCCAAAACAGAGAAAGAAAAGTAAAGACCAATTTCCCTAATTAATATAGATGCAAAAATTTTAAATAAAATATTAGAAAAGACGCTACAGCAACTTATCAAGAGGATAATACAGTATGACCAGGTAGGATTCATGCCAGCAATGCAGGACTGGTTCACTATTAGGAAAACTATCAGCGTAACTGATCATATCAACAACAAATCTAAGAAATATGTGATTATCTCAATAGATGCAAAAAAAGCTTTTGACAAAATACAACACTCATTCCTATTAAAAACACTAGAAAGCATAGGAATAAATGGAGTCTTCCTTAAAATGATTAAGTAGTATCTATCTAAAACCATCGGCAAGCATTATATGTAATGGGGATAAGCTAGAAGCATTTCCAATGAGACGGGGGGTAAAACAAGGATGTCCATTATCATTACTGTTATTCAATATTTTACTAAAAATGTTAGCTTTAGCAATAAGAGAAGAAATAGAAATTGAAGGAATTAGAATAGTAAAAGAAGAAACAAAGCTGTCACTCTTTGCAGCTGATATGATGATATACTTAGAGAATCCTAGACAATCAAGTAAAAAAACTGCTTCAAGTAATAAACAACTTTAGCAAAGTTACAGGATATAAAATAAACCCACATAAATCACGAACCTTTTTACATATTACTAACAAAGTCCAACAGCAAGAGATAGAAAGAGAAATTCCATTTAAAGTTACTGTAGAAATTAAAAATATTTGGGAGCTTACCTTCCAAGACAAACCCAGGAACTGTATGAACACAATTACAAGACACTTTTCACACAAATAAAGTCAGATCTAAATAACTGGAAAAACATTGCTTGTGGGTAGACTGAGCTAATATAGTAAGAAAAAATGACAATTTTACCTAAATTAATTTACTTATTCTATGCCATAGCAATCAAACTACCAAAAATTATTTTATAGAGCTAGAAAAAAATAATAACAAAATTCATCTGGAAGAACAAAAGGTCCAGAATAAGAAGGAAACTAATGAAAAGAAATGCAAGAGAAGATGACATAGCCATGCCGGATCTTAACTTGTATTATAAAGCAGCAATCATCAAAACTACCTGGTACTGGCTAAGAAATAGAGTGGTGGATCAGTGGAACAGGTTAGGTACACAATACATAGAAGTGAATGACTACAGTAATCTACTGTTTGATAAACCCAAAGACTCCAGATTCTGGGATAAGAACTCAGTATTTAACAAAAACTCCTGAGAAAACTGAAAAATAGTATGGCAGAAAGTAGGCATAGACCAACATCTTACACCATACACCAAGATATAGTGAAAATGGGCACCCAATTTAGATATAAGGCCTGATACCATAAGCAAATTAGGAGAGCAAGGAATGGTTAGCTTGTCAGATTTATAGAGAATGAAAGAATTTATGACCAAAAAAGAGATAGAAAACATTATGAAATACAAATGGATAATTTTGATGACATTAAATTTAAAAGTTTTTGCACAAAGCTAATGCAACCAAGATTAGAAGGAAAGCAGAAAACTGGGAATTAAGGAAACAATTTTTACAACCAGTGTCTCTGATAAAAGCCTCATCTCTCAAATATATAGAAAAATGAGTAAGATTTTTAAGAATGCAAGTTATTCCCCAACCGATAAAAAGTCAAAGGATATGAACACAGTTTACAGAGGAAGAGATTAAAGCTATGTATAGTCATATGAAAAAAAATGTTCTAAATCACTATTGATTAGAAAAATGCAAATCAAAACAACTCTGAGGTACCACATCACACTTATCACATTGACTAATATGACAAAACAAGAAAATGATAAATGTTGGAGATGTGGGAAAACTGGAACACTAATGCCTTGTTGGTAGAGTTGTGAACTGATCCAACCACTCTGGAGAGCAATTTGGAACTATATCCATAAAGCTATAAAACTGTGAATACCCTTTAACCCAGCAATGCCACTTCTAGGTCTATATCCCAAAGTGATCGTAAAAATGAGAAAAGGACTCTGACATGTAAAAATATTTATAGAAGCTCTTTTTGTTTTAGCCAAGAATTAGAAAATGAAGTTATGCCCATCAATTGCAAAATGGCTGAACAAGTTGTGGTATACGAATGTAATGGAATACTACTATTCCATAAGAAACAATGAGCAACCAGACATCAGAAAAACCTGGAAAGACTTATATAAACTGATGCTGAGTAAAGTGAGCAGAACCAGAATATTGTACACAGTAACAACAACACTGTGCAGTGATTAACTTTAACAGACTTAATAAGACAACTCCAAAAGACTCATGATGGAAAATGCTATCCACGTGGATAACATGTAGTCTGAACGGAGATCAAAGCATACTATTTGCTGTCTTTTTTTGTTTCTTCTTTCTTGTGGTTCTTCCCATTAGTTCTTATTCTTCTTTACAACATGACTAATGTGAAAATATGTTTAATACGAATGTATATATAGAGCCTATATCAGATTGCATACCATCTTGGGGTGTGGAGAGGGACAGGAGAATGAGAAATTTGGAACTCAAAATCTTATGGAAGTGAATGTTGAAAACTAAAAATAAATAAATAAAAATATCCATCCACTTCACTTGGATTGCCAAATTTGTTGGCATAAAATTAATCAAAATACCTTCTAATTGTTGCTTTGATTTTATCTTCATTGGTGGTGGATTCGATCTTTTCATTTTTGGTACTGGTGGTCTGATTTTTGTCTTTCTTTTTTGAACCAAATTAACCAATGATTTGTCTTTGTATTTTTTTCCAAGAGACTAGCTTCTGGTTTTGTTGGTTGGTTCAGTGGTTTTCTTACTTTCAATTTTATTAACTGTTCCTTTGATTTTCCTTTGATTTCCTTTGATTGGTTTGTTGTGTAGTTGGGAATTTTTCATTTTGTCTTTTTCTAGGTTGGTTTTTTTATACCCAATTTGTTGATCAGTTCTTTCTCTGTTTTGCTGACTTGGGCATTAGGAGATATAAGTTTCCCTAGGGGCTGCTTTGGGTGCATCCCATAGATTTTGGTATGTTGGCAAAAAAAAAAAAATTAGAAAGCATAGGAGTCAATGGAGCCCTTCTCAAAATGACAAGTAGTATCAATCTAAAACTGAAAGCAAGCAATATTTGTATTGGGGAAAAATTTGAATCAAGGATGAAGCAAAGATGTCCATTTTTACCACTATTATTCAACATTTTACTAGAAATACTAGCTATGGGGGATGGAGCCAAGATGGCAGCTTCTCAATCCACAGGACCCTCCAAACACCCATAAAAATGGCTCTGAACAACTTCCAGAACTGTAGAACCCACAAAATAGCAGAGGGAAGCAAGGTTCCAGCCCAGGACAACCTGGATGGTCGCTGGGTAAGGTCTATCACATGGAGCTGGGAGCGGAGCTGAGCCCACTGTGGGCTGCACCCAGCCCAACCAGACTGAGAGCTGGGCAGAACAGGCCTTAGCACCCTGAATCACTAGCTTCCACTTGCTCCAATCTAATTTTTAAGGTAGTATTTTCTTCAGTGGTCTTTTGGACCTCCTTTTCCATTTGGCTATTTCTGCCTTTCAAGGAATTCTTCTCCTCTGGCTTTTTGGAGCTCTTTTGCCATTTGAGTTAGTCTATTTTTTGAGGTGTTATTTTCTTCACTATTTTTTGGGGTCTCCTTTAGCAAGTCATTGACTTGTTTTTCATGGTTACCAGACTTCTCAACCCATAAACACCAAAGACAATAGAGAAGGTGAGTGGGAAAAAACTGTGGGGACAGAGTGAAAGGAGTTTGCAATTTGGCCACAGCCCCGGGGGCAGAAGAGGTGGTGCAGCTACAGAAGTACAGCTGCAGTTGCTTCCAGCCCAAGGCTCACCTGGTGAGAGGAAATAAGTTGTGGATCCCAGCGTGAGTGCGCAGCCTGCTCAGAACTGAGTCCTGGTCAAGGTTGGTGGTTCTTGGGGCAGAAGGAACTTTGGTGTGGTAGAGCTTGCTGTATAGAAATAGCTCTGAAAACAACAGTGCAGCCCCTCAAGCTTGGGACAAAGTACTCTATACTCTACAAGCAGTCATACCATGCTGAAAAACTCCAGGGTCAAGTAGATGGCTGGGAACATGAACAGGCAGCAAAAACGGACTCAGATTCAGTCTCAGACTTTGGGATCTTTCTTTGATGACAAAGAAGACCAAAAAATAGAGTCAGAAGAAGTCAACAAAGTTGAAGAGCCTACATCAAAAACTTCCAAGAAAAACATGAACTGTTCTCAGGTCAAGGAAGAGCTCAAAAAGGATTTGGAAAAGCAAGTAAGAGAAGTAGAGGAAAAATTGGGAAGAGAAATGAGAGTGATGTGAGAAAACCATGAAAAACAAGTCAATGACTAGGTAAAGGAGACCCCAAAAAATACTGAAGAAAATAACACCTTAAAAAATAGACTAACTCAAATGGCAAAAGAGCTCCAAAAAGCAATGAGGAGAAGAATGCTTTGAAAGGCAGAATTAGCCGAATGGAAAAGGAGGTCCAAAAGACCACTGAAGAAAACACTACCTTCAAAACTAGATTGGAGCAAGTGGAAGCTAG
>CM053623.1:316698710-316747481 GCA_028646595.1 Phalanger gymnotis | reverse complement strand
TGGAAGACAATGTGAAATATCTCATTAGAAAAAGCACTGACCTGGAAAATAGATCCGGGAGAGATAATTTAAAAATTATTGGACTACCTGAAAGCCATGATAAAAAAAAGAGCCTAGATATCATCTTTCAAGAAATTATCAAGGAGAACTCTCCTGATATTCTAGAGCCAGAGGGTAAAACAGAAATTGAAAGAATCCACTGATCACCTCCTGAAAAAGATCCCAAAAAGTAAGCTCCTAGGACTATCATTGCCAAATTCGAGAGCTCCCAAATGAAGGAGAAAATACAGCAAGCAGCCAGAAAGAAACAATTTGAGTATTGTGGAAACACAATCAGGATAATACAAAATCCAGCAGCTTCTACATTAAAGGATCAAAGGGTTTGGAATATGATATTCTGGAGGTCAATGGAGCTAGGATTAAAACCAAGAATCACCTACCCAGCAAAACAGAGTATCATGCTCCAAGGCAAAATATGGATTTTCAACAAAATAGAGGACTTTCAAGTTTTCTCAGTGAAAACACTAGAGGTGAATAGAAAATCTGACTTTCAAACACAAGAATCAAGAGAAGCATGAAAAGATAAACAATAAAGAGAAATCATAAGGGACTTACTAAAGTTGAACTTTATCGTTTTCATTCCTACATGGAAAGATGATGTGTATAATTCATGAGACCTCAGTATTAGGGTAGCTGAAAGGAATATACATATATAGAGAGACAGAGGGCACAGGGTGAGTTGAATATGAAGAGATGATACCTAAAAAAAATCAAATTAAGGGATGAGAGAGGAATATATTGAGAGAGGGAGAAAGGGAGAGATAGAATGGGGTGAATTATCTCACATAAAAGTGGCAAGAAAAAGCAGTTCATTGGAAGGGAAGAGGGAGCAAGTGAAGGGGAATGAGTGAATCTTGCTCTCATCACATTTGACCTGAGGAGGGAATAACATACACACTCAATTGGGTATCTCACTCCAAAGGAAAGGAGAAGGAAGGAGATAAAAAAGGGGAGATGATAGAAGGGAGGGCAGATGGGGGAAGGAGGTAATCAAAAGCTAACACTTTCGAAAAGGGACAGGGTCAAGGGAGAAAATTGAATAAAAGGAGATAGGATAGGAAGGAGCAAAATATAGTTAGTCTTTCACAACATGAGTATTGTTGAAGGGTTTTACATAATGATACACATGTGGCCTATGTTGAATTGCTTGCCTTCTTAGGGAAGGTGGGTGGGGAGGGAAGAGGGGAGAGAATTTGGAACTCAAAGTTTCGAAGGCAGATGTTAAAAAAAAAGTTTTTACGTGCAACTAGGAAACAAGATATGCAGGCAATGGTGCAAAGAAATCTATCTTGCCCTACAAGAAAGTAAGGGAAAAGGGGACGGAGGGGCGGTGAGGTGACAGAAGGGAGGGCTGACTGGGGAACAGGCAATCAGAATATACACCATCTTGGAGTGGGGGGAAGGGTAGAAATGGGGAGAAAATTTGTAATTTAAACTCTTGTGAAAATCAATGCTGAAAACTGAAAATATTAAATAAATTAAAAAAGAAAAAAAGTGCTAGCTATAGCAATAAAACAAGAAAAATAAATTAAAGGGATAAAAATAGACAACCAGGACACAAAACTATCATTCTTTGCAGATTATACGATGGTATACTTAGAACATTGAAGCATCAATTAAAAATTACTCAAAATAATTAATAACTTTAGTAATACTGAAGAATATAAGATAACCCCACAAAAATTGACATTTCTATATACTACCAACAAAACCCAGCCTGGAGAGTTAGAAATAGAAATTCCATTTAAAATATCTACAGACAATATAAAATACTTGGGAGTCTACCTGCCTAGAAAAACCCAGGGTCTATATGGACAAAGTTACAAAACACTTTTCATACAAATAAATTCGGATTTAAACAATTGTAGAAATATCTGTGGCTCATGGGTAGACCAAGCCAATATAATCAAAATAACAATTCTGTTTTAGTTAATTTACTTATTCAGTGATGTGTCAATCAATCTACCAAAGAAATATTTTATATGGCTAGAAAACAATAGCAAAATTCTTCTAGAATAACAAAAGGCAAAGAATAAGAAGGAAATCAACAAGAAAAAAATGTGAAGTAAGGTGGCCTAGCTGTATCAGATTTCAATCTCTATTACAAAGTGGTAATTATCAAAATAATTTGGCACTGGCTAAAAAATAGAGTGGCGGATCAGTAGAATAGATTAGGTACACAACACAGAGCAGTAAATGACCATAGTAATGTAATGTTTGATAAAGCCAAAGATCCAAGCTTTTGGCTCAAGAGCTCACTATTTGACAAAAACTCCTGGGAAAATTAGAAAGCAGTTTAGCAGAAACTAGGCATAGACCAACATCTCACATGTCAAGATAAGGTCAAAATGGATAAGTGATTTAGACATAAAGGGTGATATCATAAGTAAATTAGGGGAGCATGAAAAAAATTACCTGTCAGATCTATGGAAAAGATTAGAGTTTGTGAACAAACAAGAGATAAGAGAAGATCACAGGAAATAAAATGGATTATTTTGACCACTTACAATTAAAAAGCTTTTGCACAAACAAAACTAATGCAGTCAAAATTAGAAGGAAAGCAGGAGCCTAAAAAAAACTGCACAGCAAATTTTTCTGATAAAGGTTTCATTTCTCAACTGTATGGAGAACTGAGTCAAATTTGTAAAATTAATAGCTATTCCTTAATTGACAAATAGTCAAAAGAAATGAATAATTAGTTTTCAAAAGAAATAAAAATGTTATCAATAGTTACTTGAAAAAAATGCTCTAAATCACTATTTTTTTGGAGGCAGGAGGGCAAGGCAATTGGGGCTGTGACTTGTCCAAGGTCACACAGCTATTAAGTGTCAAGTATCTGAAGCCACATTTGAATTCAGGTCCTCCTGACTCCCAGGTGGGTTCTCTATTCATTGTACCACCTAGCTGCCCCTAAATCACTCTGATTAGAGATATGCAAATTAAAATACCTCTGAGATAAATACCTCACACCTATCAGATTGGTTAATGTGACAGAAAAGGAAAATGAGAAATACTGATGGGAATGTGGAAAAATTGGGAGACTAATGCACAGTTGGTGAAGTCATAACCTAGTCCAACCCTTCTGGCAAATAATCTAGAACAATACCCAAAGGGCTATGAAACTATCATACCCTTTGAACCAGGAATATCAGTACTAGGTCTGTATCCCAAAGAGATCAAAGAGAAGGGAAAAGGACCTATTTGTACAAAACTATGATAGCAGTTCTTTTGTGGTGGCAAAGAACTGAAAATTGAGAGGATGCCCTTCAATCGGGAAATGGATAAACACATTGTGGTATATGATTGTGATGGAATACTACTTGCTATAAGAAATGACAAGCAGGATGGTTTCAAAAAAAAAAAACGTGGGAAGAATTATATGAAGTCATGCAAAGTAAAGAGAGTAGAATCAGGAGAATATTTTACACAGTAACAGCAGTAATGTAAGGATGATCAACTGTGAAAGACTTAACAACTCTGATTCAGACAATGATCGAAGATAATTAAAAAGGATTCATGATGAAAAATGCCATTCTCCTCCAGAGAGAGAACTGATAAACTCTGCATATTTTTTTTACTTTATTTTTTCTTGTGTACATTTTCTTGTGTTTTATTTCTGTTTTATTGTGTTTACAACTTGGCTGATATAGAAATATGTTTTGTATAACTTTGCATGACAAATTGCCTTTTCAGGGAGGAGGAATGCATGGGAGGGGGAGAATTTGGTAGTGAAAGGTTTTTTTTTTTAAATGAATTCTAAATTGTTTTATATGTAATTCAGGAATATTTAACAAAATGAAAAAAAATCTCAAAAAAAAAGGCTAAAAAGTGTTCATGACACAGTAAAAAAAAAAGGTTAAGAACACTTGTTTGAAAGAGATGTGGTAGGCTGATAGAATATCATACCTTTATTTAAGTCAGATGAAGCCAGGATATATCTCAGGAATGTGAATTCTAAGATGAATCCTGTAACTGGATAGAGGAAGAGGCTTTCTGTTTCTTAATACAGCAGAGCTCCTTAGATTTAAAAAAAAAAACTGACTTTAAAAAAGATATTTATTGACCTTCACTCGGGCCTGGCCCTTAGATCTTGTAATAGAGAAGTCTGGGCATTTCTGTCAATGTTCTTAATTCCTAACAAGAAGGAAATGAGACTTGACCAGAATGGAAACATTAAGATCAAAGGAAAATAGACTTAGAATTGTAAGGGACCCTAGAGGTCATTTAGTTTAATACCCTCATTCTATACATGAAGAAACTGAGACTGAGAGAAATTAAGTGACTTGTCCAGAGTCACAAAAATATAATAAATAGCAGAGCTGGGGTTTGAACCTAAATCTCAAATCCAAATTCAGTGCTTTTTTCCACTGTATAGTACTGTCTCCCTGAAGCTCAATGACAAAGTTCTTTAACTCCCCTGTTTCTTCTCAAATTTTCTTCTTTATCTAATGGAAAAGAAAACAGAGGCTTTGAGGACTTGTTTTCTCTGCCTTGCCTTTCTTGTTTTCTGAAGAGAAAGAAGGGAGCATTGTGGCTTCTCTTCTGTGACCAGTAGCATACAAAGAAGTGGTCTTCTAGAAGTCAATGGACCAACAAAAAGTTTTTTCTTTCTCTCTCTGCCTCTGTCTCTCTCTCTCTATGTCAGTGGCTCTGTCTCTCTATCTCTGTCTCTTTCAGTCTCTGTCTCTTTCTCTCTCTATCTCTTTCTCCCTCTTTCTGTCTCTGTCCCTCTCTCTTTTTCTCTCTTCTCTGTCTTCTACATGCTTATCTCCCCGCTTTTTTCTAAACTGTGTGTTTATTCACCAGTTTCTTCTTTCCACCAGATTATTCTCTTGTTCACTGCTTTCAAAGATCACATGAGTACTGTCCCTTAACAGTAATGGTAATGGTATCAATTAAGAAATTTATTAATTGGTATCTTATGCATATGAAAATTCTGTTCTAATCCGAGCAAACCATTCAATATCACAGTAATACAAGTCTGTGCTCCACTGATGCCAAAGAGGCCAAAGTTGATCAGTTCTGTGAAGACCTACACCATCTTCTAGAAATAACACCCCCAAAATGTCATATTCATCATAGGGGATTGGAATGTTAAAGTAGGATATCAAAAGATAATTGGAATAACAGGCAAGTATAGCCTTGGCATACAAAATGAAGCAGGGCAGAAACTAATAGAGTTTTGTGAAGATAAGTCACTGATCATAACAAACACTCTTTTTCATCAACCCAACTACACATTGACATGACCAGATGGTCAATGTTGAATTCAGATTGATTATATACTTTGCAGGTAAAGATGGTGAAGCTCTGTACAGTCAGTTAAGACAAAACCTGGAATTGACTGTGGCTCCTATCATGAGCTTTTCATTACAAAGACAGATAAAAATTGAAGAAATTAGGGGAAACCATCAGACCACATAGGTATGACCTAAATAACTTCCCCTATGAAGTGAGTGAAGAATAGAGTTAAAGGATTAGATCTGGTAGAGTGTCTGAAGAACTATGGAAAGAGGTTCACGATATTTTACAGAAGGCAGCCACAAAAAAAAAAATATTCAAAAGAAAAAGATCAAGAAAGCAAAATGGTTTTCCGATGAAGCTTTACAAATACCTGAGGGGAAAAAAAGGGAAGCGAAAGGTAAAGGAGAAAGGGGAAGATATATCTAACTGAATGAAGAATTCCAGAGAATAGGAGAGATAAGATATTTTTTTTAAATGAGCAATGAAAAGAAATAGAAGAAAACAAAAGAATGGGGAAGACCAGAGATCTCTTCAAGAAAATTAGGGATGTCAAGGAAACATTTCATGCAAAAATAGACATGATAAAAGATAAAAATGGCAGAAACTTAACAGAAGTAGCAGAGATTAACAAGAGGTGGCAAGAATATACAGAAAAACTATGCAAGAAAGATCTTATCATCACCAATAACCACGATGTTGTGGTTACTGATCTAGAGTCAAACATCCTAGATGATGTAGTCAAGTGGGCCTTAGGAAGAATTGCTAACAATAAAGCTAGTGGAGGTGATGGAATTCCAGCTGAGCTTTTTAAACTCCTAAAAGATGATGCTGTACTCAATATACCAGGAAATTTGGAAAACTCAACAATGGCCACTAGATTGGAAAAGATCGATTTATGTCCCAGTCCTTAAAAAAGGTCAATGACAAAAAAATGTTCAAATTACTAAACAAAGGTTTTCATTTCACATGCCAGCAAGGGTGTGATTAAGATTCTATCAACTAGGCTTCAGCAATATGCGAACTAAGAATTCCTAGAAGAGCGGCCTGGTTTTAGAAGAGGCAGATTGCCAACATTTGCTGGATTATGGAGAAAGCAAGGAAGTCCCAGAAAAAAACATCCACTTCTTCTTCATTGACTACATGAAAGCCTCTGACATATGTGGATCAAAACAAAATGTGGCAAGTCCTTAAAGAGATAGGAATATCAAATCACCTTATTTGTTTCTGACGAATCTCTATGTGGGTCAAGAAGCAGCAGTTAGAACTGAAAATGGAATGAATGGTTTAATATCGGAAAAGGAGTACAACAAGGCTACATATTGTCCCCTTATTTATTTAACTTCTATGCAGAATACAACATGTGAGATGTCAGACTAAACAAATCAAAAGATTGTTTGGAGAAATAAACAATCTCAGATATGCAGATGATACCACTTTGATGGCAGAAAGTAAAGAAGAACTAAAAAGCCTCTAGATGAGGATGAAAGAAGAAAGTGTAAAAGCTCACTTGAAGCTTAACATCAAAAAAATTATGCTTCTGGCAACTGCTCCCATCACTTTTTTTAAGAGGCAGGCAGGGTTAAGTGACTTAGCCTGCATCACACAGCTAGTAAGCATCTGATTCCAAGTCTGAAATCATATCCTCCTGACTCTAGTATTCTATGTCCTACACCATCTATCTGCCCCTTACTTCTAGGCAAATAGAGGGAAAAGAAATGGAAGCACTGTCAGATTTTATACTCTCAGGCTCAAAGATCACTGCAGATGGTGATTTTAGCCATGAAATTAAAAGACACTTATTCTTTGGAAGGAAATCAATAGCAAATCTGGACAGCATACTAAAAGGCAGAGACATCACCTTGCCTACACAGGTGCATGTGGTCAAAGCTATTTTTTTCCAGTAGTAATGTATGGCTATGAGAGTTGGACTACAAGGAAAGCTGAGCACCCCAGAACTGACATTTTCAAATAGTGGAGCCAGAGAAGACTTTGGGACAGCAAGGAGACCAAATCAGTCAATACTTAAGGAAATTAATTTAGACTGCTCATTGGAAGAATAATACTGAGGATGAAGCTTAAAAACTTTAGCCACATAATGAGAAGACAGCAATCACTGGAAAAGACCCTGATATTTGGAAAGATTGAAAGCAAAAGGAGAAGATGAAATGGATACTGTCATAGAAGCAATGAACTTGAGGCTCTACAGACTTTGGGAGATGGTGGAAGATTAGAAGGGCCTGGCATTTTATGGTCCCTGGGGACATGAAGAGTTGGACACGAATGATTGAATGACAATAACAACCTATGAAAACATCACATATATAGCTAGATAACCCAGTGAACAGAATACTGGACCTAGTATAAGAGGACTTGAGTTTAAGTCATCTCTCAGGCACTTTCTAGCTTTGTGACCCTGAATAAATCATTTAATCTGTCTGCCTCAGTTTTCTTGCCTGTAAAATGATAATCATAGGAGCACTTACCTCCCAGAATTATTGTAAAGATAAAATGAGATGAAATTTATAAGGCACTTCACAAAACAAAGTGCTAAACACTAGTCATTATCCATTCTATAAATATAACCTGCTATTTGATTATGCTTTAGAAGGATTAGAATTCCATCTATTTTTTCCCCTACACCAATAGATTTAGCACATCTCTCTGGAAATGAGTCAGGTATATAATGCTGAACTTTCTGGGCATTCAAATAACTTTCCAATTTCATTATGCCTCATCGACAAAGTCTACTCTTCTTTGTATGGAATGTGGTGATTATTCATGTATACCCACAGATGCACCACATTTCCAGCATTTTACATAATGATGATCTTTCTTCCTGATTCCCAGGCTCATCTCTGCTTTCTCCACCAGTTCATTTCTTGTAGGCTGCCAGAACAAAAGTTTTATTACCTAAGTCAGACATTCTCGCTCTGCTTCCTTCGTTCTGCTTGTGTATTTGTTGCTGAACATAATGCTTGTCAGAATGGAGGAAATGATTCTTCTGGGCTTTGCAGAATAGGCTATTTTGTTCCTTCTCTTCTAGTGGTGGGTTGTCAGATTAGCATAGTTAGCTCCATAGCAGCCTAATCTCACAAGTATATACAATAAGTTACAGAAAAATTAGAACTTCTATTGCTCAAGGGTCCCAGAGTGACCTGAATTAATGTCTCCTCTCACTCCCCTTTTCTTCTTGTCTCTGGCCAAACCGGCTCAAGGAAAAGGGACACATCTCTATCATGCTTTTTTTTTTTATAAAGAACAGTATATGAATGGTCACTGCTGTTTCCAAGGTAATGAATCTTATTTAATTACATTTTTTAAATGATGGTAGTACCCCAAATTCCTAAAGCATCTTTTGATCTGGAGAGCTGACAGTATATTTTATGAACTTTTATCTTGTCAGTTTTCAAATGTTCTTGCTAGTTAGACACATAACAATTAGAACTCTATTCATTTTAGAGATGCAGACTATGGACCAGTAGGTAATCATCTTTCCTGTCTCCTAATGACAATTTGTCCTTGAAATAGATCCTTGAAATAGTGTTTATTGATTGACTGACTGACTGATTTCCCTGGTACAGGCAGGTCTAAATGAGGAAACTCCCAAGACCAGAGCAAATCAGCACTTGATCTGTCAGGACATAGAGAACAGCTTGACACCCTGACAGATTAAGCTGACCTACCCAGAGTCATAGCCATTCTGTGTCTGAGGTGGTATTTGAACCTAAGTCTTCCAGACTGCAAGGCTAGACTTCTAGCCATCACACCCAACTGCCTCTCCTCAAATAAAAGAGAAAAAATAAAATAGTAGTAGAGTGTTGATAGTATAGAAGAAGAAAGCTGAAACCAAGATGAAAACAAACATAAGGTACCCCAAATATTGGGCAACTGAACTCTTCCCCTTTGGATCCATAATATTCTGACCTAGAGACCCCACAAATGATAGCCCAAGGGGCAGCTAGCTAGATGGAACAAAGGATAGAGAGCTGGGCCTGAAGTCAGAAAAACCTAAATTCAATTCAACCTCAGACATTTGTTAGCTATATGACCTTAGAAACGTCACTTAAACTTTGTTTGCCTTAATATCCTCATCTGTAAAATGGGAATAATAACAGCACCCTATCTCATTGGGTTGTTGTGAGGATTAAATAAGATAATATTTGTAAAGAGCCCAGCACACAGCATGCACTATATAAATGCATATTCCTTCCCCAGTCAGATATTTATTGAGGCTAACTGTATTTATTTCCCTTGTCCAAAGGCTAATAAGGTATCTGGCTTGCTTTATGTTTGTATGTGCTGTTTCCTATAAATTCAAATTCATTTTGAAATTTTTTTTAAATTATCAAAAATTGTCTAATTCAGGAATATGATCACTGTCACTATAGTCTCATATTTTGAGGGTAAAAGTTATCAATTAAAGTGGAAAACAAAATCTATAGATTCCCTATTTATAATAGTGTTGCATTTACTGCTGTATAAAAAGAAAATCAAATTAGTTGACTCTAAGTCAATGCATACATTTTCTCCTCCAACCCTAAAGAAACCATAGTTATGGGACAGAAGCAAAGATAATTGTACAAAACGAATATCATGAAACAATTGCAAAAATGTTCACAGTGATCATTAAGTTGATTATAGTTGGAGCAACAGAAGTTTAGACCTGGGGGAGGCGAGGATTTTAGCTTAAATGGCACCTTTGATTTTCCATCTGTCTCTTATTCATATTGTTGTCAAAGAATTTATCCTAGAGATTATCTAGTCCCAATCTATTAACTGCTAGAGAAATCTGAGGCCCAAAGAGGTCAGGTAACTAGACAACATGACACAGCGAGTGCATGGAAGGGTTGACGTTATCCAATCCAAATGAACATTTAGTAAACACTTCTAGGTGCTAAGGACATGATAATAAAATTAAAGATAGACCTTTCTCTCTAAGAGCTTATATAACTATGATTTCTATAATTCATATCTCCAAATTTCTAGTCAGTCTTTCCTAGGACATAGCAGCTAGTATTTGACATAAGTATAATACTATGACATATTCAGTCATGACTTGGTAATAATTACACTTATTCTAATACTATAATTTAAAAGGAAAAAGAAAAAAACTCATGCTATATTTAAATGGCTCAGATTTTGTCACAAGTTACACACCATGTGTTTCAAAATCCCCTCATTGTAATTCTTCACTTATTTGAGTTTTGGTGTTAGACTTCTATGAACTAAAAAATAAAGACAAAAGCCAGGAACAATTTTAATCTTTCGGATTTGAGCTTTCACAAACAGAAAAACATTTGGGATGGGGTAAGAAGGTGAATTTTGGAACAAAAATAAATCATGGCTGTCAATTTTTGTGTTGTTGTTTTCAGTTATATCCAATCCTTCATGACCCCTTGGTTTTCTTGGCAAACACACTGGAGTGCTTTTGCCATTTTTTTCTCCAGCTCATTTGACAAAGAAACTGAGGTAAACAGGGCTAAGTGATTTGCCCAGGGTCACACAGGTAGTAAATACCTGAAGCCAAATTTGATCTCATGACGATGAGTCTTCCTGACTCCAGGCCCAGCAATCTATCCACGGTGCCATCTAGCTGCCCTTCAATCTTTAGGATAGCATTGTCAAAATATTATCAATTTTACATTTTCAGTAATAGGAAAGGAAAAACTTATCAAGCAAGATATAAATCCCATTCATTGCAAATGTTTCCTTTCCTTAGGCATAGCACATGGGGGAATTGATGGGCTATAAATCTCATTTTCATTCACATCTCTCACGCCACATCTACACAGGTTAACTAGGTTCCTTAGATGTAATTACCAATGTTTCACTTGAGGTAGCAAGGGCTTATTGTGATGACACCAAATTATTTTCCAGGCACACAAATCCCTAGAATACATCTATGTGAGAGGGACAACAGTAACAAGGATAACAAAACAAACACAGTAAATTGCAATGATATGTATTTAGTCCTTAACAGATTGCAATTAATATTTTCAGTAGAAGTTATTTAGTTATATACAATTTATTTACAAATATGTTTTTGCTATTTAATCATGTTATTTGAAGAAGATATCAGACTTTAAAGAATGCACAGACTAAAAATACCCCCAAGATTATATAGAAAAAAGTACAGAATTCCCTTCTGATTAGCTAATTATCCTACCCTCTTCTCTCTACCTTGTGCCTTCCCTATTAAAATTCTTGGGTTTCTCTGGGAATAAACCAGGAAATTTTGGAAGCATGAGGGTAATTTCTTAAAGCCATTCATGTAGCAGTCCATCCTTATATCAGTAAGGCAAGATTCATGACCTCAAGGATGACCATGAACATGCCTGAATGGTTTGGAATTGCAAAGTATAAGAAATTCTCTAAGTAGAAGAAAGCAGAGGAAATATAACATTTGTTTAGACAAGAGAAAATCCAATCCTAGGACCAGTAATTCCAATTCCATACAGTAGCAATTATATTCCAAAACCACCCTCCTACCCCTCCAGGGCCTTCCTGTAAACAATCACTAACTCTCACTTAGCACTCTTTCCTGTAGCTCTGCCAACTTCCAGTTCCTTGATCTCCACAACTCTCTCTTGTTCTGCACTCTTTTCTGTGCAGTCTCTCTCAATGCTGGCTCTCCCTCAACATCTGCTGCCTCCATGTCCTCTTGATGTCTGCTTCTGAATCCTGGCACTCTCAGTTCCACTGCTCCCAGTTCTGCTGCTTTCAGTTCTGGAGTATCTTTTTTATACAGTCCTAGTAGGCATCTGATTGACTAGAACTCAGTGCACATACCATTGACTCTGGTCTAAACAATTCCCGTTAGCGCCCTGAGGGCTTCACTCCCACTTCAGCTTTACTAGCAAAAGGATGTGGGCCTAGGGCTTTATACCTAATTAGTGAAAGGCTTTAGGCCTGCCTCTAATCAGGACTCCCTTTGTTGGCCCCACCTAAAGCCTATTCAATGGGCCGACAAGATCTTGCACTTGCTGATTGGCCTTACACTCCCCATTGCAAAACTTATTTTCAGGAAATACAGAGGGAGTATGATGCAGTTAAAAGAATACTGCTCTGCCGTCAAAGCACATGGATTCAGATCTTACCAACGACATGCACTAACTGTGTGACCTTGGGCAAGTCACTTAATCTCACATGTCTCAGTTTGCTCATCTACAAAATAAACTATTGAACTGTGTGATTTCCCAATTCTAAATCTATGATGTCAGATCTCATTTTAGAGGACTGTGAGAGATAAGAAATTTGATCAGTTTGAGGTAGAGGAGGGAGGGTCCTGAATCTGATCTCACATTTAGTAATAATAGGGTATTTACTTGCTATGGCAACCTGTAAGGCAGATAATTTCAAGTATTATTGTCTCCATTTTACAGATGATGAAACTGAGTCTTTAAGGGATTAAGCGACTTGATCCTGTTCACATAGTAAATGCTTGCCTCATAAAGTATTCGAACTTAGGTCTGCCAAACCCTAAGACCAGTGCCCTACCCCATAATAAGATGTTGCTTCTCATCTTTTTTTTTTAAATTATCTAATCCTTATCTTAAGAAACAACTTATAAAAATGTCTCTAATTGCAAGGCAGACTTGAGTAAGTTGCACTTAAATATTTTTCCTTAGAAATAAAGAAAAATATTGCATGTAAATCCAATTCAGTCATCAAGTATTAATGGAACACAGACAAATACCAGAGTAGTAGAGATGTACAGAATGTTCCAGGATGATAAACTGCATATAAGAAATCACTGTCATTTGGCCTCACCAGATTCCCTATCATTCCTTATGACAGGGCTACTCATCACAGGCTTTCAATATCAGTGCTTTAGGAGGCTGGGAGAGATAAAGAGGGGAGTACAAATCTTGTCCTGAATGTGTTCAAAGTAAGTCTAGCTACATAATAAATGACAATAATCCTCCCCTAGGAAGTGAAAATAACAATAGCTAGCATTTACAAAGTATTTCAAGATCTTCAAAGTAATTTATAAATATGATCTCATTTTATCTTCGCAACAACCCTGGAAGGTAGCATTACCATTATTAGTTTTCAGGTGAGGAAACGGAAGCAAGTGCCTTGGACAAAGTCACACAGCTAGTAAGCGGAGGAGGTTGGATTCAAACTTGGGTCTTTCTGATTCCAAGTCCTGTGTTCTACCCACTAGGCCACACAGATGAGAGCAGCCTAATATGAAGCTCAGTCATTTAAAACCTCCTACAATAGGATTCTGAAATATTTTTCTGTCCATGTCTCTTACTGTGCAGCTTCAGAAGCTCTACATTTCTGATCAAATGGACTAGAAAGACTCCTTCCTCACCTGTTCTTACTGAAAGAATTCTATTATGTCAAAGCAAAATTCAGGTACCACTTCCTCCATGATGGCTTTGCTTACTGCCTCAGCTGAAAATGAACTTGCATAAAGCACAGCACCAAATCAGGAATCAGAAGGTCTATGTTTGAATCCTGCCACTTATTCATTATGTTATTTTATACAAGATACTTAACTTCCATAGGTCTGAGTTGCCTCATTTGTAAAATGACAGGATTGGCCTAACTGAGCTCAATTGTCCCTTGAAACTCCAAACCTATAATGTTATGATATAACTACTTTAGGAACAGAAATTAATAGAATTAAAACTAAGAGAGAGCATTTTAAAATTTCCAATCTGTTTTCCATATTCAAATGTTGTGTTTTTCTTTGAAAATGAAATTCATTATATTTGGGATAAATTTGTACCCTTTTACTCAGTTTAATTATAGGAATTTATTATGAATAGAAAGACTATTGCATATTCCCAAGTGTCACTTTAATTGCCATGACAAAAGACTTTTGTTTGAATCTAATAGCTTTAATTAAGCTTGTCAAGAAAGTTATATATAATTTTCACTTAGCTTGGTACTTTTTCTGATTTAAGAATGATTGACAAATTTTATTCTCCTAGTTTATGGATACCTGGAAAACCCTAAAGATAGTTGAAGATGTTTAAACAATATCATGCTCATGGCCTCAGGAACCTAATTTATTCTGTAACCTCTCTAGCAGTTGCAAAGCTTGAGTAAGCCTTTTGTTAAACTCTCTGTATTCCGTAGGCACAGATATTTCTTTGCATCTCTAAATAAAAAAACTGGAACCCAACGATAAGGGAGAAAGTGTCTTTGAGAATTAGACATAGCATCGATAGACATGTCTTCCATAGAAAATGAGACAATTTTCCTTTATTGTACTGTAAATAAAACATGTGTTCTAGAAATGTGTGCAGCAAGCAATTTCAAACAAGAAAAACTGATCTGCTTGTCCAAATAAATACCCCCAGTAGAGCCTACCTACACATATTATCTAATTCATTAATCATTTATTCTGCACCAAGACCATGTTTTCCTCTCGGTGATTCCAATACAAAAGACACACTGGTAGTATTCTCAATGAGTTCAAAGCCAGCAGAAAAGAGTATACAATCTAATTTGATGCTTAAAAAATGCTTTAAAATACGCATATAGTCAGTTACTGAGTAATAAAATGTGTGTATCATCAATCAACAAGTATTAATTAAACACCTGCTCTGTGCCAGACACCATGCTAGTCACTAGGGATGCAATGACAAAAATTAAAGTGGTTCTTGCCCTCAAAGTACTTACATTCTACAACAAGAAATATAAAAGCTAAAATAAAGATGAAATACTAAATTTACTTCTGGGATACACTAGCTCTGGGATACTGCACTCCAGGCCCCTAGATTAGAGCACTAATCGGAGAGGAAAAAGGCAAGTGATAATTACATGAATAGTCATGGAGAAGTGGCAGAAAATGGAACACCATTCTAGTATCTTTGTTAAGAAAATCCCAAATGGGGTCATGAAGGGCAAAACACAACTGAAAACAACTGAACAGGAACACTAATGCATTGTTGGCAGAGCTGTGAATTAATCCAACCATTCTGGAGAGCAATTTGGACTTATGCCCAAAGGGCTATAAAACTGTGCATACCCTTTGACCCAACAATGCCACTTTGTTTCAACAATCCAGCTAGCAGCTTCTGTGGGAGTGTAAAACTAACAACAACCAGCTCACAGAATGCTGCAAGCCCAGGTTCTTTTGATCTGCATTACTAAGGAAAACAATGTTAAAGGGTTAACAATCTTACTTTAATCCAGCATACAAACATCATTTACTTAGTTCAGGGGAAAAAGCCAGCACTCTGAACTTCACAACAAATACAAACAAATTACAAACATCAACGGAGAGACCTTATCGGATTCAAATCCCAATACATAGTTACTAGAGCTTAACAAAGTTCCAACATCCAGGTTTACGAGCTGGAGGGCTCTTAGCTACAGCTGCCTGGAGTCTCCCCATCAGCACACCACCAAGAGTGAGAGCCCTAAGCAAATAGCTGTCTTCCCTTTTAATGCAGTTTCAGACATCATCACACCATCATCTGAGCAACCAGAACTTACGCTCCTTTGATTGGCTCTGGTGTTAGCACCTCCCTTCTTTGGCCCCACCTGGAGCTCCACCTTAGTGACCAATTCACACCCACATAGGCTTAGCACCTAATAGATAAGGGTTTGGGCCTGACTCAATCAAAGACACTGAATTAATCAAAGGAAACAAAGGCTAAACTTTTCAAGGACCTACAATATGTACTTCTAGGGCTGTATTCCAAAGAGATCATAAAAATGGGAAAAGGATCCACATGTACAAAAAATATTTATAGCAGCTCTTTTTGTGGTGGCAAAGAATTTGGAAATTGAGGGGATGTACATCAATTGGGAACTAGGAACAAGTCATGGTATATGAATGTAATGGAATACTATTGTGCTATAAGAAATGATGAGCAGATAGACTTCAAAAAAACCTGGAAAGACTTATATGAACTGATGCTGAGTGAAATGAGCAAAACCAGAAGAACATTGTACACAGTAACAGCCACATTGTGTGATGACTGACTTTGATAGACTTAGCTATTCTCAGCAATGCAAGGGTCTAAGACAACTCCAAAAGACTCATGATTGAAAATGCTATCCACATGTAGAGAAACAACTTTGGAGTCTGAATGCAGGTGGAAGCATACTATTTGCTTTTCTTTTCTTTTGTTGCTTTGTTTTGTTTCTTTTTTCTCATGGTTCCTCCCATTAGTCCTAATATTTCTTTGCATCATGACTAGCATGAAAATAGGTTTAATATGAATATATAAGTAGAGCCTATATCAGATTGCACACCATCTTGGGGAGGGAGGAGAAAAGGGAGAGAAAATTTAAAAACTCAAAATCTTATGGAAGTGAATATTGGAAACTAAAAATAAGAAATTAATTATATAAAAAAAAAGAAAAGGCTATCAAAAGGTTATTGGGTTTAGGAATTAAAAGGTCATTGGTGACCAAAATAGAAAGAAAGAAAACAACTGAACAACAACAAAAATAAAAGAATGGCTCCTGGTCCCAAGAGGCTGGTCCAATGTTCCTGACCCTCAGGGAAGGTCATCTTTGCTGCTGAGTCACCCAAGTAGTTACTAGACCAGATTCAGTCCTGGAGGAAGTTAGCACCTACTGAGAGAAGGTCAGAATCTTGGAAATTGTCTTTTTATTTTTTTCTGGTGGTTGGTAAGTGGTTTTATTGTAATCTAAATAACGGCTTCTTAAACTTTTTTTATTAGGGACTCCTTTTTCCAATGAAATTTTTATGGAATTCCAGGTATATAGATATACAAAATAGGCACACAAATCAAACATTTTCTGATAATAAATCATAAAGAAACTTATTTTAAGACAACTCTCTGGTATACATATAATTTTACCATTTATTAAAGATGAATGCAAATTTGCACACTAAGGAAATGGATATAATTGTTTATTTTTACATAAAACATTAAATATTGGCAAAATATTTGATACTACAAGACACAGAACATCTTAAATGTTTTTCAGAACTGATTGATTTTTTGATTTTATAATCATCAATGCTGAGAACGCTTCTTCACATAAATACGTAGTACAAAATGGCAGAAGTTTGTTTAGGTCCATTTCAGAAACTGCTGGAAATTCTGTCCTAATCCCAAGCCAAAATTCATTTAACGTTTTTGTGTGTACTGTAAAAACACAGCAATTCATAACATACAATACTCTTGAATCTGAGCAGAAGTGTTTCTGGAAGGTTTTGTTGGCGTTGAGTGGTGTGATGGTATAAACAGTGCAAAGTGTGCATGTTATGTGTTCAGAACCAAGGTATAGTCAAGTTGAATGATGACGATACGGGCAAGCACTGCCAGAAACATCTCGGATTCATTACGCGCTTGATTTTAAATTAATTTTTCATCATCGTGTTCAGAAACCTTTTACTGTTGCCAATTTTTTTGCAACCCCCATGTTCACTTAAGGAATCCCCTATTGGGTCAGGACTCACAGTTTAAAAAGCATGGATAAATCTTCAATCATTTGCATTTCTCATTGGTAGAAATCAGTTGCTCAGTGTTTTGTGTCTGCTCTAGGGGCAGAGTCAGTGAGACTTGGGAGAAGAAAGATTTTGAGTTTTCTAGCTTCCAGAGTCAAGAAAGAAAATCCTATTCCAGATTCTATTCAGAAAAAGGTTTCAGAAGAGAGATAGACTCTAGGAAGAAGTCTCCATAAAGAGGACCCAGTTTTTGGTGCTGAGCTGGAGTATGATGGCAGTCAAAGGCAGTGACCCTCACACCAGTGATGTGGAGGAAAACGCCTTGTAGCTTGTCTTCCCCAGAGAGTTTGAGACAGCAGAAACTCTTTTAAATCCCAAAGTCCACATGCTTCTAGAGCACAAGAAGCCACAGAATGAAAGTGCAGAGGAGGAACAAGAACTTTCGGAGGTTTACGTGAAAACTTCAAGTTACACTACATGTTTTAGTCGTTTTAAAAACAGGAAAACTAGTGTTCTGAGTGTGTTACTCCAGAAAAAGATTCCATAAGATGGAGTTGGCCTGTTTTTTCCTGAGAGAGCAGAAGCTAAGGTTCTGATTACAAGCCTGGAAGGTGGATATGAAGGTGAAGAATTGCAACAGATTTTTGATGATATCCAGACCAAGCTGAGCTTTCAGTGTTAGTACCAAAGACCCAGCCCTTTAGTGAAGACAGAAGAGGAAATTTCCCCAACTTCCTCTGTGATTGAGAAGAATTCAGACTCCCTCTAGGGCCCGTATAGAAATTTAGTCACAAAAGTTGGTCAAGCCTCCTGTAGACAAGGCAATGCAAAGTAGTCATGCATCAACAAACAATTCAAACTTGTGAATAGTTGTACTTCTTGCTGACTCTGAATATCTGAGATGTGGCAAAAGCTAGGAATGTCAGTGAATGTCATTGATGGGTTTTGGGGTGATTTTCTTCATTGAAGTTTTCAAATCAGTTAATGGACCAGTACCTAGACGCTTGCATCATCCTCTCCATCCCTTTTCTTAAAGGGAAATGTTTAAGGGGAAAGAGTGAGGTGGGAGAATTTAGCCAGTAGATACATATGGCATGTTACTAACTACCTCGTATCACTGAATTTGGTACTTCCTTTCTGGTTTGAATTTCAAGTTATTGTATAATATTATTGACCCAGATTAGACCGGGTAAAAATAGCTATAGTAAACAGAAAGTTATGTGTCATATAAATAATGGAAGGAAAAGTCAAGATAAGCCTGTACTTGAATGTTTAAAATTCTTAAGAAACAGAAAAACTGAACACCTCATGGTCTTAAAAAAATGTGGTGAATTTGGCCAAAACTCAGAAGGAAGAAGATAGAGAAACTACTGGCAATCTTAGGGCATTACTGTATATAAATTCAAAAGAGCCTTGATTTAGAAGGCTCAGTTTGGCCTCTGGCATATCCTCAAGGCTTCAAGGTTTTGGAACAGGAGGGAATATGTGGAATTTACTCTTATCTGACAGCTGCCCTGGGAAATGGTACTACTCTCTGAGTTTAAGCTGGATCTTGATTTTAAATGTCATTCAATTCAACATAGGCTTGGCATATCACAGGAAAGTATTGGAGGGATCAGAGAGAATGAGACTTGATTCTGGTTGGGTCATCACAGTGAACTAAGCTTGGGGCAGTTTTCTTTTCTAGCCCTAAATTTCCGCATTGATTTCTAAATGGTCATGCAAATTTTTTTTTTTTGTAATTGCTTCTCCCACACCCTAAAACCTGTCACTGTAATTTGATCTAATAATAGAAAGGGGTTTGGGTAGATTCTATATTGGACATCCAATTAATTGTTCAATTCCTAAGAAGTAAGTAGACTTACTCTAGGAAACAGAATTATTTTTCATAAAGATGACCCAGCTTCTTCATTGTGTCGCTGTCACCAATCACAAGAGATTTCACAGAATTTTTCTTTGGGTAATATGCTCTCTCTCTCTCTCTCAATCTCTCTCTCTCTCTCTCTCTCTCTCTCTCTCTCTCTCTCTCTCTCTCATTCTCAATGGGAAAGTTCATTCACACTGGGTATGTTCTCATCTACTATTCACTATATGTGGTTTTTATGGCATTTGGTGAAGAAAGAGTCAAACCTTGTATAATGTATACGTATATATGTATTTATATATGTGTGTGTATGCATATATTATCTATATATACATGTGTATATATATATATATATATATATATATATATATATATATATATATATATATATAGTATTTAGTTCGAAGCAAGTCTTCCCTGTTAAACGGATAAAAATAAACAGCTTGAAACTTAATTTTTCCCCCCAAGACTAACAATTTTAGAGGAGTGGATAGATATAATTCTAGCCTCTCTATCTAAGGAGTGCAAAGAAACCAGCCCCATCTGCCACCCAAATTTCCTTCTTCCTTTCCTTGCAGAAAAGGTAGAGAAAGATAGGCAGAGGAGATTCTAGAGATAGCTATCCTTGCCTCCCTTTGAACAGCCAGACAAACTCCTGTGGACACACATTAACTACATGATTAAAGGGATTGTGTAACTGTATCCTGAGGCTCTCTGAGTAGTCCATTGAACCTGGACTAGAACACATGTCTTCTGGCAAGGGGTCATGTACCTCCTCACAGTCATCCTCCAAGGGAGCTAGAGCCATTGCCCAGGATTCCTTCCAAAGTGCAGCCAGCACTGACTGAAGAGTCTTCTGACTTCATAAGATTACCTCCAAGCCTGAACTCATTTATCTTGAAACTAGTGCTCACCTACTCAGAAAACGAAACACAACCAGGGCCACAGCCTCAAGCTTACCTTGAATCCACCTGTTCTAGCTGCCAAGTGGGAGAAGGTATGGGAAAACAGGCACCACTCTTTCCCTACTATCCCAGGGAAATCTAATCAATTATTACTGTAGGAGAGAGTCAAAGAAGAAAGAGCTAGAAGTTGCCTTTTCTTTTTTAATAAGTATAAAGTACTTTCAGCACTTAGTCACCTCATGTTTGGAAACAGTCAGGAAGTCCATCATCCCCATACTACCCAAGCATTGAGCTGGCACTCTTGTTGGTTGGAACCAGGAAGGGCAGTTTTATGCATGCCCTGTTCACAAACAGATGAATATATTTTGAAAAATTCATCAAAATGGTATGTCAAATAGTATCTGACTGTGGGATAGCTAAGGACAGAATCAAATTAAATTTGCTTTCTCACTTAAGATTGGTTCCCCGAACATTTAATAATAATATCTGACATTTGTATAGAGCTTTAAAGTGTATAAAACACCTTACATACTATTTTCCAAACTTTTTTAGGGTTGACTCCTTAACAAAAATATTGTCACACACATACTTTTCTTAAAACATTCTATGCAAATAATTTTCTTAACTCATGTTATTCAAATCAGGTAGATAGATAGCAGAGTGGAAAGACACCTTGCTTGGGAGTCAGAAATTACCTAGTTTCAGTCCTGCCTCTGACATTTATTTTCTGGGAGACTCCTTTTGAATCACTTTATTTCTCAGTGCTCTTTGATTCCTTAAGCCCAGCAATTTCCAATCATCATTGGTAGAGGGAATTTCCTCACTGGGGATTCCCTATACCAGGGATGGGGAACCTGCAGCCTCAAGGCCACATAGGGCCACACCTGAGGGCCACATGTGGTCTCAAGGCTGCAGGTTCCCCACCCCCACCCTATACCAATGAAATTTCAGTTCCAGACCAAAGAAATATCCAAAATGAATTTATTATAATTTTGGGGGGTTGTTTTTTGTTTTTGTTTTTTGCAGGGCAATTGGGATTAAGTGACTTGCCCAAGGTCACACAGCTAGTACATGTGTCAAGTGTCTGAGGCCGGTTTTGAACTCAGGTCCTCCTGACTCCAGGGCTGGTGCTCTACTCAATGCACCACCTAGCTGCCCTAAATTTGTTATAACTTTATCACATCTCCGAAACTTAAATATATTAAAACTCAAATAACATATTTAATACAATAAATAAGCTAAGTAGTAATATATTTAATAAATGATATATTTAATGTTAAGTAATATCATATTAAATAAATAGTAGTATATTTAACTTAAAATACATATTCATACACATATTTGACAATAGTAGCATTTATAAAAGAAAGCAATAACTATAATAACAATATTATTAATTTGATGGATGAGTTTGCTTTTTTCAGCGAAAGCTTTTTCAAAACATGTTCTCATTGATGATGTGATATCAATAATTTTTTATAACACTAATTGAGAGGAATATTTTTTAAAACTGAAGTTGTAATAGTCAGTGTTGCATCACAGAAAGAAAATTAGTCGTGGTCATCATCAAGAAGGCCTGGATTGAAGTCCCACCTTTAAAATAGATTGGCTGTATAACTCAACAAAACAAGTATGGCAGAAAAAAAACCCTTCTCATAAATATGTTATGAATAGCTGTAAAATTGGTCTTGCTTTGTTTGATAAGCCAGAACTCTTTATTCACCCATAGCCTAAATATAATAAGATTTTTCAAGTTCAAACATTTCCTTCAGTGTACTGTCATAAGACAAGTCTATTATCTGGTCTTATTCAGATGGAAAAAAAATGTATCATAGTTGTCTTCGGCAAATGCTTATCCATATTTATTTAGAAATATTAAGTTATTTAAAATAAAATGAAAATACTCCTGTAGACCTGACACATGAATAATAGCAGATCTTTACTTTGTTTTACTGCATGTTCAAAGGTGACACTTAGAATTGGAAGAGATATCAAATATTATTTTTAAAATGCATTATCATTGGTTTGAAAGATGAAGCCAAAAATCAATCCAAAGGCAGTGGCTATACAGTCATGTAACATTTATTTGTAAGATTCAACTACCTTCCTCCTTTGGAGAGATTACTTGAAGATTTGGTTAAACCACCAACAAATGTGATTGGGTTGCTGGAAAAAGTAATGGTAGACCACAAAAATAATACAAAAAACAACAAAAAAAAAATGTTGGAGAGTCAATTAGGAGAGAATGGGGGAAAGAAGCATTTACACTTTGCTGAGTGCTTTATAAACACTATTTCATTTTATCCTCATAACAACAAGTAGGTACTATTATTATTATTATTCACCATTTACATATGAGGAAACTGAGGCAGACGGAAGTTAAATAATTTATCCAGGTCACTACTATTAAATGCTCCAAGGCTGGAAGAGAAAGATTACTAGGTAGCAAATAGTTCACTTTTTACTGTAGGCATGTTCTTCAGAAGTCGATAAACTAAAATCACTGTAAACTAAACAGTTTATCATTGACATTAATTTTAAGATTTCTTCTGTATGTTTCTGATTGATTATCAATAGATAGCATCTCCTAACATTTTAACTTCCAAGTTTTATTTAGAGATTATCAAGTAATCCATGATCTATAAACACATACATACACACATGCACACATTTAGGAGTTTGAGCAGAGGTGGGAACTTGTAGTCCTTCAATGCAGCCTTTTGACTGAATAACATTTTAAAGAACAAATCTTTTCACTTCTATTAATACATTTTGTTTGTCTTTTATATTTTTTTTTATTTTTAAAATGAATGTATTTAAAATACCAAGGAATAAATTATGTTGCAATGAAATAATCCTCCCAGACTGACCAGCACAATTAGGACATTAGTAAGTCACAAAGGCTAAATTGATGGCTTCTGCACTCATTATTTAGTTCTAACTTCCCCCACCTGACTGGCACCACGACCAAACAAGGCTGGTTGATGAGAGTTTACGGGAGTCAAGTACACCAGTCTGTTATCAGCTTTGGACAATAGTACTGTGTTTCTCTTTGAAGTGGAATTTGTGAATAGTTGCACAGCTCAACAGTATTTTTTAATTGTATCTGCTTAACCATCCATCACATCAAAGAAGAACAAGAGAACACTAAAGTAAAAAAATAGATTTTTTTTAATGAGCATTGGGAATCGCAATATTATCTTGTTTCTGCTAAAGATGAGATGATTTGCTTGCTTTGTGATACTGCAGAATCAACATTAAAGAAATTCAATGCTCATCAGCATTATAACACAGATAAGCACCACAAATATTATAAATTAGAGGTCGTATTGCAGAAATTAAAATATGAAAAGCAAAAGCAAAGACAATTCTTTTTTTCCTCCTTTTTAAATTAAAACTTAAATACATAAGAAAAGAAAAAGGAAAAAAAAAACTTAAATATTAAACCTTAAAAATAAGAAAAGGAAAAAAGCATGTCATGTGCACAGCAGAGCAAAAGAGAGGAGTCAGAATATATAGCATTAAATTTCCATTTCAAGAAAGTTTATATATTAAATATATGATGTGTTCAGAGCTGTCCATCATTTCTTTGCTTCCTTGTATGCTTTCTTTTATTCTCTGCTGTATACTTTTTACTTTGCTCTTTTTTTTCCTTCCTTGCCTCTCCCCCCACAAGGCTACATGGTTTATTTATGTATAGATATAGATATATACATACACCTACACATATACACATATACATGTAGTGTGTATAAACATATGCTTCCCCTAATAGATTCTACTCCTAATCTTTGTTTCTATGTTTGTGTGCATCTCTTATTTTCTATCCCTCCTGAGTCTTCTACTTTACTTCTACTTACTACCTTGCCATCCTATTACTTAACCTACCCCCACTCCAAGGATCCTTCTCTTATCCCCCCCATTCCCATAAATCTAAATACCTTTTTATATGCTCCTTTGATCTATTCCCTCACCCTCCCATCTAAAAATCCCTCCCTTATTGTCTACCCCCTCCCTATCCCTTTAGTATTTTATTTCTTTATAAATTTAGAAGTCTTTTATGCTCTTTTAGATTTAAATGTATTGTTCTCCTCTTAAACCTATTCCCAATGAAAGTAGGTTTCCAGAACTAACAGCCCTCCTTCCCCACCTAATTCCTCTGTATCAGTTCTTGAATGGTTTTACTTTTTGAAGTTGTATCATGCTCAGGTCTACTCCAATCTTTCTTATGAACTAGCCAATTATTAATAACAATATTAGACATATGTTTTACATTTGTCATACATAAAAGATAAACTGTCCTTATTGAGTCCCTTGCAATTGGTCTTTGGTATGTATGTTATGTTTATTTTGGCTCTTATATGTCAAATCTTCTACTAAGTTCAGTTTTTTCTTTTCACAATGTCCTAAAAGTTTGACAATTCATTAACTGTCTCTTTTTTCCACTCAGAGTTATGCTTAGCTGTATTGGGTATGATATTTTTAGTTGGAAGCCCAGTTCTTTTGCTCTCTGATATATAGTGTTATATGGTATAAAATACCTGTGGTCTTTTAGGGTTGCCACCGCTAGGTCTTGTGTGATTCTAATTGCGGTACCACCATATATAAATTGTTCTTTTTTTCTTATTGCTGAAAATATTTTATCCTTGAGCTAGGGGGTTTTCAGAATTTGACTATAATATCCCTGTGGATTTTCCTCAGAGGATCTCTTTCAGGTGGTGATCAGTGAATTTTTTTCTATTTCTAGTTTCCCCTCTTGTTCCAATGCTTTAGGAAAATTTCTTTAATTATTTCTTGTATTATTGTATCAAGATCCTTGGGTTTTTTTAATCATAGCTTTCAGGTAGTAAGATTATTCTTATGTTTTTTCTTCTCAATGTACTCTCCAGATCAGTGATTTTCCTTATGAGATATTTCACATTCTCTTCTATTTTTTCCTTCCTTATATTTTGTTTTATTATTTCTTGATCTCACAATTTTGATGGCTTCCCCTTACCCAATGATGTTCAAAGAGTCATTTTCTTCCTTAAGATTCTGGTTCTATGAGGCAGAGCCAACATGGCAGCTGAGAAGCAGAGACTTGCCTAAAGCTCTCCCCTAGGTCCCTCCAAACACCTATAAAAAATAGCTCTCAAGAAATTCTAAAACTGCAGAACCCACGAAATAGCAGAGGGAAGCAGGGCTCAAGCCCAGGACAGTCTGGACAGTTGCTGGGTAAGGTCTATTGCACGGAGCTGGAAGCCGAGCGGAGCAGATCCCAGCGTGGGCTGTGCACCGACCAAGCAGACTGGGAGCTGGGCCAAACAGGATGTAGTGCCCTGAATCAGTGAGCTGTGGCAATTACCAGACTTCTCAACCCACAAACACCAAAGAAAACAGAGAAGATTAGTGAGAAAAGCTTCTGGGACAGAGTGAAAGGAGTTCCTGGTAGACTACCACCCCAGGGTGGCAGAGGTGGTACAGCTCTGAGGCTGCTTACAGAGCTACAGCTGCAGTTGCTTCCGGCCCCAGGCCCACCTGGTAAGAGGAATTAAGTGGAGGATCAGAGCGGGAGTGCAGAGCCTGCTTGGATCTGAGTCACAGCCTAGGCTGGCAGTTCTTGGGGGAGGAGGAGTGCTGGGGTGGCAGAATTTGCTGTATAGAAATAGCTCTGAAAACAGCAGTGCAGCCCCTCAAGCTAGGGACGAAGTACTCTCTACTCTACTAGCAGTCATACCCCAAAGAATAGTTCAAGGGTCAAGTAGTTGGCTGGGAACATGAACAGGCAGGGAAAAAGGACTCAGACTCAGACTATAGAATTTTTTTTTTTTGACAAAGAAGACCAAAACATATAGCCAGAAGAAGTCAACAAAGTCAAAGAGCCTACATCAAAAGTCTCCAAGAAAAACATGAATTGGTCTCAGGCCATGGAAGAGCTCAAAAAGGATTTGGAAAAGCAAGTAAGAGAAGTAGAGGAAAAATTGGGAAGAAAAATTAGAGTGAAGCGAGAAAACCATGAAAAACAAGTCAATGACTTGCAAAAGGAGACCCAAAATAATATTGAAGAAAATAACACCTTAAAAACTAGATTAATTCAAATGGCAAAAGAGCTCCAAAAAGCCAACGAGGAGAAGAATGCCTTGAAAAGCAGAATTAGCCAAATGGAAAAGGAGGTCCAAAAGACCACTGAAGAAAATACTACCTTAAAAATTAGATTGCAGGAAGTGGAAGCTAGTGACTTTATGGGAAACCAAGAGATTATAAAACAGAACAAAAGGAATGGAAATATGGAAGACAATATGAAATATCTCATTGGAAAAACCACTGACCTGGAAAATAGATCCAGGAGAGATAATTTAAAAATCATTAGACTACCTGAAAGCCATGATCAAAAAAAGAGCCTAGATATCATCTTTCAAGAAATTATCAAGGAGAACTCTCCTGATATTCTAGAGCCAGAGGGTAAAATAGAAATGGAAAGAATCCACAGATTGCCTCTTGAAGAAGATCCCAAAAAGAAAATACTGTTGTCAAATTCCAGAACTCCCAGATCAAGGAGAAAATACTGCAAGCAGCCAGAAACACTTTGAATATTGTGTAAACACAATCAGGATAACACGAGATCTAGCAACTTCTATATTAAGGGATCAAAGGGCTTGGAATATGATATTCTGGAGGTCAATGGAGCTAGGATTAAAACCAAGAATCACCTACCCAGAAAAACTGAGTATCATGCTCCAAGGCAAAATATGGATTTCAATAAAGTAGAGGACTTTCAAGCTTTCTCAGTGAAAAGACCAGAGCTGAATAGAAAATTTGACTTTCAAACACAAGAATCAAGAGAAGCATGAAAAGGTAAAGAAGAAAGAGAAATCATAAGGGACTTACCAAAGTTGAACTGTTTTGTTTATTCCTACATGGAAAGATGATGTGTATAATTCATGAGACTTCAGTATTAGGGTAGCTGAAGGGAATACACACACACACACACACACACACACACACACACACATATAGAAGCCACAGGGTGAGTTGAATATGAAGGGATGATATCTAAAAAATAAAATCTAATTAAGGGATGAGAGAGGAAATATTGAGAGAGGGAGAAAGAGATAGAATGGGCTAAATTATCTTGCATGAAAGTGGCAAGAAAAAGCAGTTCATTGGAAGGGAAGAGGGGGAATATGAGGGGGAATGAGTGAATCTTGCTCTCATCGGATTTGACTTGAGGAGAAAATAACACACGCTCAATAGGGTATCTTACCCCACAGGAAAGGAGGAAGGAGATAAAAAAGGGGGGGGGGGATGATAGAAGGGAGGGCAGCTAGGGGGAAGAGGTAATCAAAAGCAAACACTTTCAAAAAGGGACAGGGTCTCCCCCTACTGCCTGTAGGACAAGCTTGATTTCTATACTTAGTGTTTGCTATTCCCTCCTTGAACCAAATCTGATAAGAGTAAATTTTAAACAATGCTCATCTCCCTCCCTTCTTTCTCTCTATTATAAATGTATTTTTACAAAATGATGTACATTTTTAAGTATATCCAATTTGAGGTTCTTGAATGCAGCCTTATTTGATTACAACTAAATACTAATGCAGTCTTTCAACATGAAAAGACTCCCCACGCCTGGATTACAAGAACACATTGTAAAAACAAAAAACAAGCTAACGAAAAAAAAAAGGTCTTGCAGGACGAAACCTGGCAGTTCCCAAGTCCTGGCTCTGTCACTTGGGAATAACTCTGCTTCCTTGGGGCAGTCAACCTGCTTAAGCCCATGTCCTCCACTGCAAAATCAAGAGAAGACCTGAGCACCCTACCTCATTAGTTTAATATAGATGAGAGCATTTTTTAACTATACCGTGACTCATTAAGCTGTTACTTAATGGACTTCTTTTTATCAATTCAAGAAACCATTTGCCATAGAAATAATAGCCCCCTACTTGATCTGACTTCATTTTTACTGTTTCCTCTGTGGAGAATTCCTTTATTCAATAATATAAACCCTATGGAGTATCTGACAGTCCAGTGCAATTCTCAAACAAAGCCCATTCTTCATCTTTAATTCTGGTAACTACAGCGAAAGAGACAAACTCTTTAGCTAATCTCTAGGGAGCTGGTAGGCATACCACCACTTGCTATCTCAGTACCTAAGAGAAGTATTTTAAATGTAGCTGAAATGCTTTCCATAGAGCACACTGAGATCCCAACATAGAAATGGAAAGAAAGAGGTGACAGGTATCATAACAGATTTAGCCTTATTTTTTAAAAATATTCTCACCTCACTGATTTCTTTTTTTTCCTATTTAATGTAAAAACTAAAATGTAGATGGTGATTTATGACATGATGATTTCATGTGGGGGTAGGGGCAGATTTGAGACCCTTCGTCACCCACTGAAAGTACTCCCTGAAGCATAAAATGAATAGGAAAATTGTAGACACACATGCACACACACTGGCCCTTAGAAGGAAATACAAGAAAAATGCTAGACTATTTACCTAGATATTATGGGGGAAGTGATAATTTAATTAAGCATCTATTGTCTCTGTAGCAAAGAACTAAAAGTTTTCATCATGTGTGGTGTAGAATGAGCCAATAGTTATAAAGAAAGACTTGATTGTAGGGCTGCTTTGACTGCTACCTAATAGCGTCCATATGAGACCTTTGTCCAAAATAATCTTCACAAATGTAGTTGCCATATGTTGATGCAGATTTAGGGAGGAGAGCAAAACATAAACATCGCACCCTACAAATCACTTTGTTTTTTGTTTTTTTTTTTAAATTAACAAATTCATAAATAAAAGCCATTCTGGAGTAATAAGAGAGACAGCCAGCCTTGGAGACAAGAAGGCTCCGAATCAAGTCCTACCTCTGACCCAAACCCTTCCCGAGTCAATTAACCCTTCAGTTACTCAGGCGGCTCACTGAGATGTTACATCACAGAAGTTTTCTAATCTGCTTTGGGCAAAATAGGGCTTTTAGCTAGGGTTCCCCCACTGAATAAATCACAGGTCAGACTTAAAAAGAGAGAAAATGAAAGAGAAATTAATGGACATATTAGGCAGCCAGCAGATAGTAGATAGAGTGCTGGAAACCTGGAGTTAGAAAACTCTGAGTTCAAATTCAGCCTCAGAAATTGTCTGATTCTTAACAAATTACTTAATCTCTGTTTGCTTCAATTTCTACAACTGGAAAATGAGGATCATATTTTTTGTTGTTGTTAATCAGTCATTTCTGATTCTTTGTGACCCCATTTGGGGTTCTCTTGGCAAAGATACTAGTTTGGTTTGCCATTTCCCTCTAGTAGATTAAGGCAAACAGGGATAAATTAATTTACCCAGGGTTATACAACTAGTAAGTGACACCAGATTTGAACTCAGGTCTTCCTGATTCCAAGTCCAGTGCTCTATCCACTATGCCACCTATCTGCCTGAGGATAATAATAGCCCCCACCTAACAGGGTTGTTGTGATGATTAAATGAGATAATATTTGTAAAGCACTTTAGCACAGTGCTTGGCACAAACTTAATAAATGCTTTTCCCCTTCTCTATTTAGAAAATGAATTTAACTGTTTGCTGCTGAGAAGAGTGGAACGGCTTCTTGTGCCTTTGACAACATCTGCAATTATGATTTTTAAAAGTTTCTTTTTTTTTTAAGTTTTCAAATCTGTAAAATTAAACTTTTGGACTCAATGGCATCTGAGATACTTTTTAGCCCTAGATCTAGCATCCTACAATGCCTTTATTTTTAGATGATAACGATTTCTAGTTCTGCCTCCAAATTTGAAGTCTCCCTTTCATTTAAAAAACAAAAACAAAAGTGGAAACATCCAGCAGAGTGACCACATCTGAGAAGATGTGTCACATTCTACTTCCATAGTTCCCCACTTCTTTTCCAGGGTGGGGATGAGGTGGCATGTAACAGGATCTGTGCTCTATTGGTTTTCCAGTTAGAGTATGGATCTGAACACCTGGATTACTTCAATAGCGTTCTAGTTGGCTTCGCTTCTTCAAGTCTTTCCCCACTCCAGCCCATCCTCCACTTAGCTGTCAAAGTAATCTTCCTAAAACACAAATATATGATCATGAAACTCTAATAGCTCTCAGTTACCTCCAGGAACAAATATAAAACCCTGTATTTAGCTTTCCAAACTCTTCATAACCTGGGCCCTTCCTACCTTTCCAGTCTTCATACATCTTATTTCCCTATGTGTACTCCACTATTCAGTGACACTCGTCTCCTTACAATTCCTCCCACGAGATACTCCATTTCTCAACTCTGGGCATTTTCAGTGGTGGTATCCCAAGCCTGGAGCTCTCTCCCTCCTCCCCTCTACCTCCATATTCACTTGGCTTCCTTGAAGTCTTACTTTCTACTAGAAGCCTTTCCCAGTACTTCTTAATCTTAAGAGCCTTCTCTCTAAGATTATCTCCAATTTATCTTATTTATATCGAGTTTGTACATGGCTATTTGTAGGTGGTCTCCTCCACTGTACTCCTCCATCTCCTCCATATGATCCTAGAGGGCAGAAATTGTTTTTATTTGTTGGTTGGTTTGGCTTGGGGCCTTTGTTTTTCTCTTTCTCTTGTAACCCTAGCCCTAAAGTTCATTGGCATGTAGCTCTCTCCTCATTGGTGGAGATCAATGCCCAAAACCTGTGAGAGTGGCAGGGTTTAAAAGTTGGTTAGAATAGAAGGGAAAAGATCCAGTGTCTTTTAACTTTTAACATCAAAAGAGAAGATGGTTGCTGAAGTGAGACAAAGATCCTAGGAAGAAACCAGCATGAGAGACACTGGCAGTCTTTATGATGTCTTTATTCTTAGCTTGCTATACTATAGAATTCGGGAATTTTTTTTTTCTTTTGGGTGAGAGCTGGACTCTCTTTTGGTTGAGCTGAGATGTGTTGTTCCCAATGCGAGTACTCCTTCAAACTGTATTGTCTGATACATACGGTCATATGTATAATTTCTGATTTCTGTTTTGCTATCTACTTGGATAAATGGGCTCTATGTAATTTGCTATGCTTGTTCATTGTGGAACCGGTGTCTAATTAGAAAGGAGTCAAGCCTTGGATATAAAGCTTGCCCTTCCCCTCTTTCCCCAATAATAAATAGAAATTAAGAGATAAGCTTGAAATTTAAAGTTTCTTCCTCTAGAATAGCAATATTTAAGGGACCAGACAGACGTAAGTCTAGTCCTGTAGACGCTCTCTCTGAGGAAAGCAGAGGGGTCAACCTCTAGGCCCAACCTCCTGCTTCCCCTTCCAGCAGGAAGAGTTGGGGGAGGAGACTCTAAAGGTATCTATTCTTACCTCCTTTGGAGCCACATACACATTGAGGCAACCACATGATACATTGTGTAATCTTAGGGTTTAGCACAGTTTCTGAAACATAACACGGCCTTAAGAAATGATTGTTGACTTTTCTCAACATGACTTAAATTCTCTGGGCCTCAATTTCCTCCACAACAGAAGGAGGGAGCCAGAAGAACATGGTTTTTCAACTCCTTTTTAGCTCTAATATTACATGAAACTGAATTTGTCTTCCTTACAGCTTCTAAGGGATCTTTTCAAGGGTGATGACCAACCAAATTTTTCTCAAGCCACTAACCAGAGCATAATGCTTGTGAATTGAAGTTCTTGTTATAGGAATGTGTTCCTTCCACAAAATATTTCATCAAAACCTTCCCCTGTTGGGGGTGGTAGTCTTTGGGACAAACATTATAGTGAAGTTTAGAAGTAATTGTCAAAATACAACCTTAATGTTTGTATAGTTACCATAATCAGAATTAGTTCACTGAACATCAATTAGCTAAATATATGTGTATGTGTATATACATATATTATATATAATGTTTGTATATGTGTGTATATATACATATATATGGATCCTGAAGTGTATAGTTTTAGAATATTGTGTTTAAAATGGTGCTTTTAAATTAAAGAAGTATGGTGTACATGAATCCACATGGTTGATATTAATATTTGATTCTTGCTTTTCTGTTTACCTCATGTATGTTTGCTGGCCTAGTTTTAGATGTACAAGATGCAGGACCCGTTTTTTAAGTCATGAGAGAAATCTATTTTTGCACACATACTGAATTCAAGTAATGCTGCTCCTCTTTTCTCATTGCCCAAACATTTTGTTACTTCCCCTGGATATGCTTGGTGGTATTAGTTTCAATTCTAGGACCTCAAGCACACCTTTTACAAAGGAAATCTCCAAACACCCCCTTGCCAAGTCCTATGGAGAGTGCCTGTGGGAGACCTAAAGCACCTAAAGTATTGATGACTTATTATTCAGTCAAATCATATTTCTTGAAGATGTCAAGACACATCACTATTAGATCTCTATAGGGACACTACCATAGAGGCCTGAGCAAATGCCTGTTTTGGGAACACTCCAAGATAGCACAGTACATTCTCCACTGATATTTTGGCTATGCTGTCTAGTAAATAAATGTCAGTCAATGCTAGAGAATAGGCATACAATGGAAAACCAAAAGTATGCTTTCTTTTGCTACAGCATCTTCAGGGAATGTGACAACATAGAAGTGACCTTAGATAAGCTGGTTTCTGTGTCTTATCACACACTTATAACAGTTAAAAGCATTGAGAAGAAAATGTCATAAGCTTGGAGTTGCATATTTGGAATGGAGAAAAAAATATATATAAACTAATTGTCCAAGAAGGGCTTAATAAAAGAGAATAGAGGAAAAAAAGATTACCAATTTGCTACCTGTCACTTCCCCTAGGATTGGAAACTATTCATGGTCCACAACAACAGCTTATTTTATTTTCAAAGTGCAAAGCTTGGAAGAGAGAAATGATTTCATAGAATCACATGACTTTGAACTGGAAACAGCCTTAAAGGTCTATTTCAATCTCAAAGGCTAACCCACAAATGAGTCAGATCCCTTCTATAATATTCCTCTGATTGGAAGGCAGAGAGTTCATTCCAGAACCTTCATTTAAGGAAGGTTTGTAGGCCAGCCATCTTCTCAGTCACTACCCCCAATTTTACCATCGCTCCTTCAGATTTCTCCATGAAGATCCAGAAACTTCTTCCTGGAAAATTACATCATCTGTGGAACTCACACCTCATCAGTATCAGATCTTCTCAGAACCTCCATTTAAGGAGGACTTCCAAGCTGGCCTGGACTTTTCCTACCTGACTGTTCTCCTTTGGCTAGGTATCTTTCCCCTCAGATTTTCAGCTTCCTTTTCTGTTCTGTCTTCCTCCCATTAGATTGCAAAATCCTTGAGGAAAAGGAATGTCTTTCCCTTAACAAAGTGCCTGACACAAAATAGGTGCTTAATAAAGGTTTGTTGATTGATTGAATGACAAGTGGTTGCTCAACTTTTGATCAAATACCATCAGTGAATAGCAATGCATTACAGCATTTCATACATCTCTAAACGACAGAAAAGGGTTTGTTTTATTTGTTTTTATTTTTTTGTTTGTTTTCCCTTATATTGAGTCAAAACAGGCCTTCCTGTAGCATCCACCATTGGTCCTAGTTCCTGGGGAAAGAATCAGGTTGAATTCTTTTTCTACATGAGAGTCCTCCAAATGCTTGAAAGAAATCTTTGATTCAATGCTTCTTCCCACCCACACCCACCAAACACCCTCTTTTCTGATCTAAGTGCTCCTGGTTCTTAATATGACACAGTTTGGATTCTCGTTTTCAGCCTCTATAAACTCCTCTGGTCACATACAAGCTTATCAATATATAACACTAACTATCCTAGCCCCTGCTGCCTGAAGGCCAGGTGTAACATCTTACCCCTCTCCCAGGGTTCTCCGCTACACTTAAGGGAGGCCATTTGTCAATGACTCCAGTCCCCGCTAAAGGTGTTCCTTCACCTCAGTTCCAGTGGACTACTAACAGTCAAAATTAGCCCTTACAAAGAAATATTTACTTCAAAGGTACAATCACAAATATACAAACTTATTCCCTAGTACCTGGTACTTAGTACGCTCCCAGTCTAAAGTCCCACCTCAGTCTGGGGGAGGAAGAAAGGGGGTTATGTTCATAGCTTAGCTCAGCAGTCCCCTGAGCCTCAAGCACCCTGGCTTCTTCAGCATCCCTGACAGGCTAACTTGTTACAACATCCCACCTGGAATCCTGAAAGTCAGAAGGACAAATAACCTGGGCTCATCCCTCTGAGCTAGGACAAAAGGTGGGAGGAGAGGGATCCTTCCACCTAGTTCAGTTCATGGTGCCCTTCTCAGTTAGTTCATAGTACCTGCTCTCCCATACTAAGGGTGATCTTCACCCTCTGGACACATCATGAAAAAGCACACAATAAAGAAACTATCTTTGTCTCCTGGTTTCAAAGACACGGCCTGTGATGATTGTGCAGCCAATCATGGGAGACTACTACCACCCACCAGGTAGGGTAAAACAGGGAAGCAGGATGTCTCCATGTTAAGCAATTTGGGCATTGACCAAGGCCCCAGGATCCCATTAGAAATATTATTCTTTAAATGTGTCTTCTAAATTGAATATAATTTTAGTAATGAGGCCTGAGCAAAACCCAATATAACAGGATTATAACCACCTTTATTTTGGACATCATACTATGTTTCTCTTAATTAACATTATAAAATAACATGGGTTCTTTTGGCTGCCTTGCCATGCTTTTAACTCATATTCAGTATGGAGTCTACTAAAATCTCCAGAACCTTTTTACATAAAAACAATTGTCTGGCTGAATTTGAGAATCTGTCTCTACTTGAGGCCATCCTTTACTTAGCTATCACAATGATCTTTCTAAAACGTAGGTCTGGCATGTCATTCTCCTATTCAATAAACCCAGTTGGCTCCCTATTACCTCCGGGATGAAATAGAAATTGCTGTTTGACTTTTAAATCCCTTTATAACCTAGCCCCTTTCTACCTTCCCAGTCTTCTTATACCTTACTTCCCTCTAGGTTCTCTACGATCTAATGGCATTGGTCTCCTTGCTGTCCCTCACAAGAAACTCCACTTCCTGATATAGGAATTTTCATGAGTTTTTCACCATGCCTAAAATTCTCCCCATTTCATCTTTACTTCCTGGATTCCCAAAATTTTTTCAAGTCTCTGTTAAAATCCCACCTTCCACAAGAAGTCTTTCTTACTGCCTCTTTTCTCTAGTATAATCTTCATTTTAACCTCTATACATCTTGTTTCTATGTAGGTTTTTTTGTTTTGTTTACATTTAGTCTTCCCCAATATACTTTTAGAGCTCTTAGATAGGGATTTTTGTTTCATTTCCCTGTCTTTGTATCTCAAACAACTAGCACATAGCTGAAGTTCCTGGAACAAAGTATATACTTAACGAATGCTTCTTCAATTGAGTACATTGTTGTAGATTGTGTTGTGTGTATTTGTGTATGTACATATATAACTTATGCTTGAAATACCTGGAGTGTTCTCCATGTTTTGTTTTCCATTGTATTCTCCAGCACCCCATCTGGAAAATAAGAGTCAAGAAGGGTATAGCTTGTGTAGCCTCAAGGGATTAACATAAATGTAAAAAAATAGTGAAATGTTATGCTGTATTGAGATTTTTAATATAGACAGTCAATTGCTTTAGGGGAAATATATCAGAAGAAAACACAGAGAAATAAGCAAGGCACACGAGAGAGAGTCACATATACAGTAAGCTTTGTAGAATAAATCATGGGGAGTCTCAACCTCCTGGGAGAGCACAAGTGTTGTCAAATGAGGCCTAGGATTGCCAAAAAATAGGATGAGTATAAGTAGCTGCTTTCTCCTTAGCATGTGAAAAAGTAAACTTTTGGAGACGGAAGGGAATCAATAACTGTCTATTCCAATCTCTTATTTTACAAATGAACAAATCAAAAGGCATTTATTAAGTGTTTATTATGTGTCTTTCATTGTGCTACATGTTGAGAATACAAATTTAAAAAACAAGATGGATGAAGAGGCTGAGTTCTAGAGGAGATACAATTTTCCCAAGGTGACTATGCTTCAGAGGTAGTATTTGAACTCAGATCCTCTGAGAAAATTATAGGGAATGCATTACATGTGAAATTCTAATGGGAAAAAGTAGTGATCTTCCTAGTTTTCTACTTCTATCTCTAGTATGATGCTAAAAATGCCATTTGGAGCTATTAGTACACCATTGCAAAATGTATGAATTCTTCATATCTGAAGTGACTAGAAGTTAGAGGGGCCATATTTAGAGGTGTCCCAGGTTAAAACTGAGATTAACAAGCTACAAGAGAGTGTTAGGACTGGAAAGGACCTTAGAACTACTCTAGTCCAAATTCCCCATTTAATAGATGAAGAAACTGAGCCCCACTTTGAGCAAACAGCAGAAGCTGAATTGTCTGAGCTTCTGGGAAGCTGAGGTAAATTAGGAAGTGAATGAAATATGTCTTTGGTCTCCTGTTTCTTTGTCCTGTTCCTTGTATCAGGTACCACTTCCTCTACCAATACGCCAGCCAATGTTTCCCTGCTTCCCTGGTATCACTAATTCCTATTTTCATGTATAAAAGCCAATAAATAAACTCAATCATACTAAGATATTGGGGGCTTAGTGTACAAAACTCTGTAGAATTATCTGTTTTTTAAAGAAGAAAACAACGAAAGGTCAACATTTGAATGAAAAAAATTGGTAATGGTCACATTCAAGCATGTATAACCCTATATGCCCCATCCCAGTTCTGAGTCATTACTACATAATGGGAATGGTTAGAGTCACAGAGTCGTCACAGAAGGTAGAAAAAGAGATGAAGAAAAATCTATGGTGAATTGATGAGAATTTCATCCATGAAGAAATGCCAGACAGGGCAATGGCCTCCTTTCTTGAGCTAATAGATGAACAAAGGCCTGTCCTGATCTCTTCCTCTGTGAAGATGGAGAAATTCCAATGAGGCCCGGTTATAAAACTTGTAAGGCTGTGGGATCCCTATTTATGGATGTGAGGGATCTTTAGGGAACTCTTACCAACACCACATCACTCTGGTTCATGGTGCTACTCTCTTTTCCAGTGGTTACACCAAGAAGCTCAATCATACAGGACCCTATGAAATCCAGCCTTCCCCCAGATTCCTAACAGTCTTTCCATGCTTGTGTCAAAATAAGTAATAGACCCACAGGTGGACAGTATCACCTTTCGTAGATCCATAGCTCAGGAATTCTGGTTCCTCTCCACTCAGTAGTTTCAAATATAATATACAGTTTGAAACGTCAACCTCTTTCTCTGTAATTTCAGAATCCTTGACTTAGCATGTGAAGGTGGGAGTCTCAGCTCAGTTACATTATACACCAAACAAACCTTATGACTTTAGAGTGCAATGAAGTGAAGAGATTGGATGATATCCCTAAGATTCCTCCCAAGTTCAAATTCTGAGTTTATGACAGACTTAGGATAGGACAAAAAGAAAAAATATATATAGCATACAAGCAATTGATTAGACATGCCATGTTAAAGAATTTAACATTCTCTGAATTTGAAGACTATATCAGGGTTACTTAAGAGGCAAAACCTGAGTGATAAAATTTCTATTGGGATTCAAATCCAGTGACCATTTCAGATAATGTGCCAGGAATTCTTCTATCATCCATCTCAGCTCATTTATGAATCACCAGATAAGTTGTAGGGAGTTATCTGAACTCCAATTTCAGGTTAAATAACTTGCCTGGGTTTGAACAGGGGAATGTGAGAGGCGAGCTTTGACCCAGGCCTTCCTAAATCCAAGACCAGTATTCCATCTACAATGCCAGACAATCTCTACAGCAGCTCAGAGAACTATGATGTCATTTTATGAAATAATAAAATAGAAACTGCATTTTCAAGAGCGTGCTAAAAGGTTAATTTAGGATGCATCTTCAAGTATGTTTTCTACTCTGTGGGTTTTGCTCTATTCTCTTTTGAGGTCTGAAAAATACATCAGAGTGTTTTGTAACCCAGGGTGATGCTGTTTTTGCTTAGCTTTGAAGTCTATGATCTCTTTTCATGTGACACTGTGAGCAGTAGGAAGCAGAGAACATGTATTTAAACTTGTTTTAAATATTATTGGTCTCAGAATAAATAGCTTCTTAGAACTTTACTACCCTTACCTCCAAAAGAGATCTTTTTTTTTCCTTCCCTGTAACGTTAGCCTCTTTCTCCATTTCTTCTATTTATCTACTTCTGTACTTAAAGTGAATGCAAAAATTCCTATTTTTATATTGCAATGCAAATAGAAATTTTATGTAGATGAACCCTGGTGACTAGCCATTCACTATGCTCCGCCTCCTATCCTATTTTGCCTTTCTTACTGCAGCACCCCTTGCTACCTTCTCCTTCAAATGGCTCCGCACTTAGTGGCTTTCCTCTGTGATGGCTAACCCCATCCACTCACCCACATGTACAACACTAATTATTGAAGTCATGGTCAAGTTCTTTTCATGCTATTGCATGTGGATGGTCTCCACCTGTCAAATTTTGCTTAGAAACCTTACAGCCCTCAAAACTAACAAGTGAATTACGACAAGCTCTAGAAACAATGGGACAGGACTAACACCAAGTCTGATGATAAGAGGGGGTTCCAGTAGTTGGAACAACCCACTCCTTGCTTTTCATTGAATTTGCTGCCAAAGTTTGTTTTTTTTCCTACATTTTGTCAGTACTATCCCTGAACTATCTGTCATATGAGATAGCTAGGTGTCACAATAGATAGAGCTGGACCTGATGTCAGGGAGATCTAAGTTCAAATTTGAACTCAGACACTTATCAACTGTGTGACATTGGGCAAATCGTTCAATCTCAATTTGTGTTAGTTTCCTCAACTGTAAATCTGTGATAATAATGGCAGGTAGATGGTACAATTAATAAAGTGCAACGGCTTGAGTCAGGAAGACTTATCTTCATGAATTTAAATATGGCCTCAGACACCTACTAGCTGTGTGAACATGGGAAAGTCATTTAATCCTGTTTGTTTTAGTTTTCTCTTCTGTAAAGTGAGCTGATGAAGGAAATGGTAGACTATTTCAGTGTCTTTGCCGAGTAAGCCTCAAATGGAGTCATGAAGAGTTGAACACAACTGAAATGGCTTTTAGCACTTTCTTCCCAGAGTTGTTGTGAAGATGACTCTGAGTTGTGAGGATCAAAATGAGACATCTGTAAGTGTTATAGTGAGTAGTAAGTACTAATATCCTTAGCATAGTGCCAGGAACACAGTAGGTGCTACATAAATGCTAGCTATTATTATTATTAATATTATTATGTACAAATTCATTGTCCTTAGGATTATATTTATGAGTACACGTTTGCTAACTGTATTCTAGCCATCATTTTGAAGAGACTGACACCCTTGTGGGTAAGATCATTCCTGTTCTTTCATATATACCCAAACTGATACTACTCAAATGCTACGAATTCTTTGTGCTTTTAAAGGCTTCATTTTGGGCTACTCTCCAACTCATCTCTCCTACTCTAATCGTGGTCTGTTTAATGCCCAAACTCTCTGCTCTTTCAAATATCTTCACCTTATTCATTAGATTTTTCTTGTGCAGGATCCCTTCCAGTGTCCTCTGTGCTAGTGAATTCAAGACTGTTCTCTGCTTAAAAAATAAATCTTTCCTGATTCCTCACAATTCTGATCATCCCCATAAATTCATGCTATGAACCCTAAGGACCCAAAGAGTTTCATCAATGCCCACCCTCTTATTTGGCTTTCCTGCTCTCACCTACATATCATTGTACACATGCATGTTCCCTTGTACTTATTCTTAAATGATTTCATTTATGTGTCAATATGAGATTGGCAAGAGGCAGCATGTAACAATGTAAAGGGTAGTAGCTCTAGAAACACTGGTCCTGAGTTGAAATCCTACTTCAAATGTTTATTATCTGTGTGACCTAACGTCACAGTTTCCTCATCTTGCAAAATGAGAAAGTTGGACTAAATAGATTCTTCGATTCCTTCTAGCTCAACATTTACGATCCCATGAACTTTCTAAAATATAGGGCAATAGCCTTTATGTTTGTTTTCCTAAATACCATAGTACATAATGCTATTACATTATAGATTTTCAATAAGTGTTTTAATTCCTAGGTAGTTCTTAAGTATAGACTTGAGAGAGTCATAAAAATATGTGCAATAACTACAGATGATGCACAAAACTGGTTATATTCTAAGACCAGGATGGCACTGGGATGCAAAGTAGGCATCCTACACCTGCAACTCTGAAACAGGCATCCATGGGAGTCCAGGAGTTGGCTCAGGAGGAATGGTAGAGGAGTCAGCTGTTGCTAACCTTGTGATAAAGAATTGATATCACCAAACCTTTCTTCATTTCTTGTGTCCTAAATCATAGCCAGCTAAAGCATGATCCAACACCCAAGATTTTCCCCAAAACAAACACTGTACAAAGAAACATTAAAAGGAAAAGCTACTTAGGAAAATCCAACCCTTTCATCTATATTTTCTTCTGAGAAGAGATCTTACCTGGCTTAGTCATTCCTCTCTCCAAGGACAAACAGATCTGCCAACAATATTTAATGGGCCAGCCAATAGCATCAGTTCTAGCTTCTATTTGCTAGCAGTAGACAACCCCAGCACACAAGTTTGTATGGCTTTCTTATTGTTTTTCTGGGGTGAGAATATTGCAGGGAGATAATCCTTCAATTTTACTCAGAATCCTTAGAGTTATGTAAGATCATGGTGTCCAAATGCAGGCTCTGCAATCTAAAAAGGATCTGGCAAGATTCTTCAGATGACAAATTCCAAAGTGGGATGGGAAATTAGATTCATGAAAAAAGATAAAGAATTTAGGATACATTTTAAAATAAATTTTATTATGCCTTTTATTTTTATATCACAATCATTTCCAGAAATATTATTCCCCACCTCAAACACACACACACACACACACACACACACACACACACACACACACACACACACACCACTGTGTGCCCTCATAAGGCAGCTAGGTGGTGAAGTGGAAAGAATTCTGGGCCTGCAGTCAGGAAGACTCCTCTTCCTGAGTTCAAATCTGGCTTCAGACACGTTCTAGCTGTGTGACCCTGGGCAAGTCACTCAACCGTGTTTACCTCAGTTTCCTCATCTGGAAAATGAGCTGGAGAAGGAAATGGCAATATCTTTTGCAAGAAAACTCCAAATGGGGTCACAAAGAGTTGGACACCACTGAAACAATTGAACAACAATAACATGTGCCATAATACCCTAAATCTAGGATGTTTTCCCTAAGGAAGAAATAACAAAAAAGAAACCATGAAAAACTCTTTTCAACAAAAAGGTGGTATTACTGAAGATGGTATATAGCTATTCAATTAAACTAAAATTTTATTATGTCAGGCACTGTACGAGGTACTGCAAATACAAAGAAAAACTAAATAATCACTGTCTACAAAGAACTTACATCCTACTGAAACAGATACATAGATATGATATAACTTAGAGAATGAAGGAAGCAAAGGAAAAATCAGCCAATCAGTCTTAAAGAGAAAGAGAGAGAGAGATAGAGACAGAGAGACAGAAAGAGAGCAATGATAAGGAACATGATAATAATGAACAGTCTTAGACTTGGAAGCTGGAGAGACCTGAATTCAAATTTAGCCTCTGACATTAGTTATGTAACCATGGACAAGTCACTTAAGCTTTCTGAGCCTCATTTTCTGATATGCAAAATGAGGATAACACTCTCTTATGGGGTATCTATCTCACAGGGTTTTTATGAGGCTCAAATGAGATAAGGTAAGTGTAGCAGCCCCTCTGAAATATTCCCCCAACTCGTATTCAAACCAATGTGTTGGTTCTCCCAAAGAGTGACTACCACTCGCCAGTTCTGGGATATAGTCTGTGGCTTTGTCTTATACTTGATGTGATTGTGTTCTGGGATTTCTGGGCATACGGGGGTAGACTTCACATTTTGTAAAACTTATCAGATTCCTGCTATCTGCCTGCTGCATGAGTCAATTGCCTTTGGCTAGGAGTCACTGAGGACTGCTGTTCATAAACTGAATGAAAGGTGGTGTAAGTATGAAACAGTAACAAATATTTATAAATCACTTTCAAGTAGAAAAGTAGCAGGATACAGTGGAAAATGCAGATTTAGAGTCAGGGACTGGAATCTGAATTCCAGCTCCATTACTTGTTCTGTGTGACCTCAAACAAGTCTCTGAATCTCTCTCAATCTTAATTAGCTCATTTGTAAAATAAAGGGGCTGGTCTACTGATGAGTAATCCCATCTAACTCTAAATCTACAATATCTTCATTATCATCAACATAATAAAAGCATTATCTTATCTGGTGAGTTAAGTAGCATTATCCTCATTTTTATAAAGGAGGAAACTGAGTCTCATAGAGGTTAATGGACTTGTCCATAGTCACACTGGGCTACATATGAATTCTGAGAGGAGAAGATACATAAGAAGTGCTGAGGATAATATAATGAGAAGAACAATGGCTTTGGATATTTCTTACCTCTGCTATTTACTATTACAAAACTTTAATTATTCTGGACCTGAGTTTGTTCATTTATAAAAAGAAAAAGCTAATACATGAGTCTAGGGTCTGCCCTATAAATATATAAGGAAGAATAAGGGGAAAAGTCAGAAAGGAAGAGGGTGGGGCCTACTCTACCAGTGCTGGGGTGGAACCAGCTACTGAACTGCCCAGTTAGGTAAGAATTTCTGCTCTTTCATAAAGTAGGAGCAGGCAGGGAACATTATTCTTGCATAGTCCAAACAGAGGTGGGGAACCTATAGGATTTGTTTTGTGAAGTTTGGATTCAGGCAAAAGACCTCATCTGAGGACCTAAAGGGCCACATGTGGCCTCAAGACCCACAGGTTCCCTACCCGTGGTCCAGAATCTTCCATTTTTGGAAAGCTCTCAGTGTATGAAGGCATAGACTCCAATTACAGAGCTGACTGATATAGAAAGTCATTTACAAATGGCACCAGGAAGGCAAGCATGAGTTATGCAGGGGCTTCTCTTTAACAAAACCAAGAGTATCCCGGTAACCCTCCAAAATGAGCAGTTGAAGTATTTGATCCTATTGTGGCTGGAACAAAAACTGAGATGAGTTGCCCTAGAAAGCTATCTGGTGCACCACAGGAGAAAAAAAAAATGAGGAGAATCCTAAAAGAACAAATAGAAAAGCCCTGGAAGCAAAGAAGATAATAATGCAATAGTAAGATCCTCAAGCACCTCAAAAGAAAAGAACTCCAATAGTTTCTACCCTACTGTGGAAAGCGAAGAAATGCTCCTGAGCAAAGCTGAAGTGCAGATTCCTAAAGAGTAGAAACCAGGACATGTATTGACTGAGAATTGGTCACCAAACAGAAACAATTGTTTCTTCCTCCTGCCAAGAAGAATATTCTTTCAATTCCAGAGTGTTATGCAAGTCACACAAAAGCCTGTGAAAACACAGTCAAGTCAACCAGCATTTATTAAGCTATTACTATGTACCAGGCACTGTGCTAACCATTAGGAATACAAAGAAAGGGAAAAATAGATCTTGATCATAAGCAGTAGGCCATTAATGAAGTCATATAAAGAATCAAACATTTTAATGCATAAATTTAAAGTTAGAGGGGGATTTAGGGGTCCAACTAAGCACCTGAGGCACTGAGGTTTTTTAAGCGTCTTGCCCAGAGGCACTCAGTTATAGAGTATCTGAGGTAGTATTTGAACTCAGGTCTTTCTGACTCCAAAGCCATCAGTCTAACCATTAAAACCTCTAGCACTTACTTTAGAAGGGCGCAGTATGGTAGAATACTAGAAAATCATCCAGATGCCCGCTGTGTCACAGGTCTAGGAGCAAAACATGTGCTAAGATTATTTCTATAAATCAGAGCAAAGGTAAGCTACATAATAGCCCTACATGAGAAGAGTTCAGCTTTATTTTTTTTTAACAATTTGCATAACTTCTTTAAAAAAAAATAGCCAAAGGGTAGCTAGATGGCTCAGTGGATAAAGCATTGACTAGAGTTAGGAGGACTTGAGTTCAAATGTGCCCTCAAACACTTCACTGTGTGACTTGGGCAAGTTATTTAATCCCAATTGCCTCCAAAATTTAAAAAAAAAAAGGTTAAAAACAATCGATAACTTTTCAGCTTTGGTGAATGTCAGTGACTATGAAGTAATGTTTCCTGAGTATGATAGTAAATCTAAATAACTATTTTTTAAACTCTGTAAATAAATGTTTTGTTAGATCCTCTCTTGCAAAAACAAACAAAAATGTGTTTGCATTTAACAGAATTGTATTTCTTAAGCATTCTGTTTTATTTGAAACAAATGAAAGGGAGTTTCAGCTTCTTCCCTCTTTCAGAGTTGTCATTTTGCTTCAGTGGAAACAGAGTGACAAGCTATGGAATTTTCTATCATACATCAGACGACACTACTTGAATTTAGCTTGTTCCATTCCTTTGACCCTAAGCCTTTCTTTGATTTGCTCATGTTAATGTTATGACAAACCTCCCCCCCCATTTTAGTGCCAAAGATTTATAGTACAGATGTAGTTAGATTCATACATTCATGAGTGCTTATTTTATTTGTTGGTTTTTGTGAGAAACGTGGATTTGGGGATTACTGGACTTCCCTAAATTGTGAAAAAATGCAGCTTTGGAGATCACTGGACTTCCTAGGCAGGGCCAAAGTCCTGAGGAAGAACCCTGTGATAATCCCTAAGAAAGACTGTGCAGACCACAAGACTCCCAGGGGAAGGCCAAGTGGTAAGTGGTGGTAGCCCCCCACCCCCAATCTGTGGGGATCACAGGGCTCCTAGGGGTCAGACCCTAAGGAGGACCCAAGTGATGGCCCCTTAGAATGGCAGTAAGATCACAAGGCTCCTGAGACAGGGCCAGAAGACCCAAGTGATATCCCCTTAAGAAGGCTGTGCAGACCACAGGGTTCCCCAAGGGAATTTTTGAGTGGTAGCCTTCTTAACACCACAGTGTGGAATCACAGGACACCTCATAGCAAGATCCAGGGCCAAAACGCTGCTCATTGTTTCCCTTCACTTGACCCTAGGAAGATCCATGTGATTTGCCCATTCTCACCCAAAGAACTCAAGACCAGAGTGGGCAGAGAAAAGAATCGTATTATATCCTTGAAAGTGGGTGTAGTGCTCACTGGAACACTCACACTGATACAGCTGCAGGAGCAGGGGGGTAACCATTCCCTCCACTCCTGCTAGAGTTATGGTTAGTTTACAATCTTTGTTTTTTACATAGTTTTCCTAGGTTATATAGTTTATATAGATAGGATAATAAGGATACAGATGCAAAAGTGAAGTTAATTGGATTTCCCTTGTCTTAGTTTAGGATTAAACTACATTCTTTTACTTCCTCTACTTTCCCTCTTTAACATATGCAAATTATGCAAATCAGTAGGCCTGGATTCTTGACCAAGACCAGACCCTAGATAAGCTTGAACTGGTTCAAGCTGTTTGGCCTCTCTAATTCCCCTGACTGCCTTCTCAAAAAGCATGCGAATGAGTTCAAGCTTCTGACCTCTCACCTGACCAACCTTGAGGCCTGGTTTCTGCTAAAGCTGGGGTGGGGGAGGGGGAGGAAGTATACCTTTAGTTCTGTGGAATCAAAACTCCTCCTCCCATTTCTTACAGTTTTTAAAGTAAACCACCCACTCTTCCTTAAAATTTGATTGTTACTTCACAGGCATTTTTGTACCCCAATTGTTGAAGAATTGTGACTTATTTTATACAATTTATATTTTTATTCCAATGAACATTCTAACATAGAAGAAATGCACAATTGTTTCTCTGCAGATATATAAAAAAACTGAGCTGTTTTACAAGTCTTTGAATTTTTAAAAAATTTCAAAAATAAATAAAATGAATTTGGAATAAATGTTCGGGAAGGCTCTTTCCAGTTCAAAACCATGTGATTCTGTGAGCTCATTTCTCTTCTCCAAGCTCTCTGCTCTGTAAATAAAATAACCTGTTGCTCTGGGCCATGAACAGGTTTTCCAGCCTGATGGATATGACAGATAGCAAGATAAGAATCCTTTTTCCCCTCTCTTCCAGACCTTCCTAGACAACTAATTTATCTACCTTTTTCTCCCTTTCCAAATGTTCAACTCCAGGCTTATGGCATTTTCTTATCCATGTACATAATTGGCATAAGCATCTCACAAGACACTGACCCTATTCTTCCTGAAAACCTTTCTTGGCTGACAGATTCTCTGGAGATTCCGCCCCAAAAGTGAACATGTCTTAGACCTTCCACTGTATGCCTGTTCTTCAGCACTGACTGACACTGATTTTATTAGATAGCACAACCAAAATGTCAGCAGAAAAGCCACTATTTTAACTTAGAGTGTTCCCAAATTGGGTATTTGCTCCTGCCTCTATGGCAGCATCTCTATAGGAATCTAATATCAATTTGTCTTGGCATCTTCAAGAAACATAATGTGGCTGAATAATAAGTCACCAATATTGTGTTTTACGTCCCCTCAAAACCCTCTCCAGGGCACATGGCAAGAGGGTATTTGGAAAGTTCCTTTGTAAAAGTTATGCTTGAAGTCCTAGAATTGAAACTAATACCACTAAGCATATCCAGGAGGAAATAACAAAATGTCTGGGCAACAAAAAGAGAAGGGCAGCTACTTAAATTCAGTATATGTGCGAAATATAGGTCTCACTTGTGACTTAAAAACAGCTCCTGGGTCTTGTATCTAAAACTGGGCCAGCAAGCAAGCATGAAAGAAATAGAAAAACAAGAATCAAATGCTAATATCATCCAAGTCTGAAAGAAACCATGTGGATTCATGTACACCATTATCCTTTAATTTAAAACCACTAAATTGTTGCTTAATATTCCAAAACTACACACTACAGGATCCATATTCTTTAGGTAACAGACTTTCAATGAACTAATTAATGACAGTTAAAAATTCTCACTATGATAATTATACAAACACTAAGGCTGAATTTCATCTCCAGGTAATTACCTCCAAACTGTACTTTAATGGTTTTCCCAAAAGTTTGTTCCCCCACCAGATTTAGACTTTTTGTGGGGACTGAGGATGGGAGAAGATTTTAAGGAAATATTTTGTGGAAGCAACACATTCCTATAACAAGAACTTCAATCCACAAGAAATATGTTCCAGTTAGTGACATAAGGAAACTTTGGTTGGCCATCACATACCTGTTGCCCTTAAAAAGAACCCATAGAAGTTGTAAAAAAGACAAACTCAGTTTCATGTAATTTTAGAGCTAGAAGGGAGTTGAGAAACTGAGTCCTCTGGCTCCCTGCTTCTGCTGTGGAGGAGACTGAGGCCCAGAAAATTTAAGTCCTGTCAAGTGAACAAGCATTTCTTAAGTGCCTATTATGTTCCAAGCACTGATCTAAGTACCAAGGTTATAGAAAAAGGCAAACAAAACAAAAACATCATCCCAATCCACTCAAAAAAAAAAAAAAGCAGTCTCTACCCTCAAGGATGTCATAGTCTAATAAGACAACATACAAACAAGAAGATACAGAATATATTGGATTTGATTCCAGGGAGAAAATATAAAGATTAAGCTGGACTGACTAAATCTTTTTTACAGAAAGAAGTCTGAGAAACCAGGAGGTGGAGATAAGAAAGGAGAAAGTCCCAACTCTATGGTATAGCCAGTGAAAATTCCCATTCAGGAGATGGAGTGTTTGGTGTCCAGAACAGCAACCAGGGTCCAGAACCAGGGTCATTGCATCTTACAGAATGTGGAGGAAAGTTAAGTACAAGATGACTGGAAAGGTGGCAAGGAGGCAAGTTCTAAAGGGTTTTTAGAACCCAAACAGGGAATAATATACTTGATCTTCAAGGTAACAGGGAGCCACTGGAGTTTATTGGATGGGGGTCAGAGGGAGGGCAACATGATCGGATTTGTGCTTTAGGAAGATTAATTTTACAGCTGAGTGAAGAATGGACTGGAGTGGAGAGAGATTTGAGGTAGGGAGAACAAATGAAAGGCTGTTGCAATAGTGTACAGATGAGGTGATAAGAGCCTGGACCAGGGAAGTAGCAGTGTCAGAGAAGAAAAGGAGGCATACATGAGATAAATTATGAAGAGGACCATGACATCAGGGAGGTGATGCTATGACATGCAAGTGAATTGGATTTAAGTGAGGGAGGGCTGTATAAAGTTACCAGCCTCACTTTCTCCTCCAGAGGCATCCGAGTCCAGTGGCCAGATACAGATCAGAACAACTGGAGATGGCCCATGATGCAGTGGGGGCCTTTTCAAGCTGAGGTCTTTAACAGGTCTCAGTTTGACTGAGGCAATGCCCATTCATTGAGTAAGGCTTAATGAGAAGTGAAGCAGAGGATGGCCTCTTTACTTAGTCAAAAAA
>CM053623.1:316677617-316698210 GCA_028646595.1 Phalanger gymnotis | reverse complement strand
GAGCCCTGCTTCCCTCTGCCACTTTGTGGGTTCTGCAGCTCTAAAATTGGTTCAGAGCCATTGTTTTATAGGTTTTTGGAGGAACTTGGTGGGGAGCTCACGCCAGTCACTGCTTCCCGGCCACCATCTTGGCTCCGCCCCCAAAAATAAAGTAAATTTTTAAAAAAGAAAGTCGAAGGAAGGAAGGAAAGAAGGAAGGGAAAAAGAAAGGAAAAGAAAAAAGAACTCTGTTTGTGAGCCTCTTTTACCTTAACAAGCAAATAAAACAAAAGAAAATCAATCTAGGAGAGGAAGACCCTCAGAGTTTCTGGGCAAAGCTGAAACAACTGCTATTTGCATTCAGTGTGAACCAACAAAACCCATGATATAAGAGTGAACAGTTTGGTAAGCTTGGTAAAAAAAAAAAAGGCACACACGCACACACACACACACACACACACACACACACACCACTGAAGAAAATAACACCTTAAAAAACGGAACTGTCCAAATAAAAGAGGCACAAAAATTTACTGAAGAAAAGTCCTCAAAAAGAATTGGCCAATTGAAAAAAGAAGTACAAAAGTTCACTGAAGAAAATAGTTCCTTAAAAATTAGAATTGGAAAAGTAGAAGCTAATGGCTTCCTGAGACATTAAAAAACAATAAAGCAAAGTCAAAAAATGAAAAAAAATAGAAAACATGAAATATCTCACTGAAAAAACAAAACAGATAAAAGAGAGATAGTTTAAGAATTATTGAACTACCTGAAAGCCATAACCAAAATAAAAAAAAAAAAAGTTGCCATCATATTTCAAGAAATTACCAAGGGTAAAATAGAAATTGAAAGAATCCACTGATCACCTCCTGAAAGAGACCCCAAAACGAAAATTCGCAGGAATATTATAGCTGAATTCCAAAATTCAATTCCAAGATCAAGGAGAAAATATTGCGAGTTGCCAGAAAGAAACAATTCAGATAACATGGAGCTTGAGTCAAGATCCTCTAAGACTTAACAGCTTCTACATTAAAGGAGTGGAAAGCTTGGAATACCACATACTTGAGGGCAAAGGAGCTAGGATTCTAACCAAGAATAAGCTTCCCAGCAAAACTGATTATAATTGCTCCAGAGGAAAAACTGGATATTTAATGAATTCCTCATGAAATGATCAGAGCTGAATAGAAATTTTGACATTCAAATACAAGACTTGAGAGAAATATAAAAAGGAAACATGAAAGAGAAATCAGAAAGGATTCAACATGATTAAACTGTTTATCTTCTTATACAGGAAGATGATACTCATAACTCCTTAACCTTAATTATTACAAGGGCAGTTAGGAGTACACATGGAAAAACATCATGGGTGTGAATTGACTATGATGGGATGATCTCAAAAAAAAAAATATAAAGGGGTAAGAAAGAGGGATGCACTGGTAGCCGGGGAAGGGAGAGGAAGAATGGAGAAAATTATCTCACATAAAAGAGGTACACAAGGAAGAGCTTTCACAGTGGAGAGGGAAACAGGAAGATGGCAGGCAATGCTTGAAATTCATTCTCATCAGAATTGATTAAAAGAGGAAATAGCATACAAACTCAGTTGGGCACAGAAATCAATAATACCACACAGGAAGGTAGAAGGGGAAGGAATAAGAGAAGAGAGTGGTTATAAAAGGGATGGATGGTGGATTAAGGGAGGCAGTTGTCAAAAGCAAAACAGTCTTTTGAGAAAGGACAGGGTAAAAAGAAAGAGAAGGAAAAATAAGAAAAAATAGAATTGAGAGAAACACGCAGATAATAATCATAACTATAAATGTGAATGTGATGAACTCACCCACGAAACGGAAGTGGAGAGAAAGATGTATTAGAAACCACAATCCAACAATATGTTGTTTACAAGAGACATACTTGAAACAAAAAGACCCATACAAGTAAACAAGACACACAAAGTAAAAAATAAGATGCTAGAGCAGAATTGAATTTTGGTGTGCCTTGAATGAAAGACTAAGGAGCTTTTGTTTTATCTTGTACGTAACAGAAAGTCATTAAAATCAACCAATCAATTAACATTTTTACATGTGTCAGGCACTATGCTAAGTACTGGGGATGCAAAAAGAGAAAAAAAACAAACAAACAATAGTCCCAGACTTCAAGGAGCTTATAATCTAATGCAAGGGTTTTATTATTGTTGTGCTGGTGGTGGTAGTGGTGGTGATGGTGGTGGTTTGGGGAGCTGACAATCAAATAGCTTGCTTCCAGAGATCCAGTTCTATGATCAAAGAAAACCTTTCAGGCCTATCTGGATATTAAAACTTTGCCCTAATTCTCTTCCAAGCATCTCAGCAGCCTAGTCACACAGACTCATTCCTCATTCTGTCACATGCCGAAGTGAGTGCAGGACATACCTAAATTAGCCTCAGGAGGATATTCAGAAGTACAGAGGAACACCCAAGCAGGGTGTAGGGATGAAAGTGCAAGCAGAATACCTGATTCAGGAACTGATATATGTATTGTTAGATGTGCTGTTGAAATGTCCCTATGATCAAGGCATTAAGTAAAATGTCTCTATTTTGCACGTGGTCAAGGGATACATAACACAGCAGTGTTTGACCCATCACGCCATTTTTTGTGTGTATAAAAATTGCCTCCATACGCATCCTGTCCTATCAAAATTTTGTTTCATGTTTGTTTTGTATCCTCAGTCCCAGGCATAGAGCCTAAAATACAGCAGGCATTCACTTAAATCAACCAATCAGCAAGCACTCAATAAATGTTTTTTTAATAACATTGAATGGAATTGAATTGAATTGAATAGATGGAAACTCTTTACCTGGCTTGTGGAGAAAGCAGCTTCCAAATGATAGTTTCTTTCCTAGGCCATCGAATCAACTATTTTTGTTTTATATGACTGTGTCATTTCAAATAGCCAAGACATCAAATCCAGTTAACCATCATATGATCTGAATCAGATGTTAATAGAAACCAAACACAAGGTCAACAATGTAACTGGCATCCTTCGTAGTATAGACATGGCCTGCATTCCTCTTTCTCCTCTTCCTCACGGACTACTCTGAATTCTAGCTTAGTTGCATTATCTTTCCTCACTAAATAGATGTGTCTCACCAATACGATCTCTTGCACTCTATATATTTTAATTCCTTCCTATTGTTAATTATTGACCTTTCTGCTTAAAAAAGCAAAAAAGTAAAAACCTATTACTAGCTTTTAGTCCATTTTAGTCAAATGTTTTAGACAGAGAAATTATGAAACACAATAATCATGTATGTTTAAATTGATTTTGTTCAGTGCCAGGAGCAGTGTCATGTACAAATGAGCCCTGAAGAAATTCAACTTGACCAAAATGATTAAATTGTGGAGTCAAAATCAGGACCAGACCACAGAATGACATTTACTTCTATTTCTGTCATATTCTACTTAGTCAATTGAACTTTGACAAATCATGTCTTCTATCCCCACACAAAATTATAATGGAAAAATAATGTGGAAGGCAAAAGATAAACACATTCACCAAGGACAGAACTAGGTAGTAGATAACTGAATGTAATTTATTAAGTATTTATAAAGTAACTAGTATTTTTGCAAGATGATGGAAGCAGTATTGCCTAGTGGATAGACAGTTGGCCTTGGAGTCAAGAAGACTCAGGTTTAAGTCCTAACTCTGACACATACAGGCTGTGTGACAGGGACAAGTCACTTAATCTTTCAGTGCCACAGACAAGTCTTTAGGTCAGTGACTTTCTGCTTTGGTACAAGGACTTTCCTCTCCGAGATTTCTCTATACTAATGAAATCATAAGAGTGTTCTAAAAAATGCAAAAAACACAATGCTAGGCACTAGGGGTAAAAAGTAAAAATTAAAAATAGTTGCTGCCCTTAAGGAACTAACATTCTACTGGATGCAACATGTACAGAAATAAATAAATAAATACAATTTGAAGAGAAAAGAGTATTAAGAAATATGGAAATCGGGAGAGATTTCCCATTGGAAGCATCACAGCATGCAAACTGAGTCTTAAAGGAGGTGAAGAATAATAATAGGTCAAAGGTGATAAAGGGAATTCCAGGATATAGGACAGCCAGTATTGTGTACAGAGGAGGGGAATTAAGTAATAAAGTTTGGAAAATAGTAAACAGGCAGTGGAATGGATGTGCTTAATGAAGATAATGTGAAATTAATCCAGAAAGATTTGGAACAATACCGTGAAAGACTTTAAGCTGAAGAGTTTATATTTCATCCAAGAGGAATAGGGACCCACTGAAGTTTCTTGAGCAAAAGACTGTGATCAAACCCCTGATTGAAGATAATGTTGGCAGTTGTGAGAGGATGAATTGGAGAGAAGAAAAACTAACTAAATGCCTTAGGCATGCAAAAGAACCTAATAAGAACCATTATAAATTTATAGAATTTGACATTTCTGATTAAGATGGTGACATGAAAAGTTGTATAGAAGCCTATTCTTCCCACATAAACCCCAGCAGATATCTGAAATGGACTGCAGGAAGACCAATGATGAACAAAGCCTTAATGAAATAAAGTAGGCTCCTCTGTCCAGTCTACAACTGCTTAAAATGACTAATGGGAAGAGGACCTATACCATGGAAAGCTGGCAGAGTAGGGAAAGTAACCATAACAGAGAAAGCACACTAATCTCACACAAATGGGCCTTAAGCCAACCAGTGCTCTGGGTAGGGGGTCTCAAGGCACTGTGAGTTCTAATAACTGGGAACCTGAAGCTTTACAAAGACGGTTCTGTTTTCTTCAGGAGTATGGAAAGTAACAGCGATGTTTTAAAAATGACCAACAAAACTTTTTTTTTTTCCTAAAGCATAGTGCAATCAAATTCAAGCATAGTTCTTAAAGTGTGCCATCTTTAATTAGGATATAGTCATCTTTAATTAGGATCAATCTTAAAGAGATAAAACTCAATAATAAAAAATAATCTTGGGAAATAAAGCATTGCAATACCTAATTCCAATATGTACTTTTCTATTATTTATTTCATAAAATGCTTTTCACTATGGTTGATTGACAGAGTTTTATTGTTTTTATGAAAGAATACTAAGAAAAGCTCTATTATATTTTTTCCAAATTCATGGTAATTTTGCTCTCTATGGCAAGTGACATGATGAAGAATAGCTCTCTTGAAATATTCATTTTGAAGATGCCTTACACTTAAACAACAAAACTGTAAATCCCATGAGTTCAAGAGGAACAAAAGCTATAGAAAGATAAAAGTTCACATTTACTCTCACATATGCACCTGTAAACTACTTTATGTGGCAATAGGATGAAAATGGAAATGATGATTATAAAATTGAAATGAAGAAGAATTTATGAACTGACATTTGAAAGTCAATCTCAAGCATTTAGGAAAATATTTTGTGGAGAACTATTTATAAGATGTACTCTCTTCATCATCATATTTGTTTAGTGATTCAAACACAGGAAATATTATATTAGAAATAAAATTGTAATTAAAGCAGAAAGAGATCTATTTCTTTAGCTGAAATTATAGGGGAAAATGACTTGAAATCTCTAGCTGCAGAAGTGTCAAGCAGCATGAAAAAATAATTAAAGTGAGAAATAAGTATGGTTTTTGGTATAAATAATTTGAAAGAGGCTTGTGGTTACCGAAGGGCTTTAATAACCAGTTCTCTAACTCATCATCCATGACTAAAGTTCTTTTGATTTAATGACATTGTTCTAATAAGTGACAAATTCCTTCTCAACTTATGACAGAACCATTTCTTCATCAAGGGAAAAAAATAAAGTAAATTCTTCCCCAGCCTGTCCTAATAAATGAGTTAAGATTTTTTAAACTGGGAAGGACTTTGCTTTAGATTTCTATATTCTCACAAGGTGACCCCAATGATAGCCTAGGGCAATTACATCTCATAAAATACCTCACTTAAAGAGTAATGCCAGGTCTGATATGGCAAAAGTGGAGCTCAGGGAGGTAGACTTTTATTTAATAGAAGTTTTTTATTGCTTTTAAAAATTAGCATTCTATTGTCCAACCTTTCTAAAAATATAGAGATGTATTAATCCACCCTGAAATTTATCGAGGGGCAAAGAAGAATGTTTTTTTGACCTAAAGGTCAAAATTTTCATACAGGATAGCCTGCATTATAAGTCTAAACTAATAGCTTTTCTAATTAAGTCCGCTATTAGTCTTGCAGTTGAGACTCATGATTTCCATTTCAAAAGGAGGCATTCTCCATTACGAAAACAAAAGCAGGAGCTAGGAGATCCCTTGGGGATAGTGAGCTTGTCCTTATTCAAGAAGGAAAGTTAGAAATTCAACAATTTTAACTCTTTACCTTTAAGTTTTCACATGTGATATTCTGCTCTGTTCATTGGACCAGGAATTCCTCTTATGTGAAGAAAAGGGGAGAGGACCCTTCCTTCAACTTCCTTCTGCATCTTCTACACTGAATCTTGAGCCATCACCAGTTGTCTTGACTTTTGTCTTACCACTGTACTTCACTGACTCTGGAAGACAGAGGGAGAGACTGAAGACTTTCTGCAACCCTGCCTCACTTAAATCCAATTCATGCAGGAGTCAAGACGTCACCCCACGATTTTATTGGTCCTCTTCTAAAACGAAGAACAAACAACAGTCTTACCTCAGGTGTACTTCTTTTGTGAGACCTTTCATGGTTGCTTATCACTTGTTAGGATTCTTTCCTTTTCTACGATAGTTTGTATATACTTATGTTTATTGATTTGCATCTATACTGTATCAATCACCCCACTCAGCTCCTTGAGAAATGGAACGGCTCTTTTGTCTTTGTAGTCACAGCCCCTGACTGTGCTTGGCACACAGCAGGTGCTTAATAAATGTTTTTTACTTGAATTAGAGTGATTGAGCAAAGGATGGACTCTCAATTTATTCCACCTCTTCTACTAGACACACAGAACTTTGTACTCAACAGGAGCTTAATAAATGCTCATTGATTTGACTTCATACATGCATCTACACTACAAGAACTATTGTACTATCAGTTTGACTTCTTTAAGCTTGACTTTAATCAGCGAAGTATTTATTGAGCTCCCATTGTGTTCTCAGGTAGGCTACCATTCTGAGACTTTTGAGAAATAAATTCAGCATGCCCACTTTTTAGGACCCCTGAATTCTCAGTGATGTTTTTACCCATTTCTTTACCTTGTCACTATTTTCTTTTTCATCTCCAATTCAGGAAATTATGGTGATGATTAGGACTGTATCCATGCCTGGTAGACAAGGGATAAAGCTGGTTTGTGCAAAATAAATTGAAAAAATAGCAATGTAATGGGAACAGGTGAATAAGAAGGATAGAGTGGGAAGGATGCCCAAACAATCCCTGTTCATTCTTCAACCAAGTGCAAGAGACAGATGTATGTAACACGGTCGTACAGTAGAAAGAACAAAGCATTTGATCAGAAGACCTTGCTTCACACCCTGGCTACACCATTTATTGGCCATGTGACATTGGGCAAATGTCAAACATTGCTAGACCTTAGTTTCCTCATTTGTGACACAAAATGCTTGGCCTAGATGCCCTCTAACTGCCTTCTAGCTCCAACTCTGTGATCCCATAATCTTATAATTTTGAGTGAGTAACCTTTCTGAGCTTCTTTCCTCCTTTCTGAAATGGTATTAATCTAATTCACAGAGCCACTGTGGAAAGGATGAAGGTGGAGTAAGACCAGAACTCGGGTCTCTTGATTCATTTTAGTGCTCTCTCCACTACTGAACAGTGATCATACTGGTTATCCAATAACCATTTATTTACATAGGCAAAGTCCAGTATACAATATTTCAGGATAAATATTAACAAACATTATTTTGTACAGAGAAGGGTGACCAGGCTGATGAAGAGAATAGATATAATACCATAAATGGCTGGGTTAAAGGAACTAGAAGTGTTTAATGTGTCAAAGAAGACATGGAAAGGGACATAATAACTATTTTCCAATATTTGAAAGGCTGCTATGTGCAAGGGAATAATATTATTATGCTTGGCTCCAGAATGAAGAAGAGAAAGTAATGTATCACAATTATGGGTTCATATTTTGAACTGATATTAGTAAAAACATTGTATAATTAGATTTCTTTATAAGTGTAATAGGCAGCCTTGATAGGTAGTAAGTTTCTTGCCATTAGAGGTATTCCAGAAGCAGTTATATTTTAGATGGTATAGAGAGGCTTCCTGCTTAGAAATGAGATGGACCACATGCATGGCCTTTGTGAGTCTCTTCTAATTCTAGATTATATAACTTTATGATTCCACTCTGTGACCATAAAGTATTATATAAATCTAAGCTCTCTCCTCTCCAGTCCTTTACGAAACAAAAACTGGAGGGAAAGAGAAATTCCAGTGGAAGCATAGAACACTTAGATGGGCAGGGAGAAAGGCTAAGTAACTAAGGAGCATCACCATGGTCTATCAATACAAGGCAAGAGAGCCAAACGGGAAAGTAATAATGCTGAATGGATTGGTAACACCAGCAACTAAAGACACAAGGTGGCACTAGAAAGTCTTTCATTAATGGTCTAAAAAGAAAAGACCAAACGTCCAAGTAACTTTATACAAAGCCAGCTTGAAGTCATATTTAGATATCATATTTTCATCTTATTAAAATTGGTAATTTTCTCATGCTATCTGTATATTAAAGCCTTCTAAAAATCTGTTTAACTTATGACATTTCCTAGAAACTCCTTAAAATAAACTGTATCTTTCATCTGTTTACATAATATTTCTAATAAAATTTCTAATAAAATCTCTAAAGAAAAGTCCTAAAACCTCAATCTGTCTCCTTGGATATCTCTAATAAGCTTCAATGTGGTTATGGGCAGTTTATTTCCCTGGAATCTTCTAAGAAAAGTGTTCATTTGTAGTACAATAAAATCTGGAAAGCCCATATAACACAATGCAATTTTCTCATAGTGAACTCCTGTTAATAACAATTTCTTACAAGTCCCTTCATGAGGCAGAGATACTTTGTCATTCAGAGACAGTAAAAACTGAATTGAGGTGTGCGTCCAGGGTCACCCAAGCACTAGGTAGACTATTGCACCAACTGCTCTAGTTTGAGTTTCAGAGATTCCAAGCTGGGTTAAATACAATTCAAAGTAACACACTACCACTGAAATGGAAACTTTTATTTAATGCAGATTTACTTAACTTTGTAGGAAGAGCAAGTCCAACAAAAGTTGTTAGCAAAGCAAATTTCCATATTATAAATCCAACTTTCCCTTTGACTTTCATTGTAAAATGAGAGAGACATTCTTACAGGGAATAATTGGACCTGGGGTATGTGTAAATTTTAATGTTCTCATAAATACTGAAATATTCAAAGTGTATTATAACAGTGCAAAAATGAAAATTTACTATGATTGTGTTTGAGTTGGTTACATTACATATCTAAAGAAAAAATATTTCTCAACAGAATATACTGCATTGAAAAGTGACTCTTCATCAATTCTACTAAAAATTCAAAAGCATATATGTTTGCTCAGACCTTGTCTTTTTTTTTTTCTAAACATTTAGTGGCAGCTCCTGGCATTTAGAAATAAATATATTGATCTGCAATAAAAACTCAAGGATAAATCCAAGGTAAAGATCATAGGTATCTTCACTGTCAAATGTGATTGTTTTTTTCTAAATCTTATCATCAACCTATCTCATCCATTTGGCACAGCTTACCACCTTCTCCTCTTGGATACCCTCTCCTCTCTGGGGTTTTTATAATGCTACTCTTTGTACATTTCTTACCTATCTGACCTCTCCTTGGTGCCTAAAATGTGTGTTTCCCTAAGCCCTCTTCTCCTTTCCTTCTACCTTGGGATGATTCTCAGATCCATATATCCAACCCCAATTTCTCCCCTAAGCTTTAGTCCTACGTCAATAATTGGCTACTAGATATTTCAAACTGAATGTTTCAGAGACATCTTTAACCCAACAATTCTAACACTGAATTAACTTTCTCTCTGAACTCTCATCTCTTTCAAACATCCTTATTTCTATCGAAAGCTGCACCAATCATTAACTTAGTTCAGACCTTTATCCCCTCTCACCTAGATTATTGCAACAGTATCCTAATTGATCTGCTTGACTCAAGTCTCTCACCTTCACAGTGCTTCCAAAGTAATTTTCCTGAAGCACAAATCTGACCATTTGATTCTTCTATTCAACCAACTCCAGTGGCTTCAGTTGCTACTAGGATAATTCCTATTGTTTCTAGGCGTGTATGAGGTGTCAAGGAGGACTATCACCTCTGGTGTGAGGGTTTGCCAAGCTTTTAAAAGGCTACTCATCCACCCCGAGTGTCCACCTAGCATTCAACTCTCACCTGTAGCTCCAAGAAGCTGTAGCAGTTGCATGGCCACACCCCAGTAAACTGTCTCCACAGATGGGCTAAACCAGGTTGACAGTAACTGACAGATGGACCTCAGAGACACCAGTGAATTAGAGAGGTGTCTATCCCAAGCATGTGAAACCTTTCCCCACAGCAGAATGGGTGGATTAAAATAGTTTGTCCCAATGGCCATGAAGGCAACTGAAGTAGGTACAATGAAGGACTCAGAGCTTGGTCAGACATTGAAGGCACCAAGGTCATCCATTGCATCTTTGACTTTTGTCACCAAACTTCAATGATTCTAAAGAGAGAGTGAGTCTGATGACTTCGCACAACTCTGCCTCACTTAAATCCAATTCTCACACAAGTCAAGACATCACTCCATGATCTCATTGGTCCTCTTCAAAAATGAAGGACAAACAACAGGATAAAACATTAAATTCTGTCTAGCTCCCAAAGCCCTCCACAACCTGGTCCCTACCTATTTTTTCCAACTTCACTGCATATTACACCTCTTTCTATACTCTAGAATTCAGTCAAACTAATTTTATTTATGTTCTTCCCATCTTTTTTCTCCATGCCTTTGCCCTAACTATCCCCTATTCATGGCATTTATTCTCCCCTTACCTATGCCCCATAGAATTTCCCTCTTCCTCTAAATTGCAGCTCAAGCAATATTTTCTGTCTGAAGCCTTCACTGGCCCCTCCATCTCTTATCACCTTCCCTCCCTTGTAATTGGCTGCTTGTATATAGAGTTTTCTATTAGAATGTAGGCTCCTTGCAATTAGGAATTGTTTTATTCTATTTGAATCTCTCAAGTTTAACAGTATACATGACACATAGTAGGTGCTCAATAAATATTTGTTGATTGTATGATAGTGCCAAAGACAGAAATAGTTCTCAGAATGAGGAGCAGATAAAACAAGGGAAAAAGCAATAAGCCTAGTTTGATATACATTTAATTTGGGTTGCCAATAGGATGCATAGGTGGAGACATACTGTAGAGACCTTATTTAAGTAGAATGGATCCTATGATGTAAACCAGGCCTCCCCAAATATTACTACAATCTTAAGTAGTATTGCTATTCTAGTGAATTTGTCTCAGAATCACAGAATGTTGAAGTTGAAAGGAACCTGAGAGGTCATGTCATCCAAGCTGAACCTTAAAAAGATCCCATCTTACAACTTCACAAAATTCATTTACAATCCTTTAGTGATAAAAATGCCCCTACCTCCAGTGGCAACTCATTTCTAGTTCTCGATAGTTGAGATTACATCTAAGCGATGTTCTCTCTCAATGTAAATTGGGCCAATATTTACCTCTCTATCTCTGCCCTCAGGGGAACACAGAGAACATATCAAATCTCTCTTCCATATGACAGTCCTTCAAATAGTCGGATACATCTATTATGTCTTCTCCCCACCTCTTTCATTCTTCCCCAAGTAAAGGATTCACATTTTCACCAATAGATCATTTTTTGCCTTGCCTTCTATCCTTTTGTAATTTTGGCTGCCTTTATCTGAATGTTCTCTGGGTTTTCAATAACTTTCCTAACTTTTGGTTCCCAAGGGCTGTCTGACTTAGACAGCGTCCAACAGGATGATCACCTCCCTTTTTCTGGCTACTTAATGCAGCCTAAGAATGCAATAGCTTCTTTAATACAAAGCCTTGAGTTTATTACAACTGTCATATCATTTTCTCAAAAGCTGTTATCCAGCCATCTCTTCTTCCATCTTTCAAAAACAGCAGTAGGAATTTACATACATAACATTGGCAATCTGGACATGCTCCAGAGGCCAATACATAGATACCTATCAAATTCAATATTGATACATTTAGCTCAGCATTCTTCTCTCTGAAATCTTTAGATCCTGATTTGTTATCCAGTCTGCTAGCTGTACCTCCTAGATCTCTGTCGTCCAAAAATCTGAAAAGCCTGGTATTATGCCGTCATTGAAATTGTTGGTGCCAAGAACACCCAGCCAATTGGTCTCCACCTTGGTTTATTGAGTTCAAAAGCAGGGGAATCTAATCTGAAGAGGCAAAGACTCCCCAAAGAAAAAGCACACAAGATTTACATAGGTTTTAGGGAGTGAGGAACAGGGTAAGGAGGACAGGTAAAGGCTGATTTGTTAAGGTCCCTGCTGCTGGTCTGATTTGACACAATAGCTCTTTTATTCAGTTTCAGGGTTTGCTATTTCTGCATTAACAGAATTTGGAGGGGAGAAGGGCTAGGCAGTTTCCAGAAGAGGTTGAACAACAGGATACTACGGTACATCCTATTTGGGACTGCTTACATTGCAAGCACTAATGAGAGAGTTCAGATATATATGTGTATGAACAAATGAAGTGATTCTCAAAATGGAGCAGCTCTGGATCCACAAATCCCTCCCTTTTTTGTGCTATATAAGTACAATATCGTAACAAAATAATAGCCAAGGATCATATTCAAATAAGTGTGCTGGGGAGACTAGTGCTTGGGGTAGGAGTAGGGGTAATGGCCTTGTAGGAGGCAGCGACAAGGCTCTAGATCAAAGACATGTAGGGGATGGTCAGGAGTACTCTTGGAGGTGAGACTTTCCAAGGGTTTGACAATCACAGAGGAGTCAGGGATCCAAAAGTGGTGGCAGTAGTCAACCATCCTGAGGAAGGCACAAAATGCCTTTTTAGTCTCAGGCGGCTGTAAGTCAAGGGACTTGTACTGACAATTAAGGTGGGACTTTTTTACTGTTTTCCCTTTTGGAACACTGAAGTCATCAAGAGCCTTTGTTTCTTTGATTAAATACAGGGTCTTTGATGACCTGCTTAAGAAACAAGAAAGCCTAGTTCACATAGGTTTGAGTCGCATGGCTGTGACACCTGAAGAAGTGTCACATGGTTTTGAGTCCCATGGTTGTGATGCCCTTTGATCCTGAACAGGGTATATAAACTCAGAAGTTAGCGTTTTGTTTGGGGCTCTCACTCACTGGAAGAGTGTTGTGTGATTTGACCAAATGAGACTCTGGGTAGCCACTGGAGCCCTCTGGCTCTAGAAAAGATGTTGGTGCTTCTCTGGTAACTACGCATATTGTGATTTGGTGAGACAGAAATGTTGATCTGTTTATCTTGTCTCTGTTTGTAATTTCTGTTTGTATTTGCTCTGCAGTTCAGGGTGCTGGCTTTTCCTCCTGAACTAAGTGAATGATACATGTATGTTTGATTAAAGTGAGAATGTTAATGCCTTAAAGTTGCTCTCCTCAGAAAAGCAGATCAAAGAACCTGTGCTGGCAGCCCTTCTGTGTGCTGGTGTTGTTTGGTCTTACAGAGCCACAGTAGCTGCTAGCAACACTGGTGTTATAGGACTTAAACTTACACCAGGAAACAAGTGCATTATAGCCATAAATACCATAAAAAGTCATAATCCCATGCTTCTTTCAATGTCATAAATGTTAAAAAAAAACTTAGTTAAGCAGAGCCATAATCTCATATATCCCCTAAATAGACAAACCTTGTTAAATAAATTCTGTTTAACTAAATCAAGATTCAGATTAAACTACCAATGTGGTAGGTTCACAATGGATTGTTAATTGGGAAGATTTATATATCACCAGATAGCTAGAGTAGCAGAAAAATAACTAAATCTTTTAGTAAACTCAAACTTCCCTTTGTCAAACAGTTAATGTTATTTTTCTGTAGGTCAAGTTTTGGTCAGGTGAGTTAATATAAAGAGAAGACAAGCTTTTAGTTGACCAAAAGTTATAGGAGGAATGGTCTTGATTCTTTAACAATAAAGAAAAGGAATTTGGGCATACCCCTTGTGCAGACCATGAAACACTGAAGCCAAAATAATGTAATAATGATAATCACTATTAAATGACACCAAGTCTCCTTGTTTCTGGTAACCCTCTCCCAAAGTTCATGTAATCAGAAACTATATTCTGAGTGCCAATTGTCTCATGTAATCATCTGATACCTAGAAAAAAATTTTCCCTTGAAAATTCTGGAATAAGCTTCATTCTCAGGGCAACTCTGGAAGGTTCTCCTCCCAGTAGATCCACTTCTCTGGTTTCAGGTCACTTGCAAAGGTTCCATATTTACTGCTAAAATCTGCCAGTAATAAGAGAGTACAATTTAGTTTTAACCTCTTAAATTTGGTATTCCAGTAACTAATTCATGTGGTAAAAACCAGTTCAAATCTTACGGAGTTAATACTATTAACAACAGAATGGTAGAACATCAAATTAGAATCCCATAATTCACCTGAAAGTTCAAAGAATTTCAGTTTTTACATGCTACTTGCTCTTATTACCCTTACCTGAACCCTACACCTGATATGGACAATGCCATTGACAGGCTGAAGGAAAAATCTTAAAAAAAGATCCATGAAGACCTTAAAAATGAGCCCTTCTATGTCTTAATATTATCTGGAAAAGACTTCAAAACAGGAAAAGAACATGATTTTAAAATTTCTTTAAATTATTTTGCAATTTTACTTGCAAAATCCTTCATTCAATTTTGAGAATTTACCACTAAAACAAATTCAAAGCTTGGATACCCCACTAGAAACATTTGGAAGGCTTGAGTGAGTGAGCGAGTGTGTGTGTGTGTGTGTGTGTGTGTGTGTGTGTGTGTGTGACAGAGAGAGGTGTTAGTTCTTAAAGAAAAGTCTAACCATGTTCCTTTATCAAAGTTTACTACATTTCATTTGTAACTTTTACATCTTTATCCTAGTCTCCTCTTTTGAGGATAGATATTATCCTCAATTTTGTATTGCAACGACAAAAAACTTTTATTGGTCATCTGCCTTGATTATGGAAATTTGCTGTGAAAGGAAAAAGAAAGGATATATTATCAAGACTATCCCATCAAGAACATAGACTGACGCAATATAAGTTTGACAGAGGGGGAAAAACTCCCATAGCTCTGTTTGCTTCCAGGTAAAAGTCATAGTTAATAGCCAATCATAGCAGAAAAGTTTCATATTATTCACAGGGTCTCATAACCAGGCTCGGAATTAACCAAGTAGGAAAATGTCCTATTCAGAAAAGGTACAGCACAATGGGGAAACTAAGTCAAGAGGATCCTATTTTCACCTATACAAGGTCATTCCCTCAACTTTCCCAGGCTCATATATCTACCTGTAACAATTCTCAAACTATACTCCCTTTGGGCAGCACATGGCATTTCCCTCTTTACAACTTCTTAATCTGTGGTCAGCAGCTTCTCTTGGAGCTGATAAGATCTTAGGACCTTGCCCATGTAGAAAGTCTCCAGGGACCTCATAGATAAGAACAACCTAAGAGTTCTGCAGCATTTTTTTTTTTTTGTAGTTAAGTAATAGCAGTCTAGTTGAATGCATTTCCCAATTCTCTTATATAGAAAATCACCATCTATCAATTTGGCATTCTATACCAATTGCATTCAAAAACCGGTATAGAGTAATTACACTTAATTAAAATAAGAATAATTAACATTTCTGTAGCACCTATCCTTTGCTAGACACTCTACTAAGCACTTTATGACTACTATGTCATTTGATCCTCACAAAAACCCTGGGAGGTAGGTCCTATTATTATCCCATTTAAAAAAATGAGGAAACTAAGGCAGATACAGGTGAAAGGATTTGCTCAGGGTCACACAGCTATTAAGTTTCCGAGACCAAATTTAAGCTCAGATTGTCCCTGATCCATGCAGTTTCCAAGCAAATTGATTAATGCCAAATATCAAATGTATTTTGCATTAAGTTCTGATTTACTACAATTATCCTAATAGGAGAACACATCTTACTCCAAATGACCCCACATTATAATTTAGTTTCAGGACAAACCAATCAAATCAAATCTAAATTTACAATCACAAATGGTAACAATCAAAATCTAATTTCCCCGAGGGCCATTACCTGCCAACACCTCAAGTTATAGAGCCCACTGTTGTCAGCTGGCTCACTTTCAAAGATTTATGGTGGCAGTCTCTCCTCTCCCTTTCCAGTCCGTGAGGCTCTAAGGAGGGCCACCATTCTAATGGTCCTTCCAAGGATGAAATTCTAGTATGTTATGTTCAAGTAATTCTATTCTAAAAACTTCATTTCCATAGTTTCCAATTGGTAAATGCTATAACTTGTTAGAATATATTCTGTCTAAAATTGCTGAGGCACTTCTCCAAAAAGTTTCTCATATCTTTCATATTTCAATGGGATCAAAAACCTCTTTCCAAAATTCCAAACCCTTAACTTTAAGGTTATCCTCCATCCATACAGTCAATGCAAACCTTTCTCTAAAGTTCCATCCATTCTCCTCTTATCTCTACTTAAACCTTTTCTCTTTCGGTTTTTTCCCCTTGAAGTGAAAAAACCCCAAACCACACCTTTCTTGTTACATCCAGATTCCATACTTCACTTCCCCCTTGCTTAAATACACGGCATCTTATTTCCAATCATATTCTAGGTTAACACTCCAATGAATCTCTGCTGTGCAAATACCCTTATACATACCAATTAATTGCTAAACTTTTACTTCCTAAGAAGACTTACTTAAGTCTATTTCAAGTTAGGTGACCCAAGTACTAACTTATCTAACCAATTATACTAGTCTCCTGGACTTGCTAGTCTGACCTTTTTCCACCCCTTTCTTTATGCCATTAGCTCATGAATCATCCTAAAAAACAGTTTTGATTTTTGTCACACCTCTATGCCAGGCCTGCACCATATACGGCCTACGGCCCACAGGCTGCTTTCTGACCACCAAAGGATTTCAGGTAGCCTGAGGAAAAATGTAGGGTTGCCACTGCACACTCTCTCCTGTTTGTCAGGTGACCCAAGGCAAGCAACCAGAGTCAGTATGTCTCTAGTCTACCCTATTTGCTGCACAAAGAAGTTTAGCTTGTTTTAATTTTGGCCCCTACCTTCTGCCAATTTGTACAGGTCTATGGTAGAGAGTTCTGACAAAAGGTGAATGACAAGAAAAGGAAATGACAAACCACTCCAATATCTATGACAAGAAAATCCCATGGACACTATTAAAATGAAGCCCTTCAGGAAGATGAGTCCTTCAGGTCAGAAGGTATCTAACATATTCCTGGGGAAGAGCGGAGGACAACTTCAGCTGCAGAAGGAGCCAATGTCAGATGCCTCAAATCTTCTACTAGAGACCACTTTCCAGGATTAAGTTGAGTACTTAATCCTGTCAGCTTTGAAATTTCCCTACTGAAGCCAGGCTGTGCTACTTAGTAACTCAGTATGCACAAACTCAAATGGCCAAGGACGCTAACTAGCCAGCTCCAGCCAGCTGTGGAACTCCATCATCCTTCTCTCTAGACAGCTCTATCAACCACCTTTTTGTCATTCGCCCTGTTTCCATGTGTGCAGAACCTATCACCTCCCATGTCCACCTCCCTCTCTTATCTTGGGATTTGTAATCAAACGAATACTATTTTTGCTTCTAGGAAGGACACATCCATTAAATCTCCTGTGACTCTATTCACCATTCCTGTGACTTTCCATACAAAAGTATCCTTCTTTGGTCAACACTGTCCTATGTATGTCATGTCCCCTATTATAAGTTCCTTGAGTGAACAAAAACGAACTTTTAATTTTGCATCTGTACCCCTCAGGGGTACATACTAAAGCCCATACTAAGCAATAAATGCACTTCATTCAGCAACAATTCAACTGATTCAAACTTCATCTAATCATAATGTAAAAATCACATCTCTCCATCTCATTCAGGACGATATCTTGTGAGAAGCATCAAATATTTGGCTAAAAACCAAGCATCCTCTGGTCTTCAGCATCTGTAAACAGCTATCACGCAATATAAGCAATGCGTTTGTAATGTGACAAGTGAATTTTTTATTACTTTAGAGATTTGAATTCTCAGTTACCTTCATGAAATTTTACTTTACTTTCTCTAAAGAACTTTGCTGTAATTAGAATAAGTGGCCACCAGGTGGTGCAAGTGCGGGCTCCACTGTGGCCTCAGAGGCTTTCTCACCCATGTTGCTGAGTGACAGAATATGACGTGCTTTCAATTCGATTTTTAAATAAAATTTTAACATCATTTTATAAGCTAACAAGTATTCCCATGAATATCACGTAAGCTGATTAATACACAATTAAATTCAGGCCCATATAAACTCGGTAAATTCAGACACTTATTTCTCACTTTTGCTGTTTAGTGAGACCCTGGTTTTCTCATCGGATGAGGAGGCTACATGTTTCTAACTCGCCCTGAAGCTTTCTTGGGATTAGCACATCCAGGATTCTGTTTGTGGCTTCAAGGTCTCTAGCCGGCCCTTGATCTGTCCATTACAGACATAAACGTTGGACACATTCTGTTGAAAATGAGGAAAGAGACACATTTGTTGGTCTTTTAAGACTTAAGACCTTGCCTAGCTGGGTAGTATCTTTCAGAGCCGGCACTCTACTATCATAACTAGTCTGGCGGGGAGGAGGGGAGAGGAGTGGATATCATGGATGCAACACCCACAGTGGCTCCTATGAACATGCCTTAGTATTTGCAGGTTTGAATCCATAGATTTAAGAGCCTCTCTAGCTCAGAGATGAAACCAAGACATTTATTCAAAGCCAATTCCATCATAGTAATAAAGAAGCTTTACATGTTACCAATGCAGAGAACACCATCATCCCCACAAACAAGCTCCCTTAAGCGAAAACACTCCCTCTATCACTCACGCTAGCTGCTCAGCTTGCTCCCTGTGTCCCACCTCTGATTGCGAAGTCTCACCCACTCACTTCCTGCTCCTCCCGTTCAGCAAGCTTCTCCCACCACAGGCTCCATGTGACCCATGCTCATGTGACTCAGGCTTCCCAGGTGACTGGCTCAGAGCAGGTCACATGGGCCTATTAATGGATGGGAAAGATCTTCCCATTCCCCTTAACATAAGAGGGGGTCGTGGAAAGATTTTCGGGTTTGGAATTGGAGAAGCTGAGTCAGAAACTTCATTCTCCTACTTGCCTGTGTGACCTTAGAAAAGTCATTTTTCTGGACTACGATTTCTTCATCTCTAAGGAAGGAAACAAGCATTTATTAAGCACCTACTATATGCCAGGTACTGAGCTAAGCACCTTACAAGCCTTATTTCATTTGATCCCCACAACCCTGGAAGATAGGTGTTATTATTTTCTACATTTTACAGTTGAGGAAACTGAGGGAAATAGAGGATGAGTGATTTGTGTGTGAGTCCAAATATGAACTTAAATCTCCCTGACTTCAGTCCCAGTGTCCCATCTACTGTGCCACTTTAGAGCCTCTATGAAATAATAGATCGGGCTAAATGATCTCTGTCAACTCTCCAGCTTCTGGGATCCTATAAATCCCAAACACTTCATGCCATACGGGGTCATTGATACAAAACTTCAACAAAGGAAACCATAGCCATGTTTTTAAATGGATTGCCAATCTTATAGATGTATAATTTCTAAGTTTTCTAGCTAGAAGCAAACTCCTTGCAAGCAGGATTTTTTTTTTCGTGATTGTACTTGTATTCTCAGCACCTTTAATTGTGTCTGGCTTGTAGTAAGTCCTTTAAAAATGTTTTGTATTGAATTACTGAAATGCTTATGATCTCAAAAAAACTCAAGCAAGGCTTTTCAGGACCTTGTCTGGATCACCTGCAGCAAACATAGGGAAGAATATGATAAGGGGAAGCCACAGGTTATCCACATACTGATCACTTCTGGGACTCAAAGCCTGCCTGTTAGTATTTGCAGGACTCTTCTCAGGAAGTATCAGTAAATAAAAGTCTGTTGTTATAGCTTTATTTATGTGGACACAAAACCATTTCATTTAAGAAAAGGAAACTAATCTGATGAAAAATCTCTTTACTGTTTATAACATTTTTCTAACATTGTCATTGAATGTTGGGAATATAGAACCTATTTAGAGGTCAGACGTTTTAGTATGAATTCTGAAGTCCTATTACTTTTAAAAAAAAACTCATATTATGTAATAAATGCTTGAACTTTGGACCAAAATTTAAAAAAAAACAAAAATATCAATTCGTTGTATTGGTGTGCCATCTGCTGACAAAAGAAAATATAGCTATAAAATTAGCTCTGACTTCGAGTCAGCTCTGCCATCTTGTGGTAAAATGAAAGATTGGCATAACTATTAAAATTTTTTTTTCCATTTTTTTTTATTTTTAGATTGCAACATACAGTTCTACATAATTTTGGGTTCCAGATTTTCTTCCCTCCCTCTCCCCCCCTCCCCAAGAAGGCATGGCATCCCATATAACTTCCAGGTATAACTAGGCAT
>CM053623.1:316660842-316677117 GCA_028646595.1 Phalanger gymnotis | reverse complement strand
GGGGGGGGGAGGAAATGGGGAGAAAATTTGTAATTCAAACGCCTGTGAAAATGCTGAAAACCAAACATGTCAAAAATAAATTAAAATAAAAGATAAAAAAAGAATAAGATACTAATTCACCTAAGATCACTAAAGAATTAACATAAAAGAGGTAGCCCAGAACCCATGCCCAGGCTTACCTAGAAAGGACATGTCGTTTAGCTCCAGTGTGTCCTTGGCTGCCTAGCATCCAGGGTGTGGGATAGGACAAGTATATGCCTCTGACCCCTGAGGAAAGCAGCCAAAATCATCCTAACAAAATCTGAAGTGGAAAGGGAAGAGATCATTGATGGTGGGTATGCTCACTTTTAAATATCCACTGACTCATCACCTCTTCCTGCTCAGAGGCCAATAGCACAACTACTTCATCATATGAAAGCACCAAGCCTGCTCAATCTGACATTCATCTTATGTGAATGCTTCACATCAAGTCACTTGTCCGTGGGCCAAAACCCTATGGACGTTGAAATTTATCTAAAATCTCACCTTAATGATTAACAAACTACCCTCCCACCCCACCCTCCCCACTACAATGATTCTGAACCTCCAGAAGTCATCAACATTCAAACTCCATTACCCATCCCTCATTGACTAATCTCTTATCCCCAGTCCCTTCAACCCAGTCCCCACACAGCTACCTACCCTTTCCACTGTGATCTCTAGAATGCCTGTTCCATAAGCAACAAATTTGCTTTCATCTTTAAAAATTTCCCATTCTCACTCCTTCTATCTACTGACTTTCAATGAGACTTGCTTCCTTCATGACGATTGAGATTTCCTGGCTGTCCATTCTAGGAATGGCTATACATTCACTCATTCTTTCCAATTCATTGGTTGAGGTGTGTTGGAGTTAGAATAATCCTTATTCCCCATTGCCATTTCCAAGTTCCCCATCTGACTCCGTCACTCAGTAACATCTCTTTCTTTGAGGTTCACTCATTACATACCTACCATTCTATCAAAATTCTGGTAGCTGTTGTCTGCCTATAATCAGAAAACTGTCCTTCTTTCCTCACCTAGTTCATAGCTTGGTTCACAGCCTTTCTCTCCTCTCCAACTCATGCTTTCATACTAGAAGATTTCAATATACATCCTGATACTCCCTCAAACACCTTAAACTCCCATTCTTCAATGTATTCATTTCCAAGGAGCTATTCCTCCACCCCATCTTAGCCATACACATAGTGGTCATATCCTTGATCCTGTCATCACCCACTAATGTATCACTTCCATATTCATGTATTCCATTATCTGACTATAATCTATTGTCATTCTTCTCTTCCTTCTGCTTCCAATCCTAAACCCTATTCTTCATCCTCATCATGACCTCAACTACTTCTACCCTTCCATTTTCTCCTAGGCCATCACTCCTACACTAACTACACCCTCCTCCTTTCTCTATCTTCACTCCTTGGTGAAGCAGTTCAACTCTACACTGTCCTCTTCTCATTAGTCCTTTGTCTCCTTATTATTAAGGACAGCTACATGGCTCAGTGGATAGAGCATTAGGCCTGGAGTCAGGAAGACCTGAGCTGAAATCCAGCCTCAGACACTTAGTAGCTGTGTGACTCTGGTCAAGTCACCTAACACTGATAGCTCTAAATCCACTGGAGAAGGAAATGGCAAACCATTCATTATCAAGAAAAACTGATAAACAATGTTAGTGTGCTGGTCCTTGTGGATCTATGGGCATAGGCCATGAAGAGTCAGATATAACTGAACAATAATGATAATTTTGAAGAAAGACGATCAGTTTATAGACCTGGCTTTCCAGGTCAGCAGTCAGTTTTGTTAGGGTGAGTTCGGTGGTACAGTGGATAGAGCACCAGCCCTGGAGTGAGGAGGACCTGAGTTCAAATCCAGCCTCAGACACTTACTAGCTATGTGACCCTGGGTAAGTCATTTAACCTTGTTTGCCTCAGTTTCCTCATTTGTAAAATGAGCTGGAGAAGAAAATGGCAAACCACTCCAGTATCTTTGCAAAGAAAAGCTCACCTTTGCAAAGAAAACCCCAAATGGGGTCATGAAGAGCTGGACAGGACTGAAACAACTCAAACAGCTCCTTATTAATACCACTGACTGATCTTACCCTGACAATTCTCAATCATGGATCTCTCCCATGATCTGCTGCCTTCACTCTTTCACTCCTATGCATGTGCTGCTAAATAAAACTAGAGAAAATCACCAAACTGGGGTGACTAGATGCACTACAAATTTGTTACATACACTGAACTGGGCCTTCACTGATTACTATTATTAATAATTGTTTACGGATCAATTGAGTATGCCAGAATTAACTTCCCTAATGAACTCACTTCCCACTCACCACAACATCTCTTCTAAAACTTTTCATCTCTCATCAAACCTCCTCTGGCTCCCCCTCCCATCTCCCCAGTAGAGAATCTTGCTTCATATGTTGCTGAAAAGAATCACAAGGCTCACAACTATCCTTGAATCCACACTGCCTCTCACCCCTCCTATCCGAGCTGTTGCCAAGATGTGTCGATTTTGCCTTTTTAACATCTCTCCTGTGTGTCCTTTTCTTTCCTGATACTGCCACTCCTCCTGGTTCAGACCCCCTTGACCTCACACTTGCAATACTGCAACAAGCTGCTGGTCGGTCTGCTGCCACAAATCTATCTCCACTCCAGTACATCTTCCCCTCAGTTCTCAAAGTGATTTTCCTAAAGCACAAGTCTGGGCATGTCACCCCTCTACTCAATAAACACCAGTGGCTCTCTATCATCGCCAGAATCAAATATAAAATCCTCCATTTGGCTTTCAGAGCTCTTCATATCCTGTTCCCTCTACCTTCCCAGTCTTCATGTACTTACTCCACTTCCTCTGTCGCTCTGTAATCTCTAATCACTGACCTTCTTACCGTTCCTTGAACAAGACTCCCTATCTCCCAATTCTAGGCATTTTCACTGGCTCTCACTTCTCATTTCTGCCTCCTGGCTTCCCTGGCTTCCTTCAATGTCTAACTAAAATCCCACTTTCTATGGGAAGCCTTTCACAATCCCTTTTAGTTTTAGTGCCTTCTCTTTGTTTATTATTTCCTTTTTCATCCTGTATAAACTTTATTTGTTCAGAGCTATTTGCATAAAGCTTTGCCAAATAGACTGCAAATTCATTGAGAACACGGACAGTCTTTTCTCTCTCTTTTATCCCTGATGTTCAGCAGAGTATCCGACACATAGTAGGTGCTTAAAAATGTTTATTGACTCACTGAACATTTCCCTAAAATTCCTGGAAGTTTCCAGGCAAGCTCCACACACAATGATTCCCTGAAATGACCCTTATAGACCAATTCAAACCCTACTGTAATACTAATGGCTGATGTTTATATAATGCTTTAAAATTTATAATGCAGTTTATATGCTATATCCCACTGGATCTTTATTACAACCCTACGAAATGGGTATTAAAAGTATTATTTTGCAGATGAGAAAATGGAAATTCTGGCATAAGCAATTAATGAATAAATGTTAGCACCTACCATATGCCAGGCACTGCTTTGAGCATTGGAGATATAAAAAGAGGCAAAAAACCAGACCCTACCCTCAAGAATCTTACAGTCTAATGAGAATAGTAGCTACCATTTATATAGTGCCTACTATGTGCCAAGTACTACACTAAACACTACAAATATTATCTCATTTGATTCTCACAACCCTGTGAGGTAGAGTTACAATCCTCATTTTACATTGGAGGAAACTGAGACAAACAGATATTAAATGACTTGCCCAGTATCACGCAGCTATTAAGTGTCAGAAGCTGGTTTGAGCTGAGGTCTTCCAGATTCCAGACCCAGAACCCTCTCCACCTGCCACCTAGCTGCCTCAAACCATATAATTTTTTCTTAAGTCATTTGCCAATAGTTACAAAACTGATGTGTGCAGGCAGTAGAATTTGAACCCATGTCTCTTGATGCCTCCAAATCCAAAACCCTTTCCAAAATATTGTTGCAGAGATAAATTCTCTCTCTTATTCAGTAAATATTCATTTCTTAGTTAAGATGGAGAGAAAACTCTCTGTCCCTTTCATGATCTCATGATCATGTTTTCTCTTCATCTTAACCAAAATTTCCCGTTTAATTTGAGCTTACTAGCTCCATTTTTCAAAATGAAAACAAAACAAAACAAAACAACAAAAAAAGTCTGTCCTCTTCTAGGAGGACATTCCTCAAATATTCAAAATTCCGAGTATCACAAAATGGTTAGTCTTTGTTGTTGTTCTCTAATCATTCCCTCTGCATTCTTCTATTCTAGCTTCCTTCTTCTAATGTGAACAAGTGATAGAGTTAGATAACTCTGATGATGAGCAGCCGTGCAAAGAACCAAGCAGGACATAATTCTGCAGTAGAAACATATATATATATATATATATATATATATATATATATATATATATATAATTACAGTTTTCAAAGATTAGAAGGCTAACACCAATACTCATGTTAGTTTGGTTTCAAAAGATTCCTATGTAAATTTTGACATTGCCGTCTGTTATTCTCCCTGTCCTAGTGGGCAAATCATTATGGATAGCTTGTTAGTAGGTTATTCCTAAGCCTAAAGTAGTGCTTTGGGCTTATTTCTTTTTCTCTCTTTTTTCATCCATGGAGAGAGCTCTGAGTGAAGAAACTCCCTCCACTAATGCAAATAGACACCTACTACACAATTTAGAGCTCAAGACAGTTGCCTGCAGCATTGAAAGGTAAAGGAATTTATCAAGAGCCAAATAGCCAGTATATGTCAGAGGCAAGACTTTAATTCACATCTTTCTGATTCTGAAGCCAGCTTCTATCTAGCAGGCCATTAATGAAAATGTTGTTTTAAGCAATATTTTGTCACTCACATAACTTGAAGAGGAAAAAAAAGTCTTCTAATAAAATACCAGGTATTCATTAAGAGATCTCATTCAAATATTTCATAAGGTTTTAAATCACCTGTCTCTTCTACGCAGATGAAGTGAGTTTGTAAGTGAGAATGTATTTTTATGATCCAAGCTTGAAATGTAACTCAGCCCATTTCTTTTCGTGCCAATAGTGCAGAAAATGGATTGAGGTTGCTGGAAATCCCATAACAAAGTGTTGATGGAGGGCAAATTGACAAGTACATGGTTTTCTGAGTCACATTTGCTTCATAACTTACTGTTCCTTTCCCCCACCCCATTTCAGGGGAATTCGGACTGAAGACTGACAAAAAGAAATTGTCAGACACTTTAGGGAGTGCTTCCTAATTGACAATTAATGAGCAGTTTTCTTTGATGGCTCTTTTATAAGTGTGGCATGCTGTAGGAAAGCATCCACAAAGGGAACACCATGTTTCTTGTTTATAATTAATTTTGACTTTGTTTAGCAAATGTTTTCAGGGAACTGAAATGACCTGCTTAATTTGTGTTTGTAAACTATGAAGATAATTGCTTTATTCAGTACTATCCGACAGTTATCAGGAACTGCATGACAGCAATGAAAGCATAGCTCATTCTTGGCATTACACTGTTAGTCTACATCTCTATTGTAAGAGGTATATAATATATAATAAAACATCTACCCTAGAAGGGACCTTAAAGTTCATTTAGTCAAAACACCCTCTTTACATGTGATGGGGAGAGTAAAAGATGAAGAGGGAAAGGGAGAGGAAAAGGAAAAAGGAGAAGAAAATGGAAGAGGAAAGGGATGGGAAGTGGGAAATAAAGAGGGAAAGGGAAAGAGAAAAGAAAAAGGAGGGAGGGGAGAGGATGGAGAGAGGGAAAGGGAGATGAAGAGGGACCAGGAAAGGGAGAGAGAGATAGATCTAATTGGCAGAGTCCTCTCATGACCTTGGACATTCTAACCCAAGAAAATTTGCAGTCAAATTTATAGGAATTTTGAACAAGGAAAAGGTGATAATATGTTAAAATACAGTTTGGGGTTCACATTCTTTTTTATTCATTCTTTTTTTTCCCTGTTAGGCAGGATATGCTGTCTAATAGAACAGTAGTAATTTAACCTCCTACATATATTTAATTCTTTCTCTGACCATTCTCTCAAGGGTTTCCATGGAGTAATCAAAAGGACTTGCTCCCTGATCAATACCCTAATTCCTTCAGTAAATGGGGAAAGATGCCCTTTAATTGTATTGCCCTTATGTAGTTAATAACTCTCATCCATTAAGGGAATGGGGAAAGGTTATGATCTTAAATACATAAGAGGTAATTTTTGTTCTAGATTTAGTTATCCTCAATCCATTTTCCTCGGGGTTTTTACCTCATTCTTGACCTTTTACACACTTTCTAAAGAGGAATCTAAAGTAGGCAAATTTTAGACAATGGAAAATTTATTAGTATATTTATTTTAACAGGATTTTTAATATGTTTCACAGACAGAGAACATCTCAGAATTAATGATAGTTTAAATATATAGACAAAGTTAACAGAAACGCAAAGTAGAGACATGATTAATCTGAGAGCACATAGCCAAATATTATAGTATAGGGAGAAGTATGTTATCTACATAACACTTTGATGTACATAACATTTTGATGTAAGCCTCTATCTACATTGTGCTTGGAATGTTCCGATTGTGTTGTTTTTTATTGTTCAGGATTTTGTCAAGTAGGTTGTTTTTCAGAAATAAAATAATCTTTTGTGTTGTATAGTTTAGTAAACAAAATGTGTGTGTGTGTGTTCCTAAAACAACTGATAAACTATGTGAACTATCAGAATCTGAGGACAGACCACCAATGGGAATATCTTATAAATAAATTGGACAATTGATTAAAACAAATTAGATAATTGGCCACCACACCAATCAGAACTCAAGTATAACTAAGCCATGCCTTCAGATAAAATCATCAAGACAGCCAGAGGTCTCAGTCATTAGCCTGATCCTGGCTCTCAACCAGGACACACTCCTGTGTTCACTTGAGGGCAGTGCTGCTTCATGGAGATTTTCCAGACAACCACTGTGGAAGGAGGTACCCAGCCTGTCTGGGTAGAGAGGGAACCTTGTTGTAAACACCAGTATGAAACAAGCTTATCGGGACTTCTAAGAATCATGCTGGTGGGTTTTATTGGGGCGGGGGGAAGTGGGGGACAGCAGGGGTGCTAATGTATGTATTGTCAAATAGATAATTTATAAATCTATAGATTTATAAAGTTTGATTGCACACACTGGTGAATGTAAATCTAGTTTAGTGTTTCTGTTGCACTAGACCGCATACATAAAGGTAAATTGATTTAGCACATTCTCCTTATATTACGCGTAGGTGGAACCATAGATAACTGGAGCTCCCCGGAGTAAGGAGGGTCTGAGTCCAAACCCAGCCTCTATACATGCATATTTATTGGCTATGTCTGCCTCAGCTTCTTCACCTGTAGAACGAGGATCATAATGGCACTTTTACAGGGTTGTTGTAAGAATCAAATGAGATAATATTTGTAAAGCACTTAACATATTAGGCACTTACTAATGTTTGTTCCCTTGTTCATTCCTCTCAACTCCCATCTAACCCTCATCCCCCCCAGTGCTCTGTGTTCTGGCCCAGACGAGAAAGCATTCTGAGGTAACTACAAAGTTCTCTTTGGATCTTAAAACATTAGCTGCCTTCCAGGGTGGTTGTGTGGATAAAATGAGATCATATTTGTGAAGTGCTTTGCAAACCTTGAAGTTCTATATAAATGCTAACTATTATTACTGCTATTGTTAAGTACTATCAAAGCCTAGTTGGGAACCCTGGTTTCTGGATTTTCTGTTTGATTACAGAGGGAAGACTTAGGAGTACCAAAAGAAAGCTGCAAACAGGTTTGAGGTAAAGAAAATCTTCTGAACAATTTGTAGTTGTTGAGTCATTTCTCAGTCATGTCTGACTCTTGGTGACCCCATTTGGGGTTTTCTTGGCAAAGATACTGGGATGGTTTGCCATTTCCTTCAAGAGCTCATTTTTACAGGTGAGAAAACTGAGGCAAACAGGGTTATGAGACTTGGCCCAGGACCATACAGCTAGTATAGATTTGAACTCAAGAAAACGAGTCTTTCTGTCTTTAGGCCCAAACAATTATAGTTTTCCAAATGTGTAAATGGGCTACTTCAGGACATACAGGGCTCCTTTTCACTTTAAATTTCTCAAGCACAGGCTGGATGACCACTTGTCAGGGGTTTTGTAGAGGAAATCCTTTTTCAGGTTGAGGTTTGCTCTAGATGTACTCTGAAATATTTTATTATTCTGCAGCTGTGTTCTTTGGGACTCCAACCAAGGTATTCTATATATGCCCTTGATCCCATCCCCTCTTGTCTCCTCTTAGCAATGTGTGTGTGTGTGTGTGTGTGTGTGTGTGTGTGTGTGTCTTCTTCTCTCCCTTTTTCACAGTCAAACTCCCAGAAAAAAACTGTCTCCATTGTGTATGTCCATTTCATCTCTTCTCCCACTCTCCTCAACCCTTTGTAATTTGGCTCCTGTTCTCATGACTCAGCTGAAACTATTCTTTCCAAAGTTATCAATGATTTGCCCCTAAAATGACAAACCTGATATTTTCTCTCAATCTTTGTGCTCCTTGACCTCTCTGATTGACACTGTCGATTACCCTTTCTTTCTGGATATTCTCTTCACTGGGTTTTTGTGATGCTGCTCTCCCCTGGTTCTCCTACCTTTCTGACCACTCCTTCTTAGTCTTTATCATTAGATTATCATGTCCCCGAATTGTGGTGGTAACACAAGGCTCTCTTCCAGGCCTTCTTCTCTTCATTCTCTACACTCTCTCTTGGTGATTAATCAGAAAACAAGGATTTAATTATTTCCATGCAGTTAACTATTCTCTCTCTCTCTCTCTCTCTCTCTCTCTCTCTCTCTCTCTCTCTCTGTGTGTGTGTGTGTCTCCCTCCCCACACACATACATGCACATATGTATGTAAATAGCTATATAGATGTATATTTATATATACATTCATATATACATATATGTATAAACTCATAATCTGTACTGCATACATACATTTATGTATATAGATAATAAATCTCTTCGGACACATAAGTTCTGTGAGTGAATTTTCTCCCTTTCTCTGAATTGCCATATAATCATTCATTTAGAGAGACCTTTGCTGCCAGATGTATGAATTGAAACAGATAGGAGAAACAGGTCAAATCAACTTTAACTTCTCAAACACATACAAAGACTCTTTATTCAAACTAGTGCAATGACAGACACTAATTCATGCTCTTTCTCTCCCAACCACCCCTCTTCCACACTTCACTATTTCTGTCAAAGGCACTAACATCCTTCTACTGCAGTCACTCAGATTCATTTTCAATTCTTCACTTTCCTTTCAGTGAAATACCACTTTCGTAGCTGTATAAAGGATAGATCATGTAGGGAGACCTTGAGGTGGAGGACCAATTATAAGGATGTTACAAAAGTAAGCGACGATGAAAGCCAACTAGAGTGGTGACCATGTGGGTAGAAAGAAAGGGAAGAATACAAAAAAAATGTCATTGAGTGAGTTGCAAGTCTTCTTAATTCTAAATCCATAACAATCTTTTGCATCCATCCCTTTCTTTCTACCCATGTGACCACTACCTCAGTTGGCCTTCATCATCTTTCACTTTTGCAATACCTTTATAACTAGTCCTCCACATCAAGTGCCACCTCTATGATGCATCCTCTACGGAGCTGCCAAAGTGATATTTCTAATGCACAAGTATGAAGATATCATTTCTCTCCTGGGCAAATTTCAGTAGTTCCCTATTGCCTTAAGAATAAATAAACTTCTCTGTTACTTTACAACTTGGCTGCAACATACCTTTCAGGGAATATTCTATATCACTTGCCTTCATGCACCCAAAGTTCAACCAAACTAACTTCTTGCTGTTTCTGACATACAATATTCCAACCCCCCCCCCTTGCCTTTGCATAGGCTGTTTTCCATATCTGGAAAGCACTTCTTCCTCACCTCTGACTCTTAGACTCACTACTTTCCTTCTTCAAATTAATAGCACATTCCTATAGGACACTTTTCACATACCTACCACTACTAGTGCCTCTCACCCCTCTATACAATTACCTTGTATTTATTTTATATGCACCTATAGGAAGAGTAGAATGAAATTGTTCTCTCTGTTTTTCATTCTTTTTTTGAAATTTGTTGATTATAAAAAATGTTTTAGCTCAAATAGCAGCTGAAACCATAGTTATTCATTCAACTGGCCCAAATGTTTGAAGGTCAATCACCATGCTATGGATCAGATTATAAAAGAATTAATGTGATTTAGTTGTTAACACTACTGAATAAATGGTCCAGTAAGTGCTAAGGATTTGTCATAATAGTTAGAAATAATAGATTCAGTCAGAAAATGGTCAAATCAGTGTTCCATATAGATGCAGACCAATTTACAAAGCATAGACACTGAGGCTGCCTACAGGGGCAAGCGAAGCCAATCAGTAAGATCCAAGTGTAATTTATGAGTAAATCAGAAATTTCAGTGGCCTCTGAAGGGCACACGCTTTGGTGACTACATGATTTACTGATGGCTTAGGGATTATAGAGAGAAAGAGGCAATGTTGACATAAAGAACTTCCACAGGATACACAGAAAGAATATGTGGCTTGTGGCAATAGTTTGATTTGCAGTCAGAAGACTTGTGTTTAAAATCAAACCCTACCTGCCACTTACTACCCTATGTGACCTTGGGCAAATAACTTAACCTATCCGGGCCTATACTTCTTCATCTTGAAATTTTAATAATTGGCCTCAGTGGCATAAGATCCCTTTCAGCTGAAGCTGGATCTCCTGTCTTAGGAATGTTTTATGATTATCTTTTTCCCCATTCACACACAATCTCTCCTGCCTGGAATGACTACCTCCCTTCATTCCTTCTATCTAAAGCTTTATCATCTTTCCAGCTTCATTTTATACTACTCCTTCTTCAGTAATTCTTTCCCATATTGATCTCACTCATTCTTTACTGTCCAGAGCATTTATTATCTGAACTAGTGACTCAAAGTTTTTGCAGTGTTGGAACATACCACTTTATTTTTAATTTTTTAAAAAAGCCTCTTTTACTAGTAACTCTCTCTACCACCAATCCTCTTCTCCAACAATTATGTTGTTAAGGGAATGTAACACTTGTCCCAAAGAGCTTTGGTATAGAATTCTGTTTATTGGTCGAGGTGACTGCCCTGCCCTGCATGGCCTTTGACAGTCCCCCTTTGGGTCTGCAAGAACAGTCTCCTTTGGGGGCTCATAGAATTTCAAGTCTTCTTCAGGACTCTTCAAGTGTTAAATCTCTTCAGCTCAAGACAGAAGATGGAAGAGACCAATCCCTTTTTTAATTGCTTAAGGAAAAGACTCTAGGAAAACACAAAAGGAGCCAGGAGTCTCCATCATGTTCCTATTCTCGGCTAGCTACAGTAGAGACTTTAGGAAATTTCTGCTTAGGAATGATCCAGGACTTTCTCTCTCTCTTGATTGAGCTGAGTTATCTCACTTGCATTGGGAGCATTCCTTCATTCTGCATTCTCTGCCGCATAGTCTCCTATGTATAACTTCTCTGATTTCTATTTCAGTATGATCTGGATAAATGAGTTTCTATGATAATAATAAAAATAATAGCTAACATTTATATAGCACCTACTATGTGCCATGCACTGTGCTAAGCACTTTGAATTATTCTATTGGATCTTCACAACAACTCTGAGAAATAGGTGCTGTGATTGTCATTTTTTTACAGATGAGGAAACTGAGGCAAACAGAGGTTAAGTGAATTGCCCAGGGTCACACAGCTAGTAAGTGTCTGATATCAGATTTGAATTTAGGTCTTTTTTAAAAAGCATAAAATTGGTAGGGGGGGAATTATAGACAGTTTCTCACATAAAGGTGTCATATCTCAAATATATAAAGAATTTTGTCAAATCTATAAGAATCTGTAAATCTGCAAGTCATTACCCACTTGATGGATAGTCAAAAGATATGAGCAGGCAGTTTTACAATCAAGAAATCAAAACAATTTATAGTCATATGAACTCAGGTTTTACTGACTCCAGCCCCAGAACTTTACCTACTGTACTACCTTGCTGCCCCCATTTTGCTATAAGTATTCATTGTGGAATTGTTATTTGGTGGGAAAGGGATCAAATCTTGGACAGAAAGCTTGGGGTCCTCCTCCCTCACAATGACAAAGCTCACTGGGAGCTTTATTAACAATCAGAGCTAACATTTATATTTCATTTTGAGGTTTGCCAAGTATTTTACAAATTTTATCTCATTTAATCCTCAAAAAAAAACCCGTAGGAGATAGTACAATTATTATCCTTTTGGGGAGAAACTAAGGACAAGATATGTTAAGTGACTTGTCCAGACTCACAGTATCTGAGGCAGGATTCAAACTCATATCTTCTGGACTTCAAGTTCAGCACTCCCGTTCATTGTACCACCTAGTTTTACGTTAATTTGGAAAGTGTTAACAAATAGTATCTTAAAGGAAAAAAAAGAGGACAAAATTAGCAAAATTGATCAATACTTCAAAAAAGCCTGAAAATGTAGGCAATGTGTCACACCCACGAACCTCCTTGCAAAGGAGTAGGGTGGTGGTGGCTTCTCAAACTTCTTTAGAGCCATGCTTTTCTTTATAATTTTGCAGCACTTGCTTTTGTACTTACTTTACAAGAAGGAGGGCCATTTAGAGAATATTTTCATAAGGTTGTTAATAGTTTGCAATTCTTCTTTGCAATTATAAACTCTGTACTTGATTCCCAGAACTGCATATTCAACCTTAATCTCAATCTTGAGCTCTAGGGATTGCCTTTTGGATATCTAGAACTGGATGTCCTATAAGGATGACAAAATCAACACATACAAAACAGAATTAATTATCTTTCCCCCCTAACCTTCCCCTTTTCCAAACTTTCCTTTTACTATCAAGGGTGCTATCATCCTACCTGTCAACCAGGCTCACAACCTCAGCATCATCCTCAATTCATCATTCACACCCCACCCCTTCATATCCAACTTGTTGTCAGGGATAGCAGCAACTCATTCCTCTTTCCTACCTAGCTGGTTTAAGTAAGCAAAACACATTGCAAACCTCTGTGTAGGAACAAGACTCAGGTGTTCCAGGTCGATACATGGCTCGTACTAAAATGGTTCTTTACATTTCTTGCTCATAAGTAAAGGCACATTTAAAATGTTGTGGGTTTTGAAAAGTCAGGAGAGTGAGCCTCCAGAAATTCAGGAATTAGAGCCTATGGATCATGGATTCAGAAGTCCTCATCCCGTACAGCCAGCCAGCCTCCAGCTGATGACCTTAAGTGCTTAGCTAACAGGACTATTTTGCCATCATCTTTACTTCCAATTCTCATCACCAGAACAAATGATGCTGGAGTCTCAAGGAAATACATGTGTTCCCACTTAAGGAGATGGTTAAATGAATTCAAAGCTAATCATGGAAGAGGGCTGCCCTGGCTTTTGTTTGGGGCTGTAAAAATCAGCCACACTTTAACACTCCATAATTAAGTTGGCCATATACTGCAACACTATTCTCTCCATTAAAAAAAATCTCAGTATTATTGATGTCTTGTTTTTATATCAGATTCTTTTTCTGAATATATCCTTTTCTCCTTTACTACCCAGGGAGTCATCTCTTATAGTAAAAAATTTAAAACAAATGTGAAAAACACTAAATAAAGCAAGTAAAGTCATAAAACTAATCAACTCATTGAATATGTTTGATAGTACTCTACTTTGGCAATGAGGGAAAATGATTTTATTTCTTCAGTGTTTCTCTGGGACCAAGCTTGGTCATTACAATTAAAGTATTCAGTTTCTTTCTTGCTTTCTTTTTTTTTTCTTTTTCCATTTACATTGCAATAATCACTATCTACAAGTCACTGACATAGCAACTTATAACAAATTCATAGATACAATAACCAATTACCCATTGCCTCCACCCCCATATCTTGACCTATTTTTCTCTAATCCACCACCTCATCCCCTACAAGCTCGCACTGGACAGCAACCAAGCGCTGCCTCTGAGGTGATATCTCACCCAGCATCTCTTTCCCGTAAGTTTTTGCAGGGGCAACATACACATTCTTGATTGAATCATCCTCAGCAATCTCATTCTCACAAACACCTACATACTCTATGTGCAACCCCCTCCTACTTTCTTTTCCAACTCTTCCCCAGTTATTTTCTAAAAAGTCTTCTTCCTCTTTCACTCTTCCTTTCTTGTTTCTTTCTAAAATTCTTCCATTTTTAAATCAAATAGTAAAGATAATAGCTAGCATTTATAGCACACTATAAGGTTTGCAAAATATTTGACAAATATTATCTCAATTGATCCCTACAACAAGTTGGAGGTAGGTGCCATTATTATCCCTATTTTACAAATGAGAAAACCAAGAGATATTGAGTGATTTGACCAGGGTCACACTGCTAACAAATGTCTGAGGGTGGATCTAACTCAATCCTTCCTGACTCCAGGTATAATTCTTAATGCACTGTGCTACCTACCTGCCTAGAAGAAAAAAAATCACATGTATATATGTGTGTGTGTGTGTGTGTGTGTATACACACATATATATACACACATATACACACACATATGTACATGCATGCATACATACAATATGTGTATATATAACATATATACAATATATACACACACACACATATATATATATATATACAGATATATATGTACTATGTACACACATATTTGCACTTATAAATACAAGTAGGCCTAAACAGATCTATTACACTTAGAGATACAACTTTATTAAGAAAAAGAAAAAACTAAAAGATCTGCATCATCAACATGTAAACCTCTTGAACATACTCAGAATTCCCTTTATAAGTTCTTTGACATCTTCTTCTACCCTCTTAATGTCTGTAGTTAAAACAGCATTTTGACAAGTGCAAATATTCAAGAAAAATTTCTGAATAAAAACTTGTTATTCAATGTTTTTGATTAGATTTATCATGAATCTGATTAGTTTAATTAATGCAACAGTATTACAATATTCTACTATATTTCATTATTTCTATCTATTTATGTATTTCTATGACATCATGGGCTAAAGGGGCTTTTGTTGCTTAGCTTGGTCAGACATCAAAGATGCATCCCAGGCCATCCCTAGTCATCCCTACTTTTGTCTTGCCACTTTAAATTCCATTCAAACAACTCCTCAAGTGGGAGCACATATATTTCCTTGAGACTCCAGGATCACTTGCCACTGGCTCTGGAAGAGACAGTGAGGTTGATGACTTTGTGGAATTCTGCAGCACTTAAATCCAATTCATGTACAAATCAAGACATCACCTGTGATATCACTGGTCCTCTTCAAAAGCTAAGGACAGGGGGGCAGAGCCAAGATGGCGGCCGGAAAGCAGGGACTAGCATGAGCTCCCCGCCAAGTCGCTCCAAAAACCTATAAAAAATGGCTCCGAACCAGTTCTAGAACTGCAGAACCCACAAAACAGCAGAGGGAAGCAGGGCTCCAGCACAGGACAGTCTGGATGGTCTCTGGGTAAGGTGTATCCCGCATGGAGCTGAGAGCAGAGCAGAGTGGAGGAGAGCGGAGCAGAGCAGAGCCCAGTGTGGGCGGCGCGGACCAGTGAGACCAGGAGCCGGGCGGAGCATGCCCTAGCGCCCTGAATCAGTGAGCTATGGCAGTTACCAGACTTCTCAACTCACAAACACCAAAGACAACAGAAAAGAACTGCAGAACCCACAAAAGAGCAGAGGGAAGCAGGACACTAGCCCAGGACAGCCTGGATGGTCTTTGGGTAAGGTCTATCCTGCACGGAGCAGGGAGGGGAGGGGAGCAGAGCAGAGGCCAGTGTGGGTGGTGCAGACATACCAGACCACGAGCCGGGTGGAGCGGGCCCTAACACTCTGAATCAGTGAGCTGTGGCAGTTACCAGACTTCTCAACCCACAAACACCAAAGACAACAGAGAAGGTTAGTAGTAAAAGCTGCTGGGGACAGGGAGTTTGCGGTTGGGTCACCACCCCAGGGGCAGCAGAGGTGGGGCAGCTACAAAAGTACAGCTGCAGTTGCTTCTGGCCCCAGGCCCACCTGGTAGGAGGAATTAAGTGGTGGATCAGAGCAGGAGTACAGAGCCTGCTGAAGATCTAAGTCCAGTCCTGGTTGGGGGTTCTTGGGGAAGGAGGAGTGCTAGTGCGGCAGAGCTGGCGCATCCCCCCAAGCTTGGAACATAGAACTCTGTACTCTATAAGCAGTCATACCCCGCTGAAAAACT
>CM053623.1:316633530-316660342 GCA_028646595.1 Phalanger gymnotis | reverse complement strand
ATTTATCTTGCCCTACAAGAAAGTGGGGGAGGGGGAGATGGAAGGGGAATGGGGGGACAGAGAGGAGGGCAGACTGGGGAACGGGGCAACCAGAGTGTACGCCATCTTGGAGTGGGGGGGGTAGAAATGGGGAGAAAAATCTGTAATTCAAACGCATGTGAAAATTAATGCTGAAAACTAAAGATGTTAATAAAAAAAAATAAAGGAACAGATTAATCAAAAAAAAAATAAAACCAGAGAGACTACAACCATGGTGATGCTTTCAATAAAAATAAAGAAACTTGCATGATAAGTGGGTTTGGAAAAGGAAAAGTCATGAGCTCTGATTCAGAAGAGAACTCTACTGAGTTTGAGATATTTCCAGGATATCAAGTTGTAAGCATCCAACAGGTAGTTGTGGATTTGTGTTAGAAGCTCAGAGAGGTGAGTAGGTGTAGTAGGAAGGCCGAATTTATGATCTCAAATATAATCATGTATATGTTTGAATGGTCTGAAATCACAAGGTATGAGAGATTCTCTAAGGAGAAAACAAGAAATTTATTTAGGCCCCACCGCAGCAAAAACTTGAACCAGCCTCCCCATTCCAACATCTTGACAAAAAGACTCCAGGCCCAGAAAGCCCATTTCACAAGGGCAACTAGGAGGCCACAGAAAAGCAAGAGAGTGTTTAGCCAAATCATGTTCACTGGCCTCACGTTTCTGCTTGCACTCAGGTAAGCCCCCCTTCCGCAGCTTCCTGCCTCCGCAGCTTCTGGCTTCCGCAACTTCTGGCTTCCACACCTTCCGCCTCTGCTGCCGCCACTGCTGAAGTTGTCTCCCGGCTCACCCCTCCTCGCAGCTGAGCTTCTGGCATTCTCAAGCCCTGCCTCCATGACCAGAGACCATTGGTTCCCGAGCTGGCCCCTCCTAAGTCACCAATCCACACCCACACAGGTTTCACACCTGACAGGGCCCTGGGCCTGGGGCTTAGCACTTAACAGCTGAAAGTACTTCCACTCAAAAGAAACAAAAGCCATGCTAGTGAGACAATTTTGCTTAACAACACATTCCACCCCTTGTTCTAGGATACAGTAGGGCTAGAAATAAGAATCTTTGAGTGACATGCATAGAGATAATGACTAAGCCCACCAAAGCTTGACAAGGTTACAGCAAGAATACATAGAGAAGAGAAAAGGCCCAGCACAGATCCCTTGGATAATACCTAAATTAGGGAATATGATATGGATCATAATCTAGCAAAGGAGACTAAGTAGGGTGGTCAGGCAGGTTGGAAGAGAAACTGAAAGTTTGCCTCAGTGCAAAAAAAATAGATATGTAGATGTATTTGTGCATATATATCTGCATACATGTATGCATATATGTGTGTATAGATCAATAGAGATAGATTAGCAATGATAGAGATAGAAGAAGAAGATAATAGAGACAGAGAGAGAGAGAATGAGACCAAGACAGAGACAGAGATAGAAATACATGCTTCATTCTGCCACCCTCAATTTTTTAACCTCTCTATCAGGAAGTAAGTGGCCTGTTTCATCTTTAGTCCTCTCTATAATCGAGATTGGTCAGTATGTCAATCAATTCCTAAGTCTTTCAAAGTTGTTCGTATATGCAATATTTTCATGATAGTATGAATCATTCTAATTCTACTCACTTCACTCTGCATCAGTTCACATAAACTTTCCCAGGTATCTCTGATACCATCCATCATTTCTTATAGCAGAATAGTATTCTATAATATTTCTATACCATAACTCATACTATTTCCCATCTGATGAGAACCTCTACAGAATCTCATTCTTTGCCACCTTGAAAAGAGCTATAAATTATGCAATATTTAACAATACAGTCTAATATAAAACTTTAATATTAAATATTGTACTGGGCAGCTAGGTGGCACAGTAGATAGATTGCTGGGCCTAGAGTTAGGAAGAATCCTCCTCCTGAGTTCAAATATGACCTCAGACACTTGCTAGCTGTATGACCTGGGCAAGTCCCTCAACTCTCCTTCAGCTTCCTCATCTATAAAATGACCTAAAGAAGGAAATGGCAAACCACTCCAGTATCTTTGCCAAGAAAACCCCAAATGGGGTCACAGAAAGTTAGATACAACTGATAAATGACCAAAGGACCATAACAAATAAAAAAATTAGAAGATAAATATCCTATACCTCTCACAACTGTGGATAGGAGGTGTATGCTTAATCAAACAAGAGACAGAAGCAATTATAAAAGATAAAGTAGGTAACTGATTACATACGACTGAAAAAAAACTTCTGCAAGATAAAGTTAAGGCATGCAGGATAAGAAGGGATGTAATCAAATAAAAAAAAATCTTTGCATCAGATTTCTCTGAGAAGAGCTATGTATCTAACATATACAAACAACAAGAAGTATATATACGTATATACAATTAGTAATTAGACCACCTCTATGACCCTTGGTGATAATAGAGTTCAGAGGGGACACATGTATTATCTCTCGGTCTCTTATGATTGGCCATGTTTACATTTTTATCTTTCTTTTAACACCTATGTTTGAACTTCCAATTTTCTACTCTTCTCTGGTCTTTTCATCAAAAATACTTGAAAATCTTCTATTTTATTAAAGGTCTGTTTTTCCCAAATAGGGTTATATTCAGCTATTCAGAGTAAGTTTTCTTGTCTGTAAACCTATATTCTTTGCCTTCTGGAATATTGTGGGTGGCTTCCTTTGTACTTGAATTTTTTTCTGGCTGCTTGTAGCATATTTTTTTTTCTTTTTCTGAATTATGACTATAACATTCTTGGAAGTAGTCATTTTAGAGTTTTATTCAGGAGATGATCAGTAGATTCTTTCTGTTGCCATTTTACCTTCTGGTTTTAAGAGATCTGAAAATTTTTTCTTTTAATAGTTCTTGAAAAATAAGATTTAGGCTTTTGTTTTTGGTCTTTGCTCTCAAGTAGTCCAATGATTTTTATTATTTTTTCCCTCCTTAATCCATTTTCCAGGCTAGTTGTTTCTTAAACTTAATTTAAATTGTTCCTATTTTTTAGCCTTTTAACTTTTTAAAAATATTTATTTAATATTTCTTCTTTCATGGAGTCATTGGTTACAATTAGTTTTCTGATTTTCAGGGACTTCATTGCTTGGATGAAGTTTGTAACTTTTTTGCTAAGCTACTAATTCCTTTTCTGATTCTTTTATTTCCATAAAGCTTCATTTTTAAATTTTTTCTAGAGTTTTCATATCATTGATAAAAATATTTCAAAACTTAAAAAACCTTTTGCTTCACCTCTTCTAGATATTCTAGTTCAATTTGCGCCCAAGCTGTGTTTTCCTTTGAGGCTTTGCTTATAGATATTTTGAAGTCATTCACTTCTGGGTTTGTGTTTTTAGTAGCCTTATTATCATAGCTTTTGGTGGTGGAGTTTTGTGTTTTTCCTCCCCACACTCTTTCAGCCTACTTTCTGACTTCAGACTGTGTACTACCAGAGGTAAAGTCTGAGTTGGTTCTATTTTTGCCTTCTTGAAGCATTTAGTGTTATACTGTTCGAGGATCTCAGATACAGCTGGAGACCTTCTAACCATTAGTGCCCCCAAAAGTGTCCCAAAAATTCAGGGCAAAGTCTGATCTTCCCTCCACCCCTCATCTGAGTTCCTGGGTTTGAGTCTGAGCAATAGTAGATTGTTGCTAGACTCAGGCACTATGAGATTGCCCTTGTTAATCCACTGTAGGCATAGATTGGGCTAGAAGGTAGAAATGAAACTTTGCTCTTCTCCTAGAGTCTGAGCTACACCATTGCTGCTTGCTCTGAACTAGCTTGGTGCATAACATAGAGACTCAGACACCTCCTTAACCCAGCACGGCAACCTGTAGTTCAAGACCCCTCCTCAATCTGTATTGGATCTGTAAACTTGGAACTGGGTAGTAAGCAAAAGAGTTGCCAGTTTGCACTTCTTTGTAAGGTCATAATGTCCTGTTTTGGGTCTGGGACCTCTTCTTGCCCTGGTGCACAAGTTCTCACTATACTTAAATGCTCCATGTATACAGTGTACTCCTGGCCAGACTTGTCTCCTATATCTTCAGAACTCTCTGGCTCCCTATATCAATCAAGTCTGGAAAAATGACTCACTGTGATTTTTTTTTCTTGGATTTCCCCATCAGATTTGCCATGGTCTGTTTTTTAGAGCTTTTTGGAAGACGGCTTTTTCCTCCCCTCCATTACTTTTTATGAGAAGGGGGAGTATATAGCACAGCTACACTTCTTCCTGATATTCCCCCATCTTGGCTTTTCCCCTTGAGCTGCATTTTAAAGGAAGAGAAAGTAAATATTAAGCACTTACTATGTGCCAGGCTCTTTACAAATATTGCCTTTTTTGTTCAACACTATCAAATGCTGCAGACAGAACTACATGGATGAGGATTAATAAAAACCATCAGATCTGACAATTAAATAATCATTAGCTAGAGAACACTTTCATTTGAGTGATGAAGTTGGAAACAGATTGCAAGGGCTTCAGTGAGTGAGAAGAAAGGAAGTGGAAGCAGAAAGTGTGGACAGCTTTTTCCAAGTTTGACTGATAAAAAGAGAAGAGATATAGAATGGCAGTATGGGGGGATGGTAGAGTTTTATAAGAATTATTTAAGAACAGGGGAGATTGGGGATGTTTGAAGGTAGGAGGAAACGAATTTGTAGAGAGAGATTGAAGATGAGATCTAGGGGTAACTGAGACTAAAGAAGATGGGAGTGGATGGGATCAAGGGCACATATAGAGGAGCTAGCCTTTGTGAGGGTCAAAAGAAATAATAATTATTAAACTCTTAGATCAGTACTTGGCACATAGTAAGTACTATATAAGAGTTAGTGATTACTATTATTATTATCAATCAGAATTATCTATTTTATTCTTTCTTGTAGTGACCTTCTCTATCTCTTGTTTCATTAAGAATTCTCTATTTAGCCGTAGTTATGGAAACTACCTAATCTCGCGCTCTTCTATTTTATTTTTGATGTGATCTTTTCTGTGGTATGTGATGGAAGATGTTCTAAACCTAATTTCTATCAAATTGCTTTCTAGCTTTCCCTACAGGTTCTTGTCAAGGAGAGTTCTTCCCCACATGTTTTAATGTTCTTTCATTTATCGTAACTAAGCAGCACAGCAACTAAGTCTGACACCACATACAATATTTCACACCCTTAGTGCCCACTTTTCCAAACAAGAAGGGAAATGCATCTTCTCCTTTCTTCTTGGAGTCCAAGCTTGATTATTGTAATTACACAGCACTCAGTTACATAAAGAGGTTTTTTTGTGTCCATTGCTCTTTCCATTTTCATCGTGATAGTCACTGTATATATTGTTTCCATGGTCAAAATCTAATTTCTGCCAAATTGGTTTCTAGTTTTTCCAACATTTTCTTTTCTGTACAGTTTTCTTGTGTTATTTCCTGCATTATGGTATTAAAGTGTTTTTTTTATTTATCTTGCTTTTCTGAAAGATGCAGGAGCCTCAAGTTATCACAGTATATCCTTTCTTCAAGGTCAGCTTCTTGGGCTTAAAAGGAATTCAGATATTCTTTTAACATTGTCGCCCTAGTGAGTGTGATCAGCAAGATGTCGAAGTAATTATTTTCCACAAACCTCTCCAGTGTAAAATCAATACATCGACTTCCCACTTGAAGACCTCACTCTCCAACTCACTGCACACTGGGAAATCTCAAAGACTTGTGTTTTAGGAACTTGCCTCAGTGACTGTCCAGTCTTACCACAACAGTGACTCAACTTATAGCACACCTATCCCCACAAAAGGTGGAAGACATTTAATGTGCCAGGTCACTACATATGTACATGTACATATATACACCTGTATTCACATGTTTATATGTGTTGTTACCTGTGCTTTTGACTACATGATGCATGTGGTTCTAATGTTATATAATGTTAATATTATATGTTAGGTGAACTATATAGGGAGGTTCAGAAAATTACCTTTAACTGTGTTGTTTGTCAATTTACTTTGCTTATTATGTTTATTTGTTCACTAAAAAAGCATCTGATTTAAAAGAGCAAAGCACTAACATAAAGGTTCTCTTTCAACAAAGCATCTCATGAATATTTCAAAATTATACAAGATTCCATGAAAAATGTAACAAAAGAAGTTTCAAAGGCACTCTAATCACTAATATCAAGTGAAGTGTAAAACAGAGACAAGCTAGCCAGAGGTATTTGCTACTGTCATGGAGGAGATTCAGTGGAAAATCTAAATTGAGGGAGGATTCTCTATGGATTTTGAGGTCCTCCAGAGGCTTATGTTTATAGATGACATTTGTGCTGATTACATCAAGCCAGAGAACATTGCAGAGCCTACTAAAAGAGATGCATAGTCACTCCAAAGAGTGTTTTTTCCCCTCAGGAAAAATCAAGTGGATGAAGAATGTTTATTGTCCAAACTCTGATATGCAATTGAATTTACAATCTATAGAACTCATCTATCAGGGGGTAGGATGAAGGTGGAGTGGGGGCAGGGCAGGGTAGCATGGCTTAGTGAATAATGAGCCAATCTTGAAGCAAGGAAGATAAAGATTCAAGTCCTGCCCCTGGCACTAGAGGGACATGGTATAAATCCTTTAACCTTGCAGTGCTACAAGCCAAAGGTGTCAAATGCCCAGGAGGAGCCTGAGGCCACAACACTCAGAGCTCCAAGAAATTAAAATGTAATTGGGAAATATTTAACAAAATAAAAAGGCAATGGAAAATAGATAATATTAGTATGTGTTTTTCTAAGTCAATATGCATCCCCAAGGATCCTTATGTATGGTTCAGTGACACCTGTTTTTATTTGAGTTAGAAACCTCCACTCTATCCACTCTGTAATACCACAAGATAGAGCAAAGATGCTGATCCGGATTAGTGATGGGAGTTAATTCACTTTGGAATTTCCAATACTAGTAAAATCAGAGGTCCAGGTCCTATTTCAGTCCTCCCTAATACACACATATGCATGCTACATGTATGAATATATGTAACCATATTCATCATTCTATGCATATGTACACACATGACTAGAGAACAGAACTAAAATTTAGAATAGAATGCACACACATATTTATGTGTACATATAAAAGTATAAATGATAGATGAGTTCTATTCTATCCTCAATTTTAATTTTTTCTGAGGCTGTAATGGACTCCTTGTCGATCAGCACTGGTAAACTATTGTCATGAAAAACATGGATCTTTATTGCAAGGAACAGGTTGGGGGTCTCTAAAAACAAGTTTATAATTCAGAATCCAGTTTTTGTATTCTAGTTTAATTCTGGGCTCAATTTGTTGTCCATCTGAAGTGTATGTTATATATCTGTCTATCATCTATCATATATGCACATATCGTTGTTGTTCATCCTTCATTCTCAAAGAGGATCAATGACATATATGTATATATATATATATATATATGTAAGTGTATGAATGTGGGTGTACAGAGAGAGAAAGAGGGACACGCACAAAGAAACACACAGAGAGAGAGAGAGAGACAGACAGACAGACAGACAGAGACAAAGACAGAGAGAGAGAGAGACAGAGAAAGAGACAGAGAGACAGAGAGAGAGAGACAGAGACAGAGAGAGTTCAATGCATGGCAAAGTGCTTCAGATGCCCTCATTTGTAGGATAAATTTTTCTGATTATGACAAAACCCCTGGAACACTGAAGTGTCTTCTAAATGAGATCCAATTTCCACACAGGAAAAAGCAAGTGAGTGAAGAAGACCTGATCAATAAGGTCCACGGGACTAAAGAGAAACAGAACCGAAGTCTTTCCAACCGGACCACTTGTTGCCCCACCATCACCTACCACCAAATATGCAAAGCAAAAAAAGAATAGAGTGGGAGACATGAGCAGAGCAATACTACAGAACTGTTTAGTGTAGAAAGAAGTATAGCACAATTTTCTTTTCTTTTTGTTTTGTTTTTCTTTTTCGTAGTATTTCCCATTTGTTCTAATTCTTTCATGTTTAATAGAAATCTATGCGTAGAGCCTATGTCAAATTGCATCCTGTCTTGGGGACGGAGGGTAGAGGGAGGGGGAGAAAATTGAAAACTTATGGAAGTGAATGTTGAAAACTAAAAATGAATAAAGTAGTTTTAAATTTTTTTTTAAATTAAAAAAAAGTATAGTACAAAAAGAATGAAAACTCAGGTAGGCCCAGATCTCTCTCACTGAATTTACTCTTCAGAAGGACATAGACTCAAATAAGACAAGGGCAGGCTTATTTTAGGGCAGGACCAAGGCTCAGATTGGAATAGATAACCCTATAGGTTGTGAAATATTTGAAAAAGGAGGAGTCAAGCAGTGAGGAAGGAAACCAGGGACAAGTGCCTGGGAATACAAAGGAGAGGCTGAAATGATCCAAACGCCAAGGGGAAAAGTCCGAATAAAAACTTTGGACGCAAGCAGAAAAACTAACAGAAAAGCTCAAACAGACAGGAGTAAACATGCAAAAAGAGAACTGAGAACAATGAACAGGTACAATAAATATCATGAAGGGAAATGAACAAAAATTCCCCAATGGGAAAAAAAAAGAATCCTGCAGACTCCCCAGAGATTATGTAATAGTAGCCATAGCTTGCAGAATGCTTTAAAAGAGAAATAAAACTGTTAAAATAGGATAATAGGATTAAAATTAGGTCAGCAATCAGAGCTCTCAATGCATAATTTAAAAAAAAGACAAGCAGCATGGTGGAAAATAATTGAATACACTATGAGGAATCTGTCCCAAGAAGTAGTCTCTAAGAAATACAATAACAGATCTGGAACACAAAGTACAGGACTAGGACAACATCTGGCAAAGGAAACCCTGTTTCATTTTCACTAGATACAGATTTCGAGGTGGTCAGTCCATCCAACAATGCAGACTTCAGCTGCTGACCACAATAAGAACCTCGCCGGTTTGGTCAGCTTGCTGTGGACAGCACCATCTTGAGGACCAGTTATTCTTCAAAACCTCCAGAGATCCAGATCCCAGTCTGAGATAGATAATCAACTGAGCTTTGAAACAGGCCATGGGGCAAAAAAGTCCTGGCAATTAGTAGAGGCTGGCCCCCAGACTGAACCCTAATTTCAACTAGCTATCCAGTATTGAGCCCCTGACCAGCATCAAGATCTAGAGAGTGTGAGCAACCTGTTGTCTTCCCTGCCATCATTCAGGTGTACCTCTGCCCATGTCAGAAGATTTAATTAATGCAGCTTTGCAGTTGTTCATAGGGAAGAACAACCCTGAAGGTTGATTAGATGAAGAGTAGTTTTCTATACTTCTACTATTTTTAATAAGCTGGGCCCTAGACTTGTTTCATAAGCCTGTTCATTGTACCCCTGCAACGTTTCTTCAAGAGGCCACCCTCTGTCCTCTGACTAAATTCTGACCCTGCCAATCTCCTACTCAATAAACTTTAGTGAATTTTTTTTGCCTCCAGGATCAAAGTCAAAATCATCTGTTTGGCCTTCAAAGCCCTCGTAACCTAGCTGCCCTAGGACCTGTCCAGTCTTTTTAATACCTTTTTTTGTTGCTGTTGTTTTAACACCTTACTCTCAGACAAGTATTTTTTCTAATTTTATTTATTTTTAATTTATGGAATAACATAAGCATTTCCACAACACCATAATTTTTTAAAAAGATAATTGCACATGAAACACAAATCTAGTATGTACAACTTACTATTTCTTTTAAAATATAATAAAGTTATCATGTAAATTTCTTTTTTTTCTTCTCTTCCTCCCCAAATTGCTACCATTACAAACACACACACACACACACATCATTCTATACCTACTTTTATCAGTTCTTTCTCTGAATGCAGATAGTCTTCCTTCATAGGTCCTTTGTAGTTAATTTGGATAGTCAGAATGACTTATTTGCTCAACAGTGTTCTTAACACAATATCGCTGTTACTGCATACGGCATCCTCTTGGCACTGCTCATTTGGTCCTACTTTATTTCATTGCATGTTTTTCTAAGATCATCAAGCTCATTATTACTTATAACATAGTACTATCCCATCACCATCATAAAACACAACTTGTTTAGTAATTCTCCAACTGACAGGCCTTCCCACAATTTCCATTTCCAGCTGGACAGGCATTCTTTCATCAAGCGCCATTGACCTCCTGGTTGTTCCACAAACGAGACACCCCATCTCTTGGCTCTAGGCATTTTCTCTGCCTGTCCTGCCTGCCTGAAATGTTCTCCTTCCTCATTTCTGCCTACTGAATTCCTTGGCATCCTTTAAACCCCAACTAAATCTCATCTTCTACAGGAAGCTTTTTCCAACCTCTCTTAATTCCATGCCTATTTATCCTGTCTAAAGCTTTCATTGTTGTTGTTGCTCAGTCCTGTCTGACTCTTTGTGACCCCAATTGGGGTTTTCTTGGCCAAGATCCTGAAGTGCTTTGCCATCTCCTTCTCCAATTTAACTTACAGATGAGAAACTGAGGCAAACAAGGTTAAGGGACTTGGCCAGGGTCACACAGCTGTGACCCTGTCACAGTATGCATCAGAGACCAGATTTGAACTCCAGAAGATGAGTCTTCCTAACTTTAAGCTCAGTGCTCTATCCATTTTCCCACCTAGCTTCCCCATCTTGAGCTTCCATTGTACATATTTGTTTATATATTGCCTCTCCCATTAGATAATAAGTTTCTTGAGGGCAAAGATAGTCTTCTGCCTCTTTTTGTATCCACAGGATTTAGCAGGGTGCCTGGCACAGAGTAGATGCATTTGCATAGTGCTTATAAATTTGCAAAGCATTTTTGTATTGGTAATTAAGGTGAGACTTTCTTTCACCATTTTCTCTTTTAGCACTTATTTAATCAAGTGCCCTTGAAGAGTCTGGCCTTTGTTTCTTTGTTTAAATCAGGAGTCTTTGATGATCTCCTTGCCTCAAGGGAAAGCCTAGGCCACTTTTGTTTAAGTCTCATGTTTGTGACGCTTTTAGGTCACGTGGGTGAGTCACATGTGTGACGCCCTTTGACCCTGAACAGAATATATAAACTCAAGAGGGTTGGAGTCTTCCCTTGAGGCTCTCAGTCACTGGAGTAGTGGCGTGGGACTCTGGGCAGCCATTTTAAGAGCCCCCGGCTTGTAAACCCAGCTGTTGGTGCTTTCCTGGTAACTGTGAATTGTGATCTGGTCTGTTTATATTGTGTATGTTTGTAATTTGTTTGTATTTGCTCTGAAGTTCAGGTTGCTAGCTTTTTCTCCTGAACCAAGTGAATGATATTTGTATGTTGGATAAAAAGTAAGGTTGTTAACCCATTAACATTGCTTTCATTGGTAAAGCAGAGCAAAAGAACCTGTGCTGGCAGCTCTTGTTGCTGGTCTTGTTGGATCTTACACCCCTACAGCAGCTGCTGGTAGCTGAATTGTTGTTACAGTTTTCCATATAGTATTTCATTTCATCCTCACAACTACCCTGGGATCTAAGTGCTGTTGTTATCCCCATTTTAGAGATGAGGAAAAAGAAGCTGAGAAAGATTTAGTGACTTGTCTAGAGTAACTCAATGTAACTCTCCAGATGCCCCAGAGGCCATGCCTCCCCCCATCCTAAGAGTTGGTCCAAGTCATATCTTACACTCCACTAGGGCCCTTCAATGTACTTCCTTAACCCTATATAAAGAGCCAGACCCCAATGAGAGCCTCATTTTTATTTGATTATAGAATTAGTGATGGTCTTGTCATCTAGTAATCAAGATGCTAGAGCAGAGGTTCCCAAACTTATTTGGCCTACCACCCCCTTTTAAAAAAATTACTCAGCCCTGCCCCAAAAAAATCTTTCTTTAACACTTTAATGTTTTTTTTTTAAATTTGCATCATTCCCAAAAAGTTATCTACTTTTTAAAAGAGGTTTTTCCTTCACTGATATTTCGATAACACAATATTGCATCATGCAACTGTAGAGTACATTACACATGCATATTCCTGCCAATGCTTGCTGGACTTCCCGACAATGCACAACATGCTCACTTGCCAATACTCGCTTGTTAAGACCTGTTAGCAGACTTGATCAGTGATCAGTTATAACTTGCATTTTGTGCGTTTATTTGGAAAACAATGTAATCACTACAACTTTAACTCTGTTACACAACAGATGAAACATCTATGAACAGTTTTTTCAAAATTTTATTTTCTTCTAGTCTTTCCTTATGCTTCCACCATCACCCTTTTTTAATGCCCCTCACTTCCATCCAAGGCTACCACTGCCTGCTCTGGATCATTCCATCACTGCTTCCCCCCCCCGCACCAGGAGGCAGTATCATACACTTTGGGAACCTGTGCACTACAAGTTTAGCAGTACCAGAATCCAGCTACCATGGCTGGAAAGAGGAAGAAAAAGAGGGAAGAGGTGGAAAGAACAAGCATTTACATAGTGCCTACTGTGTGCAAGGCACTATACTAAGTTTTTCCAAAATATTATCTCATTTGATCCTCCAGTGCCAACCTGTCACAATCCCCAACCAAGATCAGTGACGAAACAGAAATACTGGGACCTGTAACTCTCCAGATGCTCCAGAGACCATACCTCCCCCCATCCTAGGAAAGTCAGTCAACTCAGTTTTGGAGAGGGCTCTAGAACAGAACTGCTCACACTAATAATTACATGGTGAGTAAAGCATTTATGTCTCATCTCTCTGTTACCAGCTAGGGCCTACAATTGAGCCTAATATTCTATGGTTTACATACAGACATATATATATATATATATATATGTATATATCATGTCATTTTTTCTATTGTGAAGCAGCTAGGTGATACAGTTGTTAGAGCATGGCAAGGAGTCAAGAGGACCTGAGTTCAAGTCCAGTCTCAAACACATAGTAGCTTGTGACCCTGGATAAGCCACTTATTTTTTCCTCACTTTCTTCAACTATAAAATGGGGATAGTAATAGCTCTTAGCTCGGCAGGATTGTTGTGAGGATCAAATGAGATAGTATTTGTAGAGTACTTAGGACAGTACCTGGCATGAGGCAGGCTCTATAGAAGTGCTTATTCCCTTCTCCCCCACTTCCCCTCCCCCTTTTGTATCTTCAGTATCTAGCACAATGCTGGGCACATAGCAGGTGCTTAATAAAAGCCTTGTGATTTGGTGATCTGGTCATGTGCCCTGCCTAACTCAACCATTATAGCCAGAGCCAGTGATAACCTAGAGATCCTCATTGTACTTGGGGTGGAGATGGGAGTAAGGAATGTGAGAAAAATAATTAATAGAACATTGAAGCTGGCCTTGGGAAAGAGCTGCATTGACTGGTAATGCAAAGACAAGCCCTAGACTGAGTCTACTGCCTGTCAGCCATCCATCTACTCTCCAAACCTCCAAGACACATTGTATGGGCCTCTTACCTTCAGCCCAACCACCAATCAGACCTCATACCCAAGTCCAGTGATCCTCGAGCTTTTCATTAAGATCTGAATTCTCACCCTGGGGGAGTTAACTCTGCATTAGAACTGGCCCTGGGGCAGTACTGTTCTGGAATGGGGCTAGGTCCCAGACTGCTACCTTATTCAATCCAGGAATGCAGCATGAAGCCACTCACTGACCAGGAATAGCACCAAACCAACTTGGAATGACTCTTACCATCAACTCTGAACTTCACTACCAAGACTTATGATACATCTGATCCTCACAAAACCCCCACACTCTTCTCCAAATCTCAGCAACCCACTCCTGGGGTGTTTAATCTAGTGAACATTGGAAGGGGTCCTAGAACCACAGATCAGCTGGGGTTCGTAACCTTTCTTATTTCACGGACCCCTCTGCAGTCTGGTAACCCTTCTCAGAATTTTTTTTAATCCATAAAATGAAATCCCATAAGACTTCAAGGGAAAATAATTTTATAGAATTGTAATTATCAATTTTAAAAAGTTTCATCATACCATTGAAATTAACCATATCTCTGCTTGACGTGACCATACATTCCTCAGTCTGAACCCTAACCTCATCCAACTATCCAGGTAAGATTTGGAGAACAGGAGATAGGGATTGAGGACAGTTTACTTCTAGGGACACAGAGAGTAACAAGTAGTGGGAGCTTATTAGCTTCAGAAGTAGTAGTGGGTGGGAGATCAATTGTCAAGCTCAGTTTCTATGAGCTAGACCTCAGTAATGACCTGCTCCTCAGGGATGGGGCAATAAGGGGTCTGGTGGAAAGGCACTGCCCCTCTGAGCTGGACAATCTATAGGCTTGCACATCAGTTCTTCACTGACTTGCTTATTCTTGTGTGGAGAACTCTTCTTGAGTTACTATGGATTTTATTTAGGAGGCACTTCAGTGTTCCAGGGGTTTGATGCAATCAGAAAAATGTAACTAGCAAATGGGAACATTTGAAGCACTTCACCATGTATTGAAGTGTCTGTTTTCTATAGAGAGATATAGGACAGACACTTCAAATGGATAATGAATTGAGTCCTAAATTGAATACATAGATGAAAGCAGGCTGGATTGCCTTTGGTAAATTATAAAAGTTCTTTTAATGACCCCAACCTTCTACCTGAAACAAAGGTTCATCCTTTTAATACCAACATTTTATCAGGGTTGCTGTATAACTGTGAGTCATGCAACGCTACAGCCTCTGAAAAAACAAAATTAAGGACAGAATAGAATTTGTCCATTCGCTTTGTCCCAAAAGTCTCCATGTGGTTTTAAGCTGTTGAAGCTTATGTGCAAAGATAAGTAATATGAAATATGGACAAAATAATTAGGAAGCAATTTCAAAGGTTTTAATCTAATAAAGGTTAAAATTGCATTAATGACTTTTAGAATATCCTACACGTAGACATGAGGGGAGCCAGCCGATTTCATCGATATCTGATTTCCTTGGTATTGGAAATGCCCAGGTGCAGAAATAGTACCTTATCTGCAAATGAGAGTCTTAGACAGTTGCCTGGATCATAAATGACTTGTCCAGGGACAAACAGACTTGAACCTAGGTATTCCTGCTTTCAAAGCTAGTTCTATCTCCACTAAAGGAGGCAATGTATATATGCACACTGATGAATGAGCTCTGAAGCACCTGGCTATGTATTGATGTGCCTGTTTTCTATAGAGGACAGATAACTCAATTGCATGTCATACCTTTGATATCTTAGAAGATGGGATTTCATTCTCTTGATTTTTCCTGTGGGGAAAAAATTCTTTTGAGTAACTATGCATCTCTTTTGGGAAGTTCTGCAGCGATTCCTGACTTACTACAAATGGCACAATGGCTTCTGAAAACATGGGGTTCTGTGGACCTCACCATCCACAGAGAATCCTCCCTATTCACCACTGATTCTCCTCCAGGACATTTGCAAATACCTCTGGTGAGCTCATCTCCCTTTTTTATACTTCACTTGATACTAGTGATCACAGTGCCTTTGAACCTTCTTTTGTTATATTTTTCAATGTATCTTGCATAATTTTAAAATATTCATGAGGAGACACTTTGTTGGAGGTGGTCTTTTATGACAACACTTTGTTCTTTTGAATCAAATGATTTTTTAATAGTCAACAGATGTAACTAATAGGGAACATAAATTGACAAATAAGAAAGTCTAAGATAATCATCCAAAGGTCGCAGTGCAGTATACCTGTAGGTACCTAACAAGACATTCATATGAGAATTGCCTTTATTCATGTGGTCAATAGCATATATGACAATACATATGTACATATTCTAAAGACACAAATTTCACGCATTAGAAAACACATAGCCTTATATAACAGAGTTATATACAGTGAAAAATAAATAGATAACAGATAAAACATAGTATATAGAAATAGGATATACATAGCATGACATATTGATATACATATACAGATATAGATATAGATATATAGATATAGTAAAGCACATTACAGAAAAGAAATCACAGGACACATATAGGTTGTATTCAACATATAATAATGTATGTTTCTATTTTACATAAAAAACATACAACACATGCAGTCTGACCAGAGGAATCATCTGGCTAGGTAAGCAACAACTTTTTAATTTCTCCAAGAATAATTAAATTTTGCTTACTTTGCCTAATAGACCTCTGACTTTTACAGTGACTTCCTAAGCTTATGAAAGGCCTGAGCTATCACTATCTCTAGACTTCCTAGGTGAGGTCTGTTCCTTTGGTGTCCCCATAACAATTACCCTTTACCATTTATCTGAACGGAAATACTCTCAGTACCGAGATAGACTTCCTTACCCCAAACTCAGTTTCCCTTTCATTGAATCATTGTCTTCTGAGCTATTATAGAACTCCACTATTCTCTCTGCAACTGTTTGTTTTGATATTTTTTCCCTTGGAGTTTACTTAATTAACTGCCCATTGCTTTGTCCTGCTTACTAGGGAATCCTGATATTTCCTTAATAGACAGTAAGAGGTTACTCTGTATTGATACTTAAGAAGTATGTGATCCCCATTCATTCACTTAAATTGTTTGAGCCTCATCTTCCTTACCTGTAATTTGAGGATAATAATATTTGTTATATTGACCTCCCCCAGCCCTTCTTTTCTCTTTTCTATTTTGTTTAGTATTTTATTTTTCCCCATTTGCATGTAAAAACAATTTTTAACATTTGTTTTTAAAACTTCGAGTTGCACATTCTCTCCCTTCCTCCCTCCCTACACCCCTCATTGAAAAGACAAGCAATTCAATATAGGTTATACATGTGTAGTTATGCAAAACATTTCCATATTAGTCATCTTGTAGAAGAAAACTAAAAATAATTCAAAAAGACTTAAAACCCTCAAGTAAAATAAAGTTTTAAAAAAGTATGCTTCAATCTGTATTCAGACACCATCAGTTCTTTGTCTGGGAATGGAAACCATTTTTCATCATAAGTGCTTCCAGGTTGTCTTGGATCATTGTATTGCTGAGAATGGCTAAGTCATTCACAGTTGATCATCCTACAATATTGCTGTTACTTTGTGCACAGTACATTTCTCTTTGCATCAGATCATATAAGTCTTTCCAGGTTTTTCTGAGAGCACCTTGCTCATTATTTCTTATAGCACAATAGTATTCCACCACTTGACTTTATCATCTTTTTCTGAGTGTGTATTTGGACCTTCATTGTCATCATAGTAAATTTCTGTGTTCGGAATTTTTTTTTCTGTTGTTTGCTCATTTTCCCAATCTATTTCTTGACTTTTAACTCTTTGTCAAAGTGGGGCTCTACTTCTAGGGTGGAGGGTGCACTGTCCCAAGCTTCAAGGGTTTTGTGCAGCTGTGTTCAGAGATACTTCTAGGGACCTATAAGTTTTCAGTTCCTCCAAGGTTGTATGACCTAAAGAGCCATACATTTCCTATTCTTCTGGCCTATGTTCTGGTCTGTGAGTGACCAAAAGCCAAAAGCACTCTTTTCTGCCCTGGAACTGTGACAAGAGTCCCTGTTCCACTGAGGCTGCAAGCAAATTATTTCACCCCAGCGTTTTGTGGGTTATGCCACTCCAGGAATTGTTTTATGGTATTATTTAAAGGTATTTGGAAGAGAGCTCAGGCAAGTCCCTGCCGTTTCGCTGCCATCTTGGCCATCTTGTCTTCACCTCTCCCTTTTTCTTAAATGCTTTAATATTACGATTGTACCACTATCCTCCCAGTCACCCAGGCTCTATCTCCCAACACCATCATGCTTTTTCACTGGTGGGGAGGGAGTTGAGAGAGAGAGAGAGAGAGAGAGAGAGAGAGAGAGAGAGAGAAAGAGAGAGAGAGAGAGAGAAGGAAATGAAGAAGAAAAAATAGAAGAAAAAGAAAAGAAGGAGGAGGGGAGGAGGGAGGAGGAAGAGAAGAAGAAAAGAAGAAGAAGGAAGAAGAAGAAAAGAAGAAGGAGAAGAAGAAGAGGAATGAGTAGAAGGAAGAAGAAGGAGGAGAAGAAGAAGAAGAATGAGTAGAAAGAAGAAGGAGAAGAAGAATGAGTAGAAGGAAGAAGAAGAAGAAGAAGAAGGAGAAGAAGAAGAAGAAGAAGAAAAAGAGAGCATACAATATTAAGTACTATGTGCCAGGCACTATGTTAAATGATGGAGATAAAAATACAAAGAAGCAAAACAGTCCCTCCCCTCAAAAACTGTAATTCTAATGGAGGGAATACAATACATAAAGAAGAGTTGGAAGTAGGAGAGGGCATACAGCTGGCAACATTGCGTGGTGATGGTCAGAAAGTGATTTGGAGTCCTGGTTCAGTGTAAAATAAGGTAAATGTTCACATATCACAGTCCAATGTTTCAGTAGCAGAGTCCAAGATTACAGTGAGGGAAATATAGGGATGATGGCCAGATTGCAGGAAGCATAGTATGGAGATGTCTGGGAATGTGGAAAACAATGAGCCTTCTGTTCATCACTCTGGCTATGGCTGTCCTTGAAAGTGGTAAGATGTTGTTCTAATTTCCTTGATCTCTGCCAAGGCCAATACATCCTCAGATAGTTTCCTCTCCAAGTCTCCACCTTGGTCAAAGAACATCCTGACTTGGGAACCATATACTGAGAAATACTTTTCCCCACAATACCTCAGCAAATGAAGAAACTTTCTTATTCTTTAATTGTTATCCTTTTGTGTGCTAGATTAAATGATTTGTCATTGCTAGGATATTGCTGCATGTTTGTTTTGATTTGGTTTGGGCTTTGGGGGACTTGTTTGTTTTTGCTATCTCCTTCCAGAGACTAAAAAAATAAAAAAATATCATACAATGAAACTAAAAAACTTACTGGCAATTTATAGTCTCTGAATATTCAGCATGAGTTGGTAGCATTGTCCTCTGAACTCATTAGCCACAGGTCTCACACTTATTGACATCTGCCACCATTTTGGGGCCAGTAAAAATGTCTCTTGAACCAGATGTCCAAAGTCATTGTGTAGTCCTTTCGTGGCCATAAAGCAAAAAGCCTCAGGTAACACCAACTGTTTCCTAGTTCTACATGCAGATAAGTTAACTGTCTAATGTAGATTTCCACTGAATATCTCTGACTTTTACCATTGTCCCAATAGTAATATGCCCTCGGAGGAAGAAAGCTTGAGTCTAGAGAGTCCTGGTCTATTTCTTAGTTTATATCACTTCTCTGTTGACTTTCCTAGTCACCCAAAGATAACTGAGGAAAAAGAATTACTTTAATGCAACAGCTGTCACAGACAATAATAGCCTCTTCTCTGGTGGATGGCCCAAACTCTCAGATGTCTTTTCTTTGACAGACATCCAGGCCTTAACATTCCACTGATAATTTTCATCCATCTATGGATATTACCATAACTCTACTTACATGGCCAGAAGGACGGGGTATCTGCATCCCCATTAGTTTTCCTTTCCCACTCTAAAATCATAGCTGGATAATTCTGCAGCCCACGTTTGATGAGCAGTGTTCAATTTAGCACTGGTTAATGTCAGTGAATAGTTGTGGTCTGTACTTGAAATTGAGTTTCATACATATAGTCTCAGAATTTGTCAGTGATGGCCAACTTCAAAGTCAAAAAAAATCCAATTTGTGCATAGGAAAATAAGGCTCACTGTAAATAAATTTTCTTCTATCAGACTCAATGTCTTTCTGGTGACTATTTCTATGTTAGTATGATATTTTTTTTCTAAACCTTTCCGGCTAGCATCAGTAAGTAGCAAAATGGGCTTTGTTGAGTTTTTATAAGTATGCTGACTGTTTGTTAAAAGTTCATATTTCCTATTCCAGTAATCCCCAAATGATGTCAAAGACATTGGACTAGATTGTTTTCTTGTTCTTTGTTCTGGGAGTTTTGTTTTCAAAATTGTATACCCATGAGTGATAGTATTGTGTATCCTAGTAATGAGAAATATAGGACTAGACCTGTGATTTAATTGGCATAGACAACTCCCAGATGTTGGCAATCCCTCTACCAATGCAGGTCAGCACATTTTGTGAAACTTAGAATGTTAAGAGAGCTGCCTAGAACATTGAGAGTTTAAGTTGTTTGCCTGTGGTCTGATAGCCAATGTGTCTAAAAGACAGGACTTGATTCCAAGGCTTCCTTATTTTCAGGCTAGCTCCCCATCCACTGTACAAAATTGCTTTTCAAAAGTTTTATACTAACTACCAAATCTTAGAAAAGTCTTCAATTTAAAAAAGTTTCTTAGATCTAATGAGCTACTGAGTATTTATATCTTTTCAGAATTTACTCTCACTCCCTCATGAAACACAATATGATTCACATGCTTGGCAGAAGCTCTACAGAACTTAGAGATCTAAGAATTCCATTAGTCTTTCCTCATGCTCTTTCAACAACTTATGAAATATTATGTCATCCAGGTATACCAATATCTCTGAGTATCCTGGAGTTTCTAACAACTTTCCCTAGAAGTTGTTAAAAGTAGAAGGTGCTCCCAAAGACACTTTGGGGCATATATTCAGATTAGAAGAATATAGCTGGAGACAATCTTCTTGTCTTCACCTGCCATGAAGATTGGATAGAATTAAATATGTTGGTCTAATAATGGAAACCACTGGATGCCTAGCGAATAATCCATGGCATAACTGTGTCATGGCCTACTTGTTGAAATGCCTTAAGAATATTTAAATCTTCCAATTTTTCTTCTGTACCATCACTATAGGCAGGCTATAGAGACTGGCAGTCTATGAGGGATGCTGTTGACCAACAAGTTCTTCAGATGGTTTCTGAGATTTTTCTTTTTAGAAAAAGAATTTCACTGAGGCATGTCTTGAAATGCAGTTAGAACACAGATCCTTAGAGTGAATTTCTTTCTCAAAGGATCTTTCCGTTCTTCAGGTCCTAAAGAAATATTTACCTAAGCCTAATATATTTTCATCCAATGTCAAGACAGAAGTGACATTGCATCTCTGATGCTCTCTGTCATCATTAACCTTTATCTTCTGTAAGCATCTTCTCAGGACACACAAACTGTCAGGTAGTCCAAGTATTGAACCCCTCTATTTGCTGACAGCATGTTTCTACCAATACTATGAACAGACTGGGTTTAATCATACTGACTTGTCAGGGATTTTCCCTAGGTCTGGACATAATGCAGTCACCTGGCAATATTTTTGCTGACACAATTTTCTTAGGGAACTTTAATCTCACAGTTGTTTCCATCTAACTATGGATACTCATTACTCAACCTATACTGGCCTGAGTTCTCCTATAAAGTATCCTTGGAAAGGGTCTTTCATAAAGTGATTTGAAAGCAATTACTACTTGAGGTACACATTCTAATAGAGCAGGATATTCTACATCTTTAGTCTTCACTGATCCCTGACCATGAAGTCTTGTGAGACCAAGTAGAAAGCACCCTGATGGAGCATAGCTTAAGTTTTTTATTTTGTTTTGTTTTGTTTTTTCTCTTCTGAATCTGAGAAGAACTCTATTCCTAATTCCATCCTTGTTTTCCAAAGTTGGTTCAGTCTCATTCAGATGTTGGCACACTAATTCCACATTCCTCTTTGAAGTGCATGAAGTATAACTGTGACCGCTTGGCTCATAGGTTTGATTGAAAGGGTTTCTGTCTCTATGGCTGTGCTCTTCTGCTGGCATCCTTATGCCAACCTTCTGTGAACTCTGATCAATCAATCAATAAACATTTATTATACACTGTGTGTCTGGCATTATCCTAAGCACTGGGGGATACAAAAAGAGACCAAAAAAACCAGTCCCTGCCCTCAAGGAGATGACAATCTAATGAAATCTTTGGTCCTTTTTGGAAGAGGGGTTCTGCAGTGGTCTCTTGCTTTGCTTCTGAAGTCTGTATATGCAAAGGTGTTTGGCATAGCAGTTTTGTCTTTTGTAGAGTTTTATGTCTTTTCCCCAAATAATTTAATTGCATTAAATAGTACATCATATCTAATACACTGCTTGCAATCTTTCAAGTTTAATTATGTGTCCTTGCAGCAGTATCTCCCTGTCATCTCACCACCCAGATTATTATTGGGACTGAGGAATAGCATCAGCGTTCCTTTCTAGGCTGCACTCCTAGACTGCATTCTAGACTCATCTCCACCGAACTTTTGTCAAGTAGACCATAGAAACCTTTTCACTTTGGAAACTCCCTCCACCCCTGGACTCCTTTTGATATTGTGAGTAGCCTCTATCCCTGCAGCTTCTTCCTGTGATTGGCTTTCCCAGAACCTCCATTGGAAGGAGGAGGACCAGGCCAGCTATGTCTTCATTCCTCTTCAGGCTGCCCTCCTAACACATCTCTACAGAATTTATCTATGCTTGCCCTTGACACCTTTGTCCTCCGTGTCAGGAATTACTCTTAATATCAAAAGTCCTTCATGGGAATTCAATTCTAAAACCTTGTGTCAATGCTCTAAAGATTTAATATCCGTTTTGTTTGTTTTAGCTTAAATCATTACCACAGTGTACATAGAAGTGAAAGAGATATCAGTACTTAAGCACACAATCATGCAAACTAATAGGCAAGACTGCACAGTTTTAGCATGAAATTAGAGGCATAATCATAGGAGGAGATAGAGCTCAAAAGTACCACAGAGGTCATCAATACCAACTCCATCATTTTACAAATAAGTAAACTTATTTTACAAATAAGAGACCCACAGAGACTGAATGACTTAGCCAAGGTCTCATAGGTAAAAAGTGGTAAAGCTAACATTCAAACCTAGGCTTTCTGACTATTAAGGCCACCTTTTTTCCCTGTGATACACCACTTTTCCTTATGCTAAAATAAGAGATATCAATGCTTAAGAACACCATTGTACAAGGTAAGAAGCAAGACTTCATGGTTTTATTGTAAAATTAAAGGCATAATGAAACATAACAGCTCTAGCTAAAGAGGATGTTCGATAGGAATCAAAGCAAAACATAAAAATAACAACAAAAAGACTTTTTTTTTTCAAAAATCAATCACAAATTCATACTTAAAACAACTATATCTGATATGGTCTTTCCTTGTAGCTGCTAGAAGATGCTGCAGGCATAGCCTGACTCTACTCAATAGTAAGTACCTTACTGCTCTTGGAAACAGCTAGATGGTGCCAATAGTGCACCAAGAGTTGGGCTTGGATTCAGGAAGACCTGTGTTCAAATCCAACCTCACACATTTACTAGCTGTTTGAACGTGGGCAAGTCACTTAATCTGTTTGCCTCAAATTTCTCAACTGTGGATCATAATAGCATCACAGGATTGTTGTGAAAATTGAAAAAAGATAATATTTGTAAAAACATTTAGCACAGTGCCTAGCACATAGCAGGGAATTTATAAATGCATGTTCCTTTGTTCCTTGGCCACTCTCCTCCATCAAACCTCATTCCCACTTGCTATGTACACCAGCTGACATCAGAGAAAACTCTTCAGAATGGTAACCGCAAAGCTTTATCCGTATCCCAGAGAACTACTTGCCTTTCTCCCCTTAACCTCCATCCCCACTTTGTGAGTAGCCTCATCGGTATTGTTATAGGTGAGATAGAGACTCATTAGCCTACGGAAGTTCCCACCCTTTGTCACACCACTGACAGTGTGCTTTATTAATAAACTTATCGAACACATGAAATAGAACCTTGTAAAGCTGTTAGAATGGGAAAAAAGGCACCCAGGATGGGTGCTTCCACCAGCCTGTTACCATCTTCAGACCAGGGCGTATAATAGACATGAGTATTGAACCTGGAGTTAGCAAGAGCTAGTTTTGAATACCGTCATTGACCTTTGCTTCCTATGTTACCTCTGATTTGTATGAGCTCCAATTTCCTCAGCTATTAGATATAGACTATAGCTATAATATATCATTGTGAGGATCCAATGAAATAGTGAATGAAAGTGCTTTGCAACATTTAAAGTGATATATCAACATAAGTTTATATTGATAAGAATAAGTCTTTTCCCCTTTCTGTCTCAACCCAGCCCCAAATCATTGTTTTTTTTCTTTTTATTTGGTAATTGGCATTCTGAAACTTTATTTGAGATAATTATCTCCTTATTTACTCTCCCTCTCAAATCCCCTCCTCCTCCAACCTGTCCCTGCCCGGTTCTGTACTTGCTTTATGCACTTCTCCGGTTCTGACTTTTTTTTTAATTACCATTGCCAAGGTTAGATAAGGATGATATTTATGAGATCTCTCCAACTCCCAATTCTATGTTTGAATAATTTTATTGTTCAGCAAGCCAATTATGATACATACAATATAACACACACACACACACACACACACACACACACACACACAGTTTTGTCCTTCATCTTTCTCTAGCCTTCCTTGGGTTTTTGTTTGTGAATATTCAAACTTTTCTCTCTGTTTCCTCATTGCCCATTAGAAATGATGAAGCTCTAAAGAAAAAAGTCCCTTTACCCCCTTTTAAATCCAAACAATTATAATTAAGCCCATTTAAGAAATTCAAATTTGTTTACCTCTATTAAGTTTCTTTTGTTCACTATACTTGTCATTAAAAGGCTCTATCTACCTCAACAGGAGTGATCAGAAATTAATAATTCTGTTATATTCCTTTTTTTGTCTCCTGAAAGATTAGGCTTAACACTGCATGATAAGTTCTTCTTGTATAAAAGTCATTTTCCTTTGCTTTTCATTATATGTCAAGTTTTTTTTCCTTTTGTGTGATCGATGATTAGTGCCATTCGATTCTGACTTGGGGTCCTGGATACTTGTACAATCACTTTTTAACTCAGTGTATTTTTACTTGGGAGTTTGAGATCTGGGGACATTTTTAGTATTTGGTATTTGAGTTTTTTTCTCTTGTGATGAACTGTGGGTTCTAGTCACAGTCTATGCTCCACTTCTAATATCTGTGGGTGATTTTACTTTGTGATATCTAAAATTATGTTCAGTTGTATGGGTTTTTTTGTTTTTGTTTGATTGTATCATTAGTCACTTCTTAAATTATCTCTGTTTTCCTGGCCAGATGTTTTTTGATGCTAGATTCTCCCTCACATTAAATTTTGCAGTTATTGACTTTGCTATAATATTTCTTTTTAATACAGTTGATTCCATGATTTTCATTTCCTCTATGATTTAAAAAAAATTTACTTGTTCATTGTTTTGCTAAAGTTTCTCAGCTTCTATTTCAAATGGCCTATTCCACTGTTTATCTCTTCCTACTTCTTTTATTAGGCCTTCCAATCACTTTCTAGAGTCTTATAAGCTATTTTTCTCTTTTCTATGTTTCTTCTGAATTTTTCTGTTCTTCTAGAGTTTGATTCCTCTCACTTTCCATGGTATTTTTCTATTGTTCTGGGAGTGGGTTTTTTTTAACACTTATTTCCTTTTCTCTGCTTTTTTTTAATTACATTTTTCAATTTGTTTTCACCTCAAAGAGCTAAACTCCTTTCTTGTGAAAAGTGGAAGGTTCTGGTTGAATTTGCTGCTGTGGGAATACAATAAACATTAAGACCTATGGTGAAGATACTCAGTTAGGGTCTAGTCCAGGGGTGGGGAGCCTGTGGCCTTCAGGCCACCTGTGGCCCTCTAGGACCTCAAGTGAGGCCTTTTGACTGAATCCAAACCTCAAATCTAATTTGTTCTGTGAAGTTTGGATTCAAAGGGCTGCATTTGAAGACCTAGAGGGCCACAGGTGGCCTTGAAGACACAAGTTCTCTACCCCTGGTCCAGTCCTATCTCCAGCTTAGTCTTACTTTTAGTCTTAACTTCTCCTTGTCTCTGGAGCCATTGCAACCATATGCATCTCACATCAGATCTAGAGTTGGAAGGGGTGCAGATTTCCATAGCACCAAAGGTTGTGGAGAGCCAATAGCAAAATCTTGCTTTATTTATTTATTTTACTTTTGGGGAGCATTTCCCTTGCAAGCATTTTATTTTATCTCTCTTCTTTTAATTGTTTGGTTACTGTTGAGGTAAGAGTTGGGAGAACGGTTTAGGTGTGAAAGAATTCACTTAGAGGTTCACTATAGCCAATAGGCAGAAATGATGAATTCAGGGTGGACCTTGCTATGTTGGGGTCCTAGTGTCCTTAAAGAATTCACTCAGACAGTCTCCAAGTTAAAGAAAGGCATTTATTGTGGTAATGCACCCAAGCAAGCCTGCTCTCCCCAATGGGCTCTACTCCATGTGGGAGGCAGAGCATAGGCCATAGGCCCTGTTCCCCTAAGGGAGCAGAGTGGCCCCTTCCTCCCATAGGAGGCAAAGGCGGTTAGCCAGGCTAAAGGCATGGTTTAAATACAATTTTATGGAATAGGGGGAAGGGGACAAGAAAATGGGAGGAACAAGCATAGCTTCAAAATGCCTGGGATATCAGGTAGTCCTGAGGTGCCTCTATCATCAAAGAGAATAGGAAAGGAGAGGGGAAGAAAATCTGTGATGGGGGTTTCAATGCAGTCTTCTTTAATCATTTTTCTGGCTGGTCATACCCTTCGTCTTATCTCATCTCTCACATCCTGCATCCTGCTTGCTCCATCTGCCTTTAGCACTCCTTTTTACCTCAACAGTTACTTCTTTTGGTTTATTCTTTATTTTTTATTTTTTGAATTGTGGAGGGCTTGCTGTATTAAAAGACACCCTCAAACTCTTCCATCTTGCCCAAAGTCAAACTCTTCCCTTTAAACAAAATTTTAATGAAAATTTTGCTGAAATTTTATTTTCTAAAACCTTACAATTTTTAAAAGTAAATTTGAAAAAAAAAGTTACCATTAATACTACCTAGTATCCTGGCATTTTTTTTCATTTTAAATCATATAGTTTCAGATCGGTTCTTTCACAAGTTTAACAATATTGCCAATAATTTTTTTCTTTTTTAATTTTAATTTATTTTTAACATGTTTGGTTTTCAGCATTGATTTTCACAGGAGTTTGAATTATAAATTTTCTCCCCATTTCCTCCCCCACCCCCACTCCAAGATGGCATACACTCTGGTTGC
>CM053623.1:316585613-316633030 GCA_028646595.1 Phalanger gymnotis | reverse complement strand
CTGGGGAACAGGGCAACCAGAGTGTATGCAATCTTGGAGTGGGGGGGTGGAAATGGGGAAAAAAATTTGTAATTCAAACTCCTGTGAAAATCAATGCTGAAAACTAAACATATTAAATAAAATAAATAAAAAATTTTTAAAAATCCTTCCTCAGACATTTACTAGCTGAGAGACCCTGGACCAAGTCTCTTAACCCTGTTTGCCTTTGTTTTGTCATCTATAAAATGAACTGGAGAAAGAAATGGGAAACCATTCCAGTATCTTTGCCAAGAAAACCCCTAATGGGGTTATGAAGGGTTGGACACGACTGAAAAATCCACAATCCACATACACATACATGTGTATCACTTAATATATAAATATACATATACATAAAACTGCCTAGGAATTTTGGTGATACCATTCAGCCTCTTGGTTTGTTGGTCTCAGGGAGCTTGCAGTCTCTGTCCAGCGTATAGTTTTTGCTGGACATGTATTTTTCATATACTCTTTTTCTCTGAATTCTCCGTGTTGATCCCTGCTAGTCTTACCTAGCTAGTTTTTTGGTCGTACTTTAACTAATTATTGCCATCAGGCATGGATCCTATGACCGTAAGGTTGTATAAAGTCTCATTTTCTGATTTAAGCTGTGTCTCTTTACTGAAGTGCTACCTCTTCCCCAGAAAAAGAAGAGTGGACTTTTCCATCTCTCTTTTAGCTGAAAGTCCAGGATTTAAGTTTCATATCTTTTTGAAGGGTAAGAAACAAGCACACGCAGTCTCTGGAATAAGGAAAAACCATTAATAGGTTTCTTCCCTATAAGTGTTTTTTTTTTTCCTGTTCTCAGAGCTTTGGTGGAATATTTCCTTAAAAAGAGATTACTCTTCTTCAGTGCCAAGGTCTTCAGAACATGGATCAGTCCCCTTTAGCTGCCACTGCCCCCCTGCCCAGATTTATAAATGCATTTTTTAAACCTAATGCTCTTCTTGCTTCCTAAAGTTCAGGTCCATCAGAAACCTCACTCTGATTTAAGATTAGAAATTCTTTGAGGCACCATATTTAATGTCTGAGAACTAACCTGAAATCTTTGTCTTTCTTCCTAACTTCCCTATTAATGTAGAGCATAACATCAGCCTCCTGATCACCCAGGCTTACAACCTAGGTGTCATCCTCTATTCCTCACTCTCTCTCATGCCACAAATCCAATCTGTTGACAAGTGTGTCAATTCTATCTTCCCAATATGTCTTGTATACACTTCTTTCTCTCCTCTGAAACTGTCATCACCCTGATACAAATACCCTTCACCTCATATCTGTACTACCACAATAACCTTCTGCTTCCTCCTCCTACAAGTCTGTTCTCCACTCAACTGTCAAATTTATCTTCCTAAAACACAGGTCTTACCATGTCACCCCACTCCCCACCCCCTTCAATAAACTCTGTTGACAGTAACCTCTAGAATCTAAAATAAAATCCTTGGCTTGGCTTTTTAAATCCTTTATAATCTGATCCCTTCCTACCTTTCCATTCTCCTTATACTTTACAGCCCTGCCCCCACCCCCACTCTGTCTCATACTCTTCCATCTAGTGATACTGGCTTCCTTGTAGTTCTTCCCTTAAGACACTCCATCCCCCAAGCTATGTGTATCTCCACTGGATTTCCCCTATGCATGAAATTCTCCCCTCTCCTCCCCTCCTTTTTCCTCTCCTCACCTCACCTCCATTCCCCACCCTTTCTTCCATTTCCTTCCCCTCTCCTCTTCTCTCCTTCATTCCCTTTCCTCCATTCCTCTCTCTTCTCTTCCCCTCTTCTTTCATCTCCTTCTCTCCCCTCTCCTCCATTCCCCTCTCCTCTCTTCCTCTCCTCTTCTCATCTCCTTCCCTCCCACCTCCCTTCTCTTCTCTTCCCCTTTCTTCTTCTCTCCTCTCTTCCATACTCCTCTCTTCTTCTCCATTTCCCTTTACTCCATTCCTCTCTCCTCTTCTCCCCTCTTCTTCATTCCCTGCTCCTCCATTCTCCATCTCCTCTTTTCTCCTATACTCCCTTCCATTCTCTTTTCCTCTCTTCTTTCTCCCTCTCCTCCATTTCCCTATCCTCTCCTCCATTCCCCTCTCCTCTTCCCTATTCCCCTTTCCTTCATTTCCCCTCTCTTCCCCTCTCGTTCTTCTTTCCTCTCTTCTCCCCTCTCCTCTCTTCTTTTTTCCTTCCTGACTTTCCTAGCTTCCTCTAATTCTTAGCTAAAATCCCACTTTCTGCAAAACATACTTTCCTGATTCCCCCTTAATGTTAATACCTTACCCTAAATTAGATTATCTCTAATTTATCTAGCATATAGCTTGTTTGTACACAGTTGCTTGCACATTGTCTCCCCCATTAGACTGTGAGCTCCTTGAGAGCAGAGACAAAAATGGTCTCTGCGTGCGTGCGTGCATGCATGTGTGTGTGTCCAGCACTTAACACAGTGTCTGGCACATACTTAATAATTGCTTGTTGATTGAGTAAACTGAGTCAGCTTCAATTAAAAAGCTGTCCTTCCGATAAAATATCCAGGGCTCCTTGGGTTCTGGTCCCCACAGTTTTTCAGCCCACAAATCATTTTGATCTACCAGGCAAATGAATGAAAGGGAGAAAGGCATTGGAACAAAAACTAAACCCAGGGGTGAGCAAGGTCATCTCTTTCTTCCAATTTAGACACATTCCTGCCTTTGGTATGTATATGTGGCAACTGAAAAGTCCTTCCTACAATGAGCTTTGAAAAGAGTCCAGTCCCCTCTTTTTACAATGAGGAAAGTGTGACCCAGAGAGGTCATAACATTTGGGCAAAGCCACGGGGCTTTGTTAGAAACAGTGACAGAACTAGATCGTGGTTTTCCTGACTTTGAGTCCAAAGATTTTTAAACTACATTACCCAAACTTTGGCAAGTGTAGAGGTTTACCTAGAATTAAGCATTCCATGTAAATGCAGAGAGTTGGGATATCCTCTGGGCTTCTGCTAATGTCCTATTAATATTCTCTGTGGCCTCAGCAGAACCTTTGAGAAGGTAGGGAATTCTTCCCTATGAACTTTCTATTGAGGCTAGGGCACCACCCTTGGATAGTCGTGCTTTGTAGGGGTTTCCTGAGCTGTTGTTCTTGTTAGCCTTTGTCTATCTGCTTAACGAGTGATGAAGAAGGAAGAAGCTTTCTCGTTTTATTTTCTAGAGATGGGGAAATAGAATTTTAAAAAAGAAGTACCCCAAAGAAGCTAGTAAAAATCAGTATGAATCTACCACATTGGTATACTCCCTTGGTTCTGGCAACTCCTTTCCTTCTCTTGTGAATTTAATAAGAATTAATGAGGAGCAACGTAAGAGCAACCTGACCATGTTCAATGAAAAGTCAGATAGCCCCATCAGCCTAATCCTAGAATTGTATCTATAACGTTACATGGGATTCATGGGATCCAGGGTGTCTGCTTGTGTTTTTGTAAGTAAATTCAATGGACATAATTGGTTGTCAATTTTTCCTTAAATCAGGGAATGAAGAGTTTGTTATATGTACAAAATTTTAATAAAGGAATATTAAAATGAATTTTAAACATCATTTGTCATGATCATGGTCTTCATTCTCCAATTTTATTTTTTAGTAGAGGAGAGGCATTTTAAAAAATATGACTCAGAAAAATTTGAACCCCTTTCAATCAGAAGCAAAAGATTTTTCTTCCATATTTGAACACCCTCAGATCTGAAGCCCTTTGGCTGAGTAAGAAAGCCATCATTTTTCAACAACTGAGATGCTGTTTATATACTTATTCTCAATTTTCTACGTGCTTGGTTTTTGTACCCAGTGTATGTTTTTATCCATGAGGAGAAAATGGTCACGAACTGTTAAAAAAAATATATGATCAAGAAATTGTAATGCCCTGGAAAAAAGAAAACATTTTAGAAAATTGCCCCTGGTCAGGCTTACATTGTTCTATATTATTACCTATGAAGCCAAAATAACTACTTAAGATTCTTTCCCTACTAATTGGATTATATCTTTGCCGCAGCATGAAAGCTTCAAGGGTCTGTTTTGTCGTGACAAACCCAGGCTAACCAGGGTTCTCTCAAGCACGAATTTCTCCATGTAAGTTTTCCCTCTGGTACATCAGAACTCTCACTGGATTTATACACAGGTGTCAGGAAAAAAAAATGGAATTATATCAATTTAAATTATGATTTAAAAGGAGGGGAAAAACAAAATGAAACAAACAAACCCTGACACAAAAATCAAATCCTTTAAAGCATTGAGAAATTTGGTGGTTCTTTTTCAGACCAGAGAGTGAAATCGTTCTTTTAAAATGTCTGCCTTCTGCTTTATGTTTTTTTTTTAATTCTTTCACTTCAGGGGTGGGAGTGGTGGGGGTAGGAGTCAGCAATGATTAGATTAAAAGCATTGTATTTCTGTATCCAAGATAAGACTTGGGCAGACAGGTGTTGCAAGTCAAACTACTGTGTAATTATGTAGGACTCTGGAAATAAGTAAATTTCCTAGAACAAATACAAATCACAACAATGGTATTTTAAAACCAAATACAAACAAGCATTTAAAATTCTACTTAAATTGCCTTTGCATTTCAAATCTGATCTCGGAGGCTCAATCAGATTGTTTGGCCTCTTGGTGGCGAAAGAGGATTGTGGTGAGACTAAGGGAGAATTGAGACTTAGACTGTGCACTATGGATGAGTCACAGAACCCACTGGAGAGTTAAGCTGCTAGCCTCCAGACCGCAGTTGATTGGATGGAAGTACACAGAGCTATCTCCTGAGGCATTAGAACAGTACTTGGGGGCAGCAGGCCTCTATTTTCAATCCAGAGATAGAATTGGGAGGGGGTGAGAGCACAAAGAGGAAAGTTACCAGCTCTCCACCCCCACACTGTTTCTCTCTCCTCCTTTCTACCAACACTCTCACAAAACTTTTAGCTAGCTCTTGTTGAAATGCCCAGAAATATGGAAGGGAAAAGTCTGTGATGTCAAGAAAGAAATGGCTGTCTTTTTTTCCCCATACGATTTCAGCATAAACCCTGTTCATATACTTTAAAAGGACCACATATTTCAGAATGTAAAATGGCATTTCATTTATAGCTCTTCCAAATGAAAAAGGCTCAATACGATATGCATTATCTTTGAGCAAAGTAGAATTTCCTTCAAGAAAACATGGTGGGCTCTTCTACCCCCTGATTTTATATTCTGAACCCTGTTTTCTCAGTTAGATGTGGAGAGGAATGAAGATACACCTTTCTAAGAGATAAAGATGGCATACACAGGGTCTTCATAGAAAATAAGACATGCTCTTCTATAAGGGATAAATTTCTTAACCCAAGTAGCAGATATTCTGAAGACCTGTCACTGACACACAGTAGCACACGAACATTTCATAGGGTGACACAGCAAAAAATAATTAATGATCATAACTCACATTTACACAATGCTTTAAGATGGACCAAGCACTTTCCTCAGCAACAATGGAGTTTTTCACTAATTAACTTCCTAGATGTTCAAGGCACTGGTGGCTAACTCTAATCCTTAATAGACATAGATAATTAAGATCTTTCTGAGTCCCTCTCCTCAATCACCCCTTATTCTGTATGCTCAGGATCAGGCACAATGTATATCATTGACAGTCAATCTGTTCCTACTGTTTGCCTTTTCTTTCCTGATGGATTTTTGGCAGAAAAATCATTCACGTACTTTAAAAGAAACAAACATTTCAGAATTAAAAGGGCATACTCATTCATTGTCATTTTAAATGACATTAATAATATGCTAAGTCTCAGAACCACATACATTAACTTTTAATAAGAAGCTGAGTTAATTTTACAAAATGATACACTTTTCACTGTTGTTTAGCAAATAATTTAATGTAACGGGCTTGACTTAACAGCTTTGATGAGGAAACTGCCATTGAATAGTGCAGAAAGCAACCTTTTGCAAACCATCGATCAACAAATATTGATTGACTATAACAAGAACATGTATGTGTCAGTTAATTCCCTCCTAAAATGTTTGTTTGCAGAGATGTGGCCAAGAACATTTGTACTCCCTGGCACAATAGCTCTATGAAGAAAGTCAAATAATTCCTATGATCCTTGTTTGCAGAGCAACTGAGAGGGGACTCCAGTAACTGAGAGGTGATGGCAAACAGTAACAGGATCAGAATGAATTCATCTAGGCAATGGAAACTGAATGTGTTGGAGGGGAAATGAACACAAGGTACAGCCATTGCATTTGAATCACTTTCTCTCCCTAGTCAAAAATGCTTGGCAGAGATGTTATCCATCATCCACCACTGATAGATGGCTTATCTGAATAGAAGGACCTTCTCAAAGGGTAGCTGTCAAGGGTCAGTGTCATCTTGACAAGGGTCTGCTGGATAGAATGTAGACACTTTTAATAATTTGGATAATGGAATGGAAAATATGCTTATTAAATTTATTGATGATGCCACATCTCATGGGATGTCTAGCACCAGAATGGACTCGATAGAAATGAGAAATGATTGTGACAAATTAGAGAAGTAGGTGACTATAATCAGTAAAAACCTGAACAGGCATAAACAAGGGATAATTCACATGAAGGTTGCCATTACCTGGCAGTTCAAGTTTTTAAAATTCTTTCAGCTGTTCAGGGAAAATCTTAATCAAACTTTCCAAAGCAGTACTACATAGCTGAGTGGGAGATAAGAGGATCAGAAGGAATCAAAGTCACAACTCCAAATCTTTGGAGTGGAAGTATGTAGAGCTCAAATCAAGCTCAGAATCAACAAAGAGAGAATAGGAATGGGACACTAAGGAAATCTTACGGATGTTAAGGCAATGCTCAAGAAAGCTTACAGTCAAGCCGGTGGAGAAGTTGCTTGCTAGATGGCTTTTTAGCCCTTTGCCTCCCCATTATTTCCATTTTTTTTGTTTCCATTAATGTGCTTGCTTCCACCATCCTTGTGTTTTTGCTGTAGGAACCCTTACAAAAACTAGATTTTCAAAGAACATTTTCCCCCTCCTAGGTACAATGTATATCTGCATTTCTATGTAAATCTATTTCTCTGTGCTAATTGGGCAAAAAAAAAAAAAAGAAAAAGAAAAAAAGCCAGGTTTCCTATAAGTGCATGTAAGAGATTGTTCCATTTTTCTGTTAAATTGTGCTGTTTTCCCATTAAACTGTAATTCTATTAGAACATTTGTGGCTGGTGGGTTCATGTAAAGTTTCATGCATGAAGTGTCACCTGAAGTAAGCCTTAAAGGTGGCCAAGTACTCTGATAGAGATGAGGATAGTGTAAGTTCTAGGTGTGGAGGATGGCCTGTGCAAATACATAGAGGTGAGAAAAGGCATGTGGAGATTAGAAAATGGCAAATTTTGATTGAAACCTTAGAGTGACCTAAGGGGAGAAGTGTGAAATAACAAGATGAACCCATCCTATGTGGGCTTTAAAATGCCAGGTTAAAGAGTTTGTATTTTAACCTACAGGAAATACGGAGCCAGTAGCACGGTCAGATACATGCTTTAAAGATGATAACTATGAGAAAGACCAAATGGATTGTGTATGGGGTGGTAATGGTGGGACTAGAAGGAGGGAAACCAGTTAGGAAGCTATTGTCAATGGTCGAGAAGTGACTAGTCTATGACCTTGAATGTGCTGGGAAGGTGCTCTTCTGCATAAATTTCTGCCCCCTTTATATCCATTGGTTTGAAGAATGGGTAGCACATATACCTGTACATAGCGACCTGAATTAGTATTCACATACACACAGACAGACAAATACGCACACACACGGGTAGATGGGTTTGGGGAAAATAACCGCATCCCAATTACTTACCAATCATTATTGTGTGACATACGAACCAAAAATAAAAGAACAAGTTTTGCGTCTATTTTATTTCAACCGAGAAAGCATTACGCAGGAAAAGGGTTTGACGCCCAAGGTTTAAAAAAAAAATCTGCGTCAATGCAAGAGAGAAAAAAAAAGCGAGAAAAGCAAAACTTTTCGTGTTGTTCTCACAGGCAGCCGCAGGGGAGCAGCAGAGACTAAGATGGAGACACCAGCCAACATCCATCCGTAAAACTTTTCCACTTGTGTCCTCAGGCGAGGCGGGAAAAGTTAAGAGAGGGAAACATCGTGTCCCTGTAGAGTTTCAATCATTTATCTTCGATCTGACTCACAAATAATGCCAGAGCTCAAGTTGAATTGAAGTTTTAAACTAGGGAATTTAGTTTTCTTTTCTTTCTTTTTTTTTCCCTAACAAAGTAAACTTTTAACAGCTTCTGGCTTCTCGGCTTCTACTTGGTTCTTTGCCTAACTCTTGACTGTATTTTCAATACGGAGATTTAGAAAGGTTTTCCTGGCCATATCTTCCACTCAAGCCCCCTACCCTTTAAAGTTTCCTCACATACATATCTCCTGTGCCCCTCTGCCACTATCAACATTTAATTATTTGGAATCTGTCCTTGTCACTGGTCCTGTCTTCTCACTTTTTAATTTTTAATTTAATTTAATCTTCATGTTTTCTACTAAGTAATGTATATTTGCACCTCTCTCCCTCTCCGATAGTGAGGCTGGGGGCTCTTCCCTGCTCCGTCTCCCTTGCTCTTTGTCTGAATAAGGCTGGGGACTTTTATTTATCACTCTCGATCTTTTTCTATAACTGTGAGACTGGGGTCCTTCACCTGCTCTCTTTCTTTCTTTGGGGGTGTAAGGCTGGGGTCTCTCCCCTGATCTCTTTGGCTTTTTCTCTGTGCCTGTGAGGCTGGGGTCTCTGCCTTCTCGCTATATAGATCTTTATGCTTGTAAGGTTGGAGTCTCTCGATATTTCTCTGTGCGTATGAGTCTGGGGTCTCTCTCTTGTTCTCGGGCTTTGTGCGAGTGAGGCCGGGGTCTTTCTCCTGCTCTCGCTCTTTGTGCATGTGAGCCTGGGGTCTCCAGATTCGGTTTTTTCACCGTGCGTGCGAGGCCGGGGTCTCTTTCGCTTGCCTTCTCGCTTTTCCTCTTTGTCCTTGTGAGGCTGGGGTCTCATTCTTGCTCTCTTCACCTTCTTTAGCGCTCCCGCTCTCGCTGTTTGTGCTTGTGAGTCTGGGGTCTCCTGCTTTGGCTCTTTCTCTGTGCGTGTGAGTCTGGGGTCTCTTTCTGCTGCCGTTTAGCCGTCGCTTTTTATGCGTGAGGCTAGGGTCTCTCCTGTTGTCTCGCTCTAGCTCTTTGTGTGGGAGACTGGGGTCTTTTCCTGTGCTCTCGCTGTGGCTCTTTGTTCCTGAGGCTGGGGTCTCTCCGAGTGAGGTTAGGGTCGCTCTTCTGCTTTTGCTGTTCATGCGGGGGGAGGCTGGGGTCTTTCCTGCTTTTTATCGCTTTCGCGCTTTGTTCGTTTGAGTCTGGGGTCTCTCATTCTCGATTCCTATCTGTGCGTGTGGGGCTGGGGTCTCTTCTCTGTTTCTCTGGGTTTGTGGGGCCAGGGTCTCTCCTGTTCTCTCTTTTTCTCTGGGCGTGTGGGGCTAAGATCTCTCCCGTTCTTTTTCTCTGGGCGTGTGAGGCTGGGGTCTTTCTCCTGCTCCCCCTCTTTCTCTGAAAGTGAGCCTGGGGTCTCTGTTCTCCTTATTTATCTGGGCGTGTGAGACTGGGGTCTCTCTCCTGAAAATTCTATGCTCCCAAGGCTGGGTGTTTTCCCGGGCGCGCGTGATTAGCGCTCGCTTTCCGTACTTGTGAGGCTGGGGGCTCTCTCCCTATGAGGTGGGGGGGGGGGGTCCTCACCCTCTATTACTGTGAGGTTGGGGTCTCTCTGCTGCTTTTGTTCTTTATCAGTCTGTATGAGGCTGGGGTCTTTCTGCTTGTACTCGCGCTTTATTTTTTTGTAGCGTGGGAAACTCGGGTTTCCCCGGTTCTCTCTCTCTCTCTTTTTTTTTTTCTGCGAGTGTGAAGCTGGGGGTCTCTTGATTTTTTTTCTTGTGTTTATGAGTCTGGGGTCTCTCTCCTGCTCTCGCTCTTTATCTGGGCATGTGAGGCAGGGGTCTCCTCTGTCCTATTTTTTTTTTCCTATGTGTATGTGAGGTTAGGGTCTCTCTTGTTTTGTTTTTTTTCTCTGTGTGAAGCTAGGGTCTCTTCCCGTTCTTCCTATTTTTTTTTTCCTGTGTGTGTAAAGCTGGGGGGGGGTCTCTCCTGTTTATTTTTATTTTTTTTTCCTGGCCAGGGTCCGTCTCTTGCTCTCGCTTTTTCTCTGGGCGTGTGAGACTTAGGTTTCCCTTGTTCCCCCCCCCCCGCCTTTTTTTTTTTTCTGTGTGTGAAGTTGGGGTCTCTCTTCTGCTTGCGCTCTTCTGTTTGTGAGTCTGGGGTCTCTACTATTTTCCCTATTTTTTTCCGTTTTAGTGAAGCCGGGGTCTCTCTCTTGCTCTCGTTCTTTTTTATTAGCCTGTAAGTTTGGGGTCTCCTGCTTGCGCTCTTCATCTGGGCTTGTGAGGCTGGGGTCTTTACTATTCTCTCTCTCTCTTTTTTTTTTTTTTCGTTTTAGTGAAGCCGGGGTCTCTCTCTTGCTCTCGCCTTTTTTGTTTTTTTTAAATTATTAGCTCGTGAGGTTGGGGCATTTCTCTTGCCGTCGATTTTTTTTTTTTTAATATGAGGCTGGGGGCTCTCTCGCGGGCGCGCGCTTTCTGTCTGTGCTTGTGAGGTTGGGGGCTTTCTCCCTGTGTGTTTATGAAGGGGGAAGCTCTCTCCTTCTGTGAGGCTGAGGGCTCTGTCTCTTCTTTTCTTTGTGAGGCTGGGGTCTCCTGCTCTGATTCTCTCCTGTGTGCGCGCGCGTGTGCGTGCGTGCGTGCGTGTGAGCGCGTGAGTCTGGGGTCTGTGACTCTCGCCCTTTCTCTGTGAGGCCGGGGTCTCAATCTAGTTCTCATTTTCTCTCACAATGAGTGTATGAGGCTGGGGTCTCCTTTGATTTTCTGTTGCTTTCTCTATGTTTGTGAGTGTGTGTCCATGAGGCTGGGGGCTCACTTTCACGCGCGCTCTCTTTCGCTCTCTGTTCAAGTCAAGCTGGGGGCGCCTAGGTGAAAAGAGGGTCAGCGTTAATGTTTAGATACGGCCCCGGACCCGAAAAATCAAAGCGGTTTTCTGATAGACTGTCTGGGCTCTGCAGCCTTCGAGAGTTTAATCTGAAGCTGCCCTTAGGAGCTCGTAACCTATACTCTATTCCCTATAGATATGTAAAAGACCCCCAGACAGCGGGAACAAATACTCTATAGACCTTTATATGAATCCCTCTGGCTCCCCCACCATTTGCACGATTTAGAGGGAAACTGAGAAAACAAGGCGGCCGGGTGATCAGTGGTGGGTCCAACGACTCCCCAAAATAAAGAGTACAAATTTTCAGGATCCCAAGTGCACCGGGGCAGACTTTCGAGTTGCCCCCTTCTCCCCCTCTGAGAAAGTGCAAAGAAATGCAGATTACCCCACAGACCACCAGGATAATGCCCTATTGCCTACTGCTGCTGTCCCATGCTAAGCACTGCCCTACCTCCAGAGGTGAGTACAGGAGGCTCTTTTTTTTTTGAGCCATTTCCTTTGTGTTTTAGCAAGTGTATTATCCCCCCCCCCCCCAAAGAGGATGGACACTGCACCGTAATTGTTTAATGTTGCTCCGTAAACATTCACTGTGTTTCCATGAGTCATTTTGTCCTAAAAGTTCATTTCCACTCCGACGGCTGTTTTGTCTCTTATAAAAAAGTTTCTCCGAGTCCAACCAATACTCAGAGAACCTTTAGGATGACCAAGTGAACATACATTCACATTTCACAAATGCTCATATCCTTTTAAATTCATCATTTACACATGTGGGAATATATATGTATGCATACATACATAAATATGTAATTGGAATATAAAATATCACAGGACTGTGACTTGGAGCCTGGCTTTGCAACCCTGGGGATAAAACCCAAGGGATCTTTGTGCTATGATGACAGACTGAGCTCTAATTTTTAAATTGTGGAGAGCTTAACAATTCTTGGAAGTTGACTTGTCTTAAAAACTCGTGCACACACACACACACACACACACACAAAACAACAACAACCTGTTTTGTCATTTTCATATTGTTCTGGAAATTCCAGAATACATGTTATTTTTATTTTTAAAATCTCTCTTGTTTTTCAGTAGCTATATGAACACATTGAGGATGAAAACTGATTATAATTGTTATTGTCCATAATTGTTGTTTACTCTAGCACCAAATATGTCTTAGGGAAGGGACAGGGCCAAGTTGAAATTAGTGGGAATTTTACATAGGCAAAGAGAGACTGCCTAGATGGAAAGAGTGCCAGTGAAGTGACCACTAGCCCAACTTGTCTACACTCAGGTGTTAATTTAAAGGTTTTTTTTTTCTTTTGGAGAGGTGTGTGAATTAAATTTCTAGACTAGTGATTTCATTTGTGTGAAGAACTCTCAGTGTGGAAACTCACTCCACTAATGCAGACCTGCAATTCCTCTGCAACTTAGGGTCTTTAAATGGTTGACCCAACTCTTTGAGAGGTTAAGTTCCTTGCCAATCATTTAGGGAGTGTGTGTCAGGATCAGGACTTGAAACCATCTCCTTAGCTATAATATACTTTTCTAAGATCTTCTGTAGAATAATGGTTTCAGTTCACTTGCCTCTATCTTTGAGTTAGCCAGTTTGCTTGTACATAACACTCCTGTAAGAAACTTTGCCAAGTCTAGAAGTAAAAACTTCCTAGAAGTAAAAAAGAAAAACAAAACACCACTTAGTGCCCAATATAATGATGACTCACCAAAGCCTGACTGTAACCTCAGGGGAGTCAATTGCTAGTCTTGAGCCTTACATATTGTGTTATTACTGTGTTCAGCACTTCGTGCTATTCATCACACATTAATCTTTAGAATTAGGCTGTGAGGTTTTATTTGTTTTTAAAAGTATACCCTTCATTTGTTTCACAGACATGAAAATCAATGCTTCTACATGACATTTCTAATAGCTCAGAAGGGATCACTAAAATGGCCAGAACACACTGACTGAACAGGGTATATGCTATTTTATTGTTTCCAGGAGATTTTAAAGGACTAGCTCTCTCCAAAATGTCCAAGAACTTTGGTACTTTATGGAAAAGTGAATACTTGAGTGATTTTTCCATAGAACACTCCATTTACACATTTTGTGCTCTTTTAGATCTTGGATTACTAATTCCGTGTGTTTGTGTGAAGACAAGGGAAGTTTGATACAAGGCAGGCTCTGCATAGGGGCAAAAATGTGAAGAGAAAAACTCATTTCATGAAAGATAGAGAGTAACAGCTATAGCTAGATTAAAAACTTATTGAGGGCAGGGAATAGGTCATAAAAAGCCAGTTCCAAGGTACAAACAAGTTGTATTTTTAAACATTCAATTATAAATCAATTATTTGCAAAAAAAAAAAGGTGGGGGAATAGATTTTCCATAGGAAAAAATAAATGATGAATTGGTATCCAAGAGCTAGTCAAGAAAAGTCCCTTTAGTGCATAATATAATTTAAATATGTGATATATACATATATGTATATAATGCCATATTATCATTCTATGATATTCTTGCCAGTCTAATAATTAAGCTAATCAGAAAAGTTGAATAAGAATTTTTGTGGTTTTCAAATTTTCTCTTGTATGCTTGCACTTAAAGAAAAGCTTTTTAACAAGTAGATATGAAGAAATAAATGAGAATTCTGTGGATCTTCTGCAGAGGACTAATGGACATTTTAAAATTGGTGATCCTGGATCTCTATTATATCTAAGTTCACTTCAGAATGTAATAGTTTTTGTTTTTTTAAATGAAGTATCATTGCTACCATTTGGTTTAACATTTATGACTAGGGCTGTGTGTGTGCATGTGTGCATCCATATATGTATGTATGTATGTTTTTGCTTCTGCTTTTGAATCACAAGTGGAGCAAACTGAGAAGGAAAGATGAAATGTTTTCTGGGGATAACCGGGGTAGATTTAATTGGAAAAGAAAAGAGGAAGCTAGAAACAGAGTGTGCATGCATCTGTATGAAAAAGAAATTACTGAAGGTGAACTCGACTAAGTTATGAAAGACAAAACAGAAGGGGAGAGGATGGCATGTGCATGTTGTCCCAGGAAACAAGATAGTAGGAAAAAAAGTGTTGGGTAAGATAGTTCCTTGGTGACTTGAAGGGGTGGGTTAAAGGAAAATAGCCTCACTCTTTTGGTTCGGAGGAGTAGGCATCTAAGTTCTCTAAATACATGGGAGAGCTCTAAGTCAGGGTGTGTGTAACTTGTGGACTGTGATATCTCATGGTCTGCTGAAAAAGACCATAGGAGCTAGAGTCAGAGGTGCTTGAGGTCAATTCTCAATTCTACCATCATAACTCCTTGTTGGATCTTGGATCATATCATTTACCTTCTTTAATTTGAAGTTTCCTTATTTGCAAATTGTGTTTGCAGTGGATTGTTTCTAAGTTCTCATCTAGCTCTAAATTTGTGACCCTGTGATTCCTTCAGCATACTTTTAAATCTTCTTCAAAATAATATGACAAAAACACCATTTTCCCTTATCTAACCGGACATGTTATTTGCTTTCCATATTTCAAGTCAAGAATTCTTAACCTAGGGTCCTTAAATATTTTAAAAATTGAAAACTATATTTCAATATAATTTATTTTATTTGTATTTCATATTTTTATTGTATTTACAAACATTATTCCACGGAGTGCATAGGGTTCTCTTGACTACCAAAGGAATCTGTGACACCAAAAAGATTAAAAAAGCCCTTTTTAAAGCATCGGAGTTACACATCACCTAGGAAAACTCAGATAAATTAAAGAGCTAAAAGCTTCCTATTTACCTTACCAGTATAAACTGAGTTCCCAGAATTATTCTACCAAATTACTTTAACTATCCACTCCCAAAATATGCTTAACTTTGGCTTTCATATGACATTTTAATTTAATTTTGTGTTTTATGTATATATGTGTATGTGTGTGTGTGTGTGTGTGTGTGTGTGTGTGTGTGTACAAACACATATATATTCGAAATAGAAATTCATAAATTGTAAAATCTTAGAGAGTAGGCTTTGAAGAAACAACATTTTGCTTATCTGGAGGTTACTTTTTCAATAATTTCTATTGTCCAGAACATAGGAAAGTAAACAAGAAAAAGGCTTCTGACCAGCAAAAACAAATGAGAGTTCATGTACCTTATTCATGAGGAGAGTCTCAGAGTCCCTCTGTTATAATCTTTTTAGTTTTATTTAAAACATACATCTAACAAGCTTCAGCATCTGTTTTTTCAATATACAGTATATTAGGAGCAGCAAATGAGAAGAGGGACTAGAGGGAGGCATACAGCAAAAAGTAATGTCTCACTATTTGACATGATGGGAAGAGACCAAAAACTGTAAATTCAGAAGCAAGAGCTCAAAAGAAAAAAAAAAACAGGCTGGGGGCTATCCAGTTAGTGTTAGCAAGCAACCTTTCACTACCTTACTACTGGACAATTCAATCTAATTCGTTTTAACAAACATGCATGAAACACTTGGTGAGGCATGGTGCTAAGGGCTGGGAACATAAGGTGGTGTGGGGGCGGGGAGGAGGAAGTCCTTTGCCCCCAAGGGGCTTACAGTTGAATACCAGGGACTGAGAACAGTAATAATGATTAAATAATAATAACAATTACAATTAGAAAATGATTAAGCACTAAGAGGGCCATTTCTATTTGGGCAAATCTGGGATGGCTTCACAGAAGAGTTAACATTTGAAATGGACTTTGAAAGAAAAGAGAGATTTCAGTAGGAAGTAATAGGAGAGGCTGTTGTAAGTATAGGAAAGGCTTGTAGAATATGTATATTTTGGTATATATTCAAAATTACATATGGGAAATCAGGAATTACAAGTCATACAATGACAGAATTTGAGAATTGTAAGGGATCTTAGTAGCCATCTAATCAAATCCATATATGAAACAAATCTCCAGTATTATCATACTATTATTACTGAGAGTTAAAACTATTTAGGCTTGCAAAACACTTCACCCAGCTTGTACTTGGAAATGTCCAGGGAGAGGGTACCCATCATTTCTTAAGGCAACTGTCTCACTTTTTTTTAAACTGTGCTATTTTTTTAAGAAATTTTCCCTTACATCAAACCTTATTGTGCTTCTTTGTACCTTTCATCTATTGCTCCTAATTCCACATTGTAGGACCAAAGAGAACAAGTCAGTTCCTCTTTCAAATGATATCTTTTCATATGCTTTATGACAATTATCACATCTTCTCTTTGTCCTTTTTTCTTCTCTTTGTTGAATATTTGTAGTTACTTCAACCAAGCCTCACAACATGAACTCAAGTCCCTTCATCATTCTGGTTGCCTTTTTTTTTTGTTCTCTCTCAAGCTTATCAAGATCTTTCTTAAATTGTGTCACGAAGTCCAATACTACAGAAGAAATCTGATCAGGGCATAGTACAATGGAGCTACAACCTCCTCTATTGCTGGAAGTTACACCTTCATTAATGTAGCCCAATATAGCATTAACTCTTTGGTTGCCGCATCTCACTGCTGAGTGACATTGAGCTTGTAGTCCATTAAGATCTGAAACCTTTTTTTTTTCTCCAGAACAACTGCTATATTCCCCCTTCATCTCATGTGGCTGAAGTTTATTTATTTATTTATTTGTATCTGGATGTGAAGGTTTATATTCATTGCCATTGAATTTCATCTTCTTAGATTCAACCCAATTCTCTAGCCTGCTAAAGTCCTTTTAAATCCTCATCTTGTATCCCAGTGTGTTAGCTATCCCTCCCAGCTTTGTGCAATTTATTAATTTGATGAGCATCTCATCTATTGATTTACCTAAGTCATTGATAAGTTAAACATTACAGGCCAAGCACAGATCCCCAAAGTACCCCACTGGAGACTTCTTACCACATTGGCACTAAACTACGTACATTTACTCCTTGAGTCTGGCCATTCAACAAGATCTGAATCCATTTAATTGTATTAACATCTAATTTATATTTCTATCTTTACCACAAGAATAATATAAGCTTCTTTTTTTAAAAAAATAAAATCTAGGTCTTTCCTTTAGTAATCCTATCAAAAAAGAAAGTGAGATTGGTCTGGCATAACCTCTTGACAGAGCCATGCTGGCCTTTTGTAATAATCATTTCCCTTTCCAGATATTCACCCACCATCTATTTAATGACTTTCTAGAATTTTCCTCAGGAACCGAAGTCTAGTTCACTGGCCTTTATTTTGTAGATTGTTCTCTTTCCTCTTTTGAAATTTGGTAACACATTTAACACTTGGTAACACACTTCTCCAATTTTGTGGTATCCTTCCTGTTTTCCGTGGTTATTCAGATATTAACGAGAATAGATCAGCATCATATCTACCTGTGTTTTCAGGACACCAATATATAGTTCATCTGGACCTGGAGAATTTACTTCATCAAGGGCAGCTAGGTATGTTCTTACTATCTCCTTACCTATCTTGGCTATCAATTCCTTATTAGTCATTTTTTATTTTATTTCTTCCAGTGCAACAATAATTTTCCTTGGCAGAAAAAATAGAAGCAAAATAACAGTTCACCAAGTCTTTACCCTGTATATAAACAAAACCTTCTCATTTTGTTGTAATTAGCTTCTGTTCTTGTACTATATACTGTATATCTTACGTAGTATATCTTATGTAGTATATAGTTATAGAGAAATATATAGTATAAGAAAGCTAGATATACAGTGATATATAGTGATAAGGATATATGGATATAGAGTTTAAATATATACATAGGTATACGTATCTTAAACTCTATCAACATATATATTTCTACATACAGTGTAAGAATAAAAACTAAGTACAACAACAAAAAATGAAGTTTTCTTTGAAAAAACTATTTTGGAAGAAGAATTAAGTAGGAATGTGACCAAAAGTTAGGATAAATGAGACAATGATAACTGACAATAGAAAGTAGGTAGAGCTAACCAATTGTTATTTGGTTTCTATTTTCGCTGCCAAGAAGAATGACCTTTGCATTATAAATGATAAAAAAATGACAAGCAAGGAATTGAACCCCTTTTTGTATATGTACGTATATATGTATGCGTACTGTATACACACATATATGTATTATATGTACTATATTTGTGTATGTGTTATCCTATTCATCATCTACATTTCTCATTTCTTCTTTGAATCTTGGTTGGTGATTTCTCTATGCATCTATATTGGTTTATTTCAGACATAAATCCCATTGGAATTTTGTTTTCCTCTTTGGGTCTTAAATTTTCATCCTGGAACATCACCTATTTCTCCTTTGTTGACTTACTCAAGAACATTTCAGTTCATATTTATATCTATGTCACACTATTCCCAGATTTCCTCTCATTTTCCCCTCAAAAATTCTAAGAGGTAATGGCTCTTTTTCCCACTATTTCAAACTTAGAAGCCCCCTTTTTTCCTGCTAGTGAGAATATCTACTTCTTTTTTGCCTGAATATCGGGCATTTATTTACAGAAATTTGAATTCACGGGTTTTACTACCAGTTCCTTTCTTGGAATTTTTCTCCTATGGACTTTTGGACATCTCAGTTGCTATTTTCCTTCCTGTTCTGTAGCTAATCTCTGATATCTAACTTGAGGGGCATACATGGGTAGTCTTCTCTCTCCCCCGTCCTTTTTAGTTTAAAGCCATTTTTATTAGATTTGCAAGACACCTAGCAAATACATTATTTATTGTGTCGACTCTATCTACGGCCAGGAATCTGTCATCCCTGTATTTTGAATCATGCTTCAGAAGTCCAAATTCCATTCTCAGAGCGTGGCTTCTTAGCCAGCTGTTCACTTCCACAATTAATTTTTCTCTTCTGCATCCCTTGCCTTCAGTGGGCAACAGTAAGAGAAACACAACCTGTAACCCTCCAGTTTCCTTCCCAAGACTTCATAATCATTGGCAATGCTTTTGAGATTTCTTCTGGCCAGATCATTTATGCCCATATGAATCATCATAAGTGAGTAGTTGCCATCCATTTTGATAAGTCTTGGGAGGTTCTCCATTATGTCTTGGATATATGCCCTGAAAAAGACAACAAAGCTCTCTATTCTTGTTATCAGGTTAAGAAATAGCTGTCTCAGTATCCCTAAGCAGTGAATCATCAACTACTTTCCATGATTCCTACTCTTTTCTTCTTGTTCTGACCATCACTGAATGATCTCTCACCTGATAACTTCTATGGCTCTACTATATCATTCTTTGGAAGACAAGCAATTGCTTCCTCCTCAGAGCATCCAGCTACTTTTTCTCCAGAAAAAGCCTCCTACCTGCTTTAAACCTCGAATTTGATAGTTATTCTTTTCCTTCCCTATCTGTTCTGTATAACACTTTTCACTCTCCAACATCTTCACAAGGGTAATATCCTCTTAATCACCTCACAGCCTCTTTCTCCCTTTGATGCCTCCTTTGTTTCCTTTAGGAGTAGTTCAATGACCTTAGCTATATGACATGTATGAAGAGGTGTTCTTTCAGGCCTTTCACCTTCTTTTCTGAGAGGGAGATGAACTCGGAACACAGAAAATAATCATTTGGCTATAGCAGAATTACAAACATTGTTGACTAGATATAAATCACTGCACAACTTCCTCTACTATCCTTGATGGTTTGAGATTTCCAGACTTGAAAAAAAAATTAATTACATGTGGGTATTTACATCTCAATCCTAAGAGCCAAATTAAAACTTAGAACCAATTATCACCTTTTAATAACTTGAGAACCCCACTAAGCTTCCTTTCATTGGCCTCAACTACATCTCTACCTATATCTTTTCCCTTTAGCTTTGCACTTGAATCTGTTTCACTGGTCGGCCCCCCTCACCAACCCGATCTATCATTTTATTTTCTTTCTAATTGTTCCACATTTTGTCCTTTGTTTGCCTAATTTTGCTAACTAAAACATAAGTTTTCTCCTTAAGTCTCCCTTGTCAGGTTCTATTTTCAAATTCTTCATGATCCTTTTTAAACCTGTTATAATCTCTTTAATTTTTCTTGATTTTGCTCTTTTTTTCTAATTCGAAATAGAATCCAAATCATTATTTAAGATATTGTTCTCTTTCAAATTTTCCTCAATTTCTCCAAGATTTCTACTCCTCAAATTCAACTTCAGACCTACTTCACCAGTCCAAACCCCTTCTAGTCATCTATATGATTTTCTTTTTTAAAAAATTAGGCTCATGTCCTTATCTCTTCTCACATCCCTTCTCTCAGAACTTTCTCTCGAAAAATCTGGAAGTAGAATGATTTTTTTTGGGGGGGGTCACTGAAGACACAGCCAGGAGCAATGGGATTGAAGGTGAAGAATAGCCAACTGAGGCTTAATGTAAGGAAAAAATGTCCTGTGTTCCAGTTAACCAAAACTGCTTGGTTGCCTAATAAGTTTCTGGAGTCTCAATCTCCATAGGTCTTTAAGCAAAGTCTTGAAGTGGTCAGTGGTCACCTTTAGAGGACATTTTACAGGGGCTTCCTTTTTAGTTGTAGGATTGCACTAAATGACCTCTGAAGTGCTTCCCAAATCTGTAAATTTATGAAGAAAATGGTTATGCTATATATATATGTATATATGTACATATATATACACATATGTGTGTGTGTGTATGTGTGTGTGTGTGTGTGTGTATGTATATGTATGTGTGTGTATATATTTGGAGGCAGTCAAGGTTAAGTGGCTTGCCCACTATTAAGTGTCTGAGGCCGGATTTGAATTCAGATCCTCCAGACTCCAGGGCTGGTGAATTTCTGTAGGGGACTTCCTTTCATTTTCATGTGTTTTATCTGCAGAAGGAGCTAGCTCTTTATGATGTCTGATTTTGATTCTGAATGTATGATGTTTCTTATCACTGGCAAAGTTGCATCTGGAACACTTGGCCTATGAGTCTTGATTAGGACCATATTTTTGGAGGAGGAGGGGAGACCACATGAGATAACAAGAGGGAAGTGAAAGTTAACTATAAAATAGTTGGAAGATAAGAGAAAAATTGGGGGAAAGGTCGAAAAATCAATTTATCAAAATATTTTGTATGTGTTCTATGAGTTTCGTTCCACGATACTCATTCTTCTTCTGAAGTTCCAGTAATATTCTTGCTTAAGTTCTTTGCTTAAATAAGTTATTTGCCTAAATAAATAATATTCTTGCTTAAATTCTTACATTATTTAATTTAGCAAGCATTTATGTAATATATTTAAGATTTGCAAAACATTTGACATTTAAATCTCATTTCATCCTCCAAAAATTCAAGGTAAGTACTGTTATTATAGCAATTTTAGTAAATGAAGAAACTGAGGTCCAAAGAAGTTAAATGACTTGTTTAGGAACACATAGCTAGTAAATTTCTGAAACAGGATTTGGATTCAAGTCTTTTTAAACTCCAGGCATAGCACTTCATGCTTTACACAATATAACTACCTCTAATATTTCTTCTCCATATTTCAAAGCTATTTACAAGAGTGTTGCCTATGACATGAGAACCTCTCCATACATTAAATGTGTTTGGGATGTTATAAAAAGTAGATTCTTGTTTAGTTTGGCTTTATGCTAGATCAGTGGTGTTATACTATTGACACAGAAAACCACAAATTAATATTATGTATGTTGTAGTGTATGTTATTTATTTTGTTAAATATTTCCCAATTACATTTTTTTTCCAAAATTTTTAAAGGTTGTTTTTTTTTTTTTTGGAGGAGGGAAGGCAGGGTAATTGGGGTTAAGAGACTTGCCCAAGGTCACACAGCTAGTAAGTGTGTCAAGTGTCTGAGGCTGGATTTGAACTCAGGTCCTCCTGACTCCAGGGCCAGTGCTCTACTCACACCACCACCTAGCTGCCCCCCAATTGCATTTTAATATGGTTCTGATGAGCCTTGCTGTGAGTTTGACACCTCTACACTTAGATGACCTCCAAGGTCCCTTCCAACCCCCTGTTTCTGGGAATAAGAAATAGTTGTGTGTTATTTAAAAAATACTCTTAAATACTTCAATTATTCAAAGAGAAACCCTTTTAATTAGACAATAAGAGGGAGATAAAAATTAAGACACTTCTGAAAGGGATATCTGGGCTCTTTGAATGGATTTAGAGGTTGATGGCCCTGGCTCTTTATCGTATGTAATTTCACTCAAGAATTTATGGTATGTCTTCTTCATGATAAAATTGCATCTCTTGAACATGGTTTATCAGTACTAATTTGAACCACTCATCTGACCTACAAATGGGGGGAAAGAAGAGAAAAGGAATTTTTTGTTTTTTTATTTTAGGTAATTAGGGGAGAGTTAGAAGAGAAAGAAGGACTTTTCCTATGGAATTGTGATTGATATACATTAAGTTAGAGGAGTTATTAAAAACAAGGGAAGAATGTGCACAATGTCATTCTCTAAGGGAAAGGAAGGAAGTAGGAACGGATAATGGGCAGTGGGGCTTTTTAGAGGCATAGTTTGGTTCATGTCCTGAGCAGTCTGGAAGAGGTAGATTGTAAAGCTGGAATTCTTATCCTTTTTGATGTCATGGGTCTTTTTTGCAGCCTGTTACAGCCTATGAACCACTTCTCAGAATGTTTTTAAATGCAAAAAAGCAAAAAAAAAAACCCCATAGGATTACAAATAAAAATAATTACATTGAAATGTAGTTATCAAAATATAAAAGCAAAACATGAAAACAGACAAACAGACAAAAAACCCTAGATCTTGGACCCCAGATTAAAAATCCCTCTTATAACTACATCACTTAACATCTTTGGTCTTTATTTCCCATAGCTGGTAACTAAAGACTTTGGTTTCTAAAGTCCTTTTCACTTCTAAATCAATGATCTTCCAACTCCATATTGGAATTGATCATATAGGAGACATAAATATTTGATACATTGAGCTCAAAATATTGAAATCAGGCTAATCCTTCAAGCTATCTAACATGTCTTATATATTTTGATTAATTTATGAAATTCTACTTCAAAATTTCCAGTAACTTTCTTAGGTACAACATTCATATCTGGTTTTTCAAGTTGTGCAATTGTATTTGTATTTTTTTAAATTACTATCAGATATTGCCATTTGAAGATGGGCTTTTAAAGTACCATACATGAAGAAGTCGATGAAGACTTAGGGATCTTATGAAAAGGACTTATATCCACTTTTAAGCACTTTATATGTGAGTGATCCAGGTTTTTATCATGTCCAATTTCACTTCACCTTTTCTAAAGTATCTTACCCCTGACAAAGTTGCATCTTTAGCTCTTTGTTCAGTGGTCTTGAATATGCCTTCTTTTTGCCTTACAAATGAAATAAATTGAGAAGTAGGAGTAAATGAAGGAAAGAAAGAAGTAATTATGGAAGAATTGAAAAAGAAAGAAGACAGGGATAAATGAAGTGTTTTCATGTGTTCAGGTGAGAGAGAGATTGCTGCAGTTGCAATTAACTGATTTACAGAAACCATATGGAAAGTGAAAAGGTAGATATTTATATGAGGTCCCTGAAGGGAGATGAAGATGATGGGGAAAAGACAATGACATCAGGAAAAAAAAAGGTACCACAGAGATAATTTAATAATTTTCTCCTCGTAATGTGGACGTAGAAACAGTGTACAGTGTACCCAAAAACAAAAACCAAGAAAGAAAAAAATCTTATTAAATTATTGCTAAAGCTCTTTATAACTCTGAATTTATGATCCTATGGTTCCTACTGATGCTATACACATGGGAAACATTCAGTATATACTAGCTGAATTTAGTTGTTAATGGTAAAATTTAACTAATCTGTCAAGATAACTTCTCTATCTTATACATGTTTTGCTTCAACATGTCATTCTCCTTTAAAACTTCCACTAATTCTCCTGATTAAGTACATCATTCTTGTCCAATCCTTCAGAACTCTGCATGAGAACATTCTGAATTTTCCTTTTGTTGTCTACTCTTATATGACACTTTTTGGGAAGATTTTGTATATGTATTTCCTGTTCAGGAAGGGTTTGGATTAAATAGTTTCTGAAGTCCTTTGAGTCCGTGAAGAATAGAAAGTTGTGCACTAATTTTTAAAAATCTCTTATATATTTGTACTTAAGGTGATAATTAACAGATCTGAAGAGGTAGATGAAGACTTTAGAAAATTCCTGAAGAGAATTTGTGTGCTTTTGAGGGCTTTCAAAGTTGATGACTGTCTTTTTGTCATATCTAATTTCAATTAAGAAATTATAATGTGTCTTCTCTTTGGTAGTTTAATCTCTACCCCTAGGATTAATAGTTTTAATTAGGACCATTTCTTTCTGTAGAAAGGAACAAGTTTTATAGTAGGGATAGAGAATTTTTTTTAATTTAATAATAGAATAAGAGGGAATGTACAAAGAGATTCTGTGTATACATTCGAGAAAGAGATTGTTGAAAGTGGAATTAACTGAGTTATTAAAGACAAGAAAAATGGGAAAGGAATTAATGTTTTGATGATCACTGAGGAGAAAGTGATTAGGAAGAGACATATACAAAGACTGATCCTCGAATGGAATTAATTTTTTTAAAAATTGTGTCCAAAGTTAACTAGAGGAAAATGGGTTAGGGATGCATGTGTGTGGGTTTAGGTGCAGAGTTTATATGAATCCTTTCATATAATTCAACATATTATTTGTAAGAAGAACTTATGGACTACGAGGAAACTTGGTATAATGAAGAGTATTGTCTCTGTAGCCAGAAGAAATGGATTCAGTCCCCAGTTTCACCACTTTATCATCCATCAACTTGATCTTCAGGAAATCATTTATCCTTTTTGGCCCTGAGTTTATATATCCATCATGTTAGAACTCTGAAATTAAAGATTTCTAAAATCTTTTTCAACTCTACATCAGTGATCCTGTGACTCCCAATTGAATTGCCTCCAAATGGCAGACATTCAGAAAATACAGGTTGAATTGAATTCTTAATGTTGAAAATCATATTAATACATTAAGTTAGTTTCTACATATTCAGGATGTGGTACTTCAACCACACATGTCTTTCTCCTTCACAATTAACAATAACTTTATTATTAATTAGTTTATCATTCAAAGTTCTTCACCTGGGTGGAGCCTACAATAATTTCTTTGTCTCCTCACATTTTATATTTTTGGGGGGCTTTGTAGAGATGAATCTTATTAAGCTAGTGGTTGTGGTAGATGGCATCTATGGTCCCTGTTACCTCTGTGATTTTATGAAAAAGAAAAAAAAGTTACACATTGCTGTTGTTGCTGTTTTTTAAAATTCCTCTTGAGTACTTGGACTTGAATAAAAGCCTTTTTGAGTCAGCAGATCTGAAGAGTTAGACTGAGAATTGGAAAAGGACAATTTTGGGCAATTTCTAGAGCTTTCGAAGTTGACAGCTCAAGCTCATTGTCAGGTGTGATTTCACTCAAGAATTTCTGGTAGGTCTTCTCTTTAATAATGTTGAATTTCTAGCCACTGATTTATTAGTCCTGATTAGAACTACTTACTCCCCTTACAAATGAAACAAATTAAGACTAAGAGAAGAAGGTGGTTTGGGGGTGAGAAGCTGTTGTTTTATTTTTTCCCTAAAGGTGTCTATGGAATAGTTGATAGAAAGAGGAGAAAAGGAGGAGAAGTGTTGGAGAATAAAGAGCAATTGTCAATATGAGAAAGAGATTGTTAATTGTGGAGTAGATGGAATATGGAAAGTCAAGAGAAAAGGATAATGAGAAGCATGTGAATGTTGCCACTGAGAGGTGTAAGGGAAAGGAATGAAATGGTCATCCTGGGAAAGTTGGTTTACAGAGCAAGATGGTGGGAAGTAGATTTAAGGGGAATGGCCTCATAGGGGTGAATGCAGTGTGCAACTGACTCTTTGTCTATAAGAGATTGTTGTTTAGTGAGTGCAACTGCTAACACGTGTAGCAATGAGTAGTAATGGAAATATTATTGGATATGGAGTTGGAGTGCCTCATTTTGGTTCTGAACTCTGCTACTTAATATATACTACATATTAGTGAAAGAATGGAAAATCACTTGCCTTTTTTGGTTTTCAGTTTAAATATGAGACATGGATTAAATGATTTCAAAAATCCATTTCAAATATAAATTTATTATTCTTTTGATCACTATTGGTGCTAGACACAGGGAGCATTTGTTAAGTACCCACAATATGGCTTTAAATGATGAAATCATAGTAATCTTTGTAGATATACATCTTATATATGTTTGCCTTTAATATGCCATTCTCCAAATCTATTCTTAACTCTCCTGATTAGGTACAGGATTCTAACTCCATGCTTAAAACTTCATTAGGATGTTAATCTTTAACTTATTTTAGTTGTCTTCTTTTAGATTACACCTTTTGGGGAGATGTTGTGGAAAAAATTCTTGTCCAGGTTGGGTTTGCACTAGATGGACTCTAAGCTCACTTCTTAAACCATGAGTTTGTGAGTAAGAAAAGTGGTACATGTTTTTATTTTTAATTCCCTTTAATGTTTGTATTTGGGTGGAAAAAGCTCTTAATGACAGACATGAAGAAGCAGATGAAAACTTCAGGAAACTTCTGAAGGGATTATGTGGGAACTTTCAAGGGCTTTAGAAGTTGATGACACTGGCTCTTTGTCATGCCTAATTTCACTTAAGAAATTATGGTGAGTCTTCTCTCCTATAAAGTTTCATCTCTACCACTTCGTGTCAGAGTTCTGATTAAGGACTACTAATTTCCTTTGCAAATGGAATAAATTACAAAGGAGAGAAGTGGAGCTGAAGGAAAATGCTTTTGTTCTGAAGTTATCATTGGAAGAATTGGAAAGGGTAGAAAAAAGAAAGAACTGCAATAAAGTGTATCTGTTTATCTTTCATAGAAAGAGTTTTCTGAAAGTGGACTCAAATTGTGAAAGTGAAAGGAAAGGCAAAGGTAGAGGATGTGCCTGTTGACTTAATGAGAAAGGATTATGTTAGGGAACAATTTTTGGATGTCAAAAGTTTAGCTATAAGGCATAGGTTAGAGGGGTAAGTTCTGAGTGTATTGATCTGGAGTCAGTGTTCACCTGGTAATTGTCAATATGAAAAGGTTGATGGGTACAACTAATAGAGCATGAAGAAGGAAGTGTTAGATTTGTTTTTAGAGGCTTTGCTTTCATTTCCTACCTGTATTACTGATACTCTATTAGACAGTGGTCCTTACTCTGGTTTTCATAATTTACATTTTTTTTAAATGAGGGTTTTGAATTAGCCAATTTCTAAAGTCTTTTCAAGCAGTAAATTTCTGATTCTTTGTTGTCATACTGGTGCAATACTCATGGGAAGCCTTCATTTAGTACTGGTTGAATAGAACTATTAATATTGAAATCAGACTTATCCATCAAGATATCTTTTGAGTATTCTTCGGGTGTCACTTCAGTCATGCCAATTCTCCTTCAAAACTTCTGATTACCCTCTTTATTAAAAAAAAAGATCTCTTGCACTGTCTTTCAAAGATCCTCACTTGGGAGTTCCCTAAATTGGTTTTGTTGCTTTTTCTTGCACTACATTTGTTGTGGATGTTGGACATGAATTTTTTTTTTCATGTGGCAAATTGTACTATCAAGTCTCAGAGGTCCACTCCAATTCAACGTATCTGAAGAAGATAAAATTGTGCTTTTTTTAAAATTTAAATTCCCTTTAATTCTTGTCCTTGAAAAGTTCTTTTAAGTACCAAACAAGAACAGGTAGATGGAAGAATTTAGAAAACTTCTGAAGGATATCCTTGCCTACTTTCAAGGACTTTAGAGATTGATGGTCCTGTTTCTTTATCTACTTTTATTTAAGAACTTTTAGTATACCTTCTTGTTGATTAAGGTACATCTTTAACATTTGTTTTTGCAGTCTTGGTAAGGACAATTTGTTTCCTTTACAATTTAAATGAAATTGAGGAGGAGTGAAATTGAGAGGGGGAAGCAAGTTTTTATTTTTCTGTTCACCCCTTAAAATATCTGTGGAAGAGACGAAAGAGAGAGTGTAAGGAAAATGGTAGATACAGAATATTGCGTTGTCCATATGACAAAAAGGTGGATGATAAAATTGACAGAGTTCTGAAAGTAACCTAGAGTGGGGGGAAAGGCTGTTTAGACATATTTTCCCAAAGAGAAAGTCAGGATGCAGTGAGGAAGAAACATTTGCTGGGACATCTTCTAACAGAATTTTTTCATTTCCTTTCCAGACCAAGCTAGAGTGGGGTTGATTTCAAGGGAATGGCCTCAAGGTGTGAGGTTAACGACACTGTGCAATTGATTTTTGACATATGAGAGAAGATTGTAAGTTGATAAGTTCAATTTGAATACCATGAATGTGGCAGCATGGCATAGTGGATCGAGCTTCGTAGCTATAATTTTGGGACAGTTAAGTGGTACAGTGGCTTACAGTGCTGGTCCTAGAGTCAGGAAGAGCTGAGGTCACATCCAACTTCAGGCACTTACTAGACTTGTGACCCTGGGAAAGTGACTCTGCTTAGCTCAGTTCCTTCATCTGTATAATGGGGGTGATAATAATACTTATATCCCAAGGTTGTTGTGAGGAACAAATGAAATAATAATTTTAAGGCACTTAGCCTGGCACATAGGAATTGTGATTTAAATGTTAGCTTTTACAATCCAAGACAATGGGTTCAATTCTCAACTCAACAACATGTTGCAGTTTTGGAAAGTGAACTGGCATCTTTGGTCTTTATTTTGTATTTTTAAGGAGAAGGGATTTTAGATTATGTGATTTTTATAGCTCCTTCCAATAAGAAATTTACTATGCTTTGATCTCTACTCCTCTTATCCACAAATGAATTGAATGTTAAGTAAATACTCTTTGGACTCAGCTCTCAATAATGAAACATGAATGAACTGCCATAAGGTCTTCTTTACATTATGTGGTTGCTTCAACATATCATTTTCTTTCGGAACTTCTAATAACTCTTCTGATTTTATATAGAATTAATTAAAATTAATTAATTTTAATCCTTCAAATTTCTATACAAGATCATTCTCCATTTTTGTTTTCTTGCCTCATTTTCTTGTTCAGGTGAGCATTGTACTACTTGAAAGATTCGTTGCTTTTTTTTTTAATGTCTTAGACACCTTTGGCCATCTGGTCAAGTCTATGGAGTTTTTCAAAGAATAAGGTTTTCAAAATTCACAAAACAAAATATATTAGATGACCAAAAAATCTAATTATATTAAAATACAGTTAGAAAAATGTAAAACTCCCCAAATTTGTGAACCTCAGGTTAAGAACCCCCAACATTAGCTAACTTTTGAGGTACTTCTGATTCTGTGAGTCTGTAAAGAAAGAAAAAAAATTCAGCATTTAAAAAAAACTCTTAAATCATAGCACTTGAAGAGATGCTCTTTTAATTAGCAGACATGAAGAGGCAGATGAAGATTTTAAGAAACTTCTGAAGTGGACTTGTGGGCACTTTCAAGGACTTTAGTGGTTGATGGACCTGGCTCTTTGTCATGTCTAATTTCACTGAAGAAATTATCATGGTCATTTTCCTTGATAAAGTTCCATCTTCACCACTTAGTGTCACAGTCCTGATTAAGATAATTTTAAAAAATCTTCCCTTAGAAAAGGAACAAGTTTGCAGAGAGTGAGAGCCAGAGAAATGTAAAAGAAGAAGAAACATTTTTTTTTCTAAAGCCAACCATGAAGCGTTGAAAGAGAATGTACTAGAAGCTTAAGAAATTGCATTTATGTAGTTTTTAAGAAAAAGATTGTTTGAAAGAGGAATTAACTGATTTATGAAAGATAAGAAAAAAGGGGAAAGGGGGGCAAGCATAGGATATCCTTGAAAGGGAAAAAAATGTGGTAGTGGTGGGGGCAGGGGGAAATTGTGTGAGACAGTATCGTATATGGACGGTTTTAGTTCATATCCCAAGCAAGATGAAAGGGGTAGATTACAGGAGATTGCTCTCAGGGTGTGGGGTTGGGTTCAGTATACAAGTGGATCTTTTTGTATGAGAAAGTTGTTATTAGGCAAGTACAAGCTGCAAACCATCAAGCAGATTGGTATAGTTGAAAAAGAGTTGGATTTTCAACTAGAATCCCTGAATTCTATTCCCAACCCTTCCATTTTCACCTATTTGGCAATGGAGGAATCAATACCTTTGTTCTTCACTATGTCTAGATAAAAATGATGGGCTATGGAGTAGATGATGTCTAAGATCCTTTCCAGCTTTAAATCTCTCTAGGGTATGACTCCCTATTGTCAGTATCCACATAGGAGGCATAGAGTAAAACTGCTAAGTTGAACTTTTTAAATTGAAAACTCATTTTTAACACAAGATTACAATCAGCCTAATTAATCACATCTTCAATATTTGTTGTTTCAATCATGTTATTCTCTTTAAACATTCTTTTAGTAACTCTCTAGATCAAGCCTGCTCAACTTGCTGCGGTATTTCATTCTACCAGTAAAAAATGCAGAGGAAAATATCTTTTGCATGTAGAGGAAATTCTTTGGAGTAACCCAAGCAGCCCAAGTGCCAGGCTACAAGTTGTGCAGGCCTGCTCTAAATTAAGGACAAGATTCTTCATCTATCCTTTAAAGCTCTTCAGAAAAGGGTTCCCTACATTGTTACTGTTGCCTTTTCTGTATTATACTTGATGTGGATAGTGTGTAGAGAATTCTTGTTCGATTGGCAAGCAGTTGCACTAGATGGACTAGTAAGACTTCTTCCAACTCTGAGCCTGTAAAAATAATAAAAAAACTATACTTAGCTGTTTTTTTTCTAAAATTTTCTGAAATGTAAGAGCTTGAGGAGCTATTTAATAATTATTTACAACTTTCATTTTTATATTCCCTATATTATTCCCTGTATATTTCTTTCAGACCCATACCATATAACCAAGTTTTTTAAGGAGAAAAGAAAGATCAAATAATGGCAAAAACATCAGTAAAATTAATCAATATATCAAAAAAAAAATCCAACAATATTTACAATGAGCCAAACCTACCAACCTCCCATTTCTTCAGAGGAGTGGGGGAAGATATAGAGGAAAGAGTGAAGAGTCTCTTTCTGTTCAAGACTTTTAAGAATTTGAGACTTAAAAAAACTTATGAAGGGGACTTTTGATCCCTTTCGTTTACTTTAGATATTGATAACACTGGCTCTTTGTCCAGTTTAATTTCACTTCAATACTGATCAATAATGATTAGAACCACTTATTTGTCTTGCAAATTGAACTAATTAAGAAGGGGAGAGGATTAATAAAAGAAATAAACTGTTTTTTTTGGTAAAAGTATAAATGAAAGAAAGAGGAATATGAGTGTGAAGGTGGTAAATAAAGAATATTCATTTATTCATGTAATTAAGAGGTTGTTGAAAGTGGAATTGACTGAATTCTGAAAGTCAAGAACAAAGTGTAAAGGAATATATATAATATACTTGTTGTTCCTGAGGGGGAAGGAAAACTGTAGAGACCTTGACTGAGATAGATCACAAGAACAGTTTGGTTGCTTTCCATACAATTAACTCAATAATAATCTTTGTGAATTTTGGAAAACTGGTTAATATCTTTGGTCATCAGTTTACATACAACAAAATGAAGACTTTTCAAAAGCTGTTTGGTTTCAAAATATCGTTCTTCTAAACTTTAAATAATTTTTGACTTACATTATTTGGGGCTTAGATTCCTCAATGGACACAAAACTTTACTTGGTGCTTCAAGATATTCTTAAATTCCAATTCCTTTATGTGTTCTTGTCCAAAGCTTAGATACTCATAATGAGAATATTTTCTACCTTCCTTTAGTTGTCTCCTCTTGAAATAACGTTTTTTTGTAGAATCTTGTTCAGGTAGAGGTTGCACTGAAGGGACTCTGAGGTCACTTACAACTTCGTGAGTCTGTGAGGAAGAAAAAGTTATGCATGATTTAAAAAAATTACATAAATTCTTGTACTTGAAGAGAAGCTGCTAATTAGAAGTCACAGATAGGTAGATGAAGATTTTAGGAAACTTCTGAAGGGGATTTCTGGGAACTTTCTAGGGCTTTAGAGATTGATCACTCTGGCTCTTTGTCATGTCTAATTTCACTTAAGAAATGGCATGTCTTTTCTTTCATCTCTACCACTTGATATCAAAGTCCTGATTAGGACAACTAATTTGCTTTGGAAGTGGAATAAATTAAGAAAGGAGAGAAGTGAAGTTTGCTGATGGAGGAATCATGAATTACGAAAGTGAAGAAAAAAGGTGAAGGTATAGTATATGTTTGATGAACTGATGAGAAAGGGTTGTGGTCAGGAAAAGTTTGGGATGTTCAAAGTTCCTCACAAGCACAGTTTTGTTGTCTTTCCTGATAATTTGTTAGTCTATGGCCATTAACTGTGTTATGGCCATTGGTGTTCATTGTCCCCATTGGTTAGAGGGGAAAGTTCCAAAAGCATGGATTTGGAGTCAGTGTTTCACGGTTTAATTGTTTCAGAATGTTATTAGTTGGTGAGTACAACTGGTGGACTATGAAGAAGCAAATGTTGGATATTTTGTCAGAGATTATGGTTTCATTTCCTCACTATATCACTGGTAATCTATTAGACTGTGGCCATTCACCCCTTTTGTCTTTGCTGTTCATATTTTTAAATGATTGCTTTTTATTAGACAATTTCTAAAACCATTTCCAGCACTAAATCTTTGATTCTCTGATGTCGTCTTGATGCTATCTGAATTTGAGGCATGCATTAAATACTTTCTGAATAAAACTATTGATATTGAAATCAGATCTGTCCATCAAGATAGTTTTTGATTAGTTAGGTTTGTTTCCATTATATCATCCTCCTTCAAATTTTCCAATAACCACCTAACTTAACAAAGCATTCTTACCCCATCCTGTAATTCTCTGCACAAGATTATTCTCTATTTTAACATGGTGGCTTCATCTTTGATGACAGTTTTAGGGAATTTTTTAGAAGTTTTTCTTGTTCAGGCAGGCATTTCATTAGATCAGGGTTTCAAAACCTTCTTTGTATTATAAACCCTTTTGGCAGTGTATTGAAGCCCTTGCACCCCTTCTCTGAATAAAGATTTTAAGTGCATAATGTAAGATATGTAGGATTTCAAAGGAAAATAATTACATCAAAATATGAAAAACTGTGTAGAGCTGAGGTTAAGAATCTCAACATTAGGTGGCCCCCGAGGTATCTTCTGACTGTGAGTCTTCGAACAAGGGGAAAAAAAAATCATTCTTTTAAAAAAAATTCTCTTGAATAGTAGCACTTGAGGAGATGCTCTTTTAATTAGCAGACATGAAGAGGGTAGATGAAGACTTTAAGAAACTTCTGAAGTGGACTTCTGGACACTTCCAAGGGCTTTAGTGGTTGATGGACCTGTCTCTTTGTCATGCATAATTTCACTTAAGAAATTATGGTCTGTGTTTTCCTTGATAAAGTTTCATCTCTACCACTTGGTGTCACAGTTCTGATTAGACCACTAATTTGCTTTGCAAATGGAGCAAATTATAAATGAGAGAAAAAGTGAAGTTAAAGGGGCAAATACTTTTGTTTCAAAGGTATCTATGGAGGAGTTGGAAAGGAGAGAAAAGAAGGAAAGTGAATAGGGTCTATTCATGTCTTCTTAATAGAAAGTTTTCTGAAAATAGAATGAAATTATATGAAAGAGAAGTGAAAAGGTGAAGGTGTGGCATTGTCCCTGATGTCCTAATGAGAAAGATGATGGTGGGAAAGAGATTTAGTTTGAAAAGTTCCTCACAGGCCACTTTATCATTTTTCTGAACAAGCTGTAAGAGATGGGTTGAGTGGCATGGTCTAAGGATATGGATATGGAGTTAGTGTGCAATGAATTCATTGTCTGCGTGGGAGAGTTATTAGTTACTGAATAAAATTAGAAGAAACATGATGTAATTCCAGTGTTCTTAACTTGGAGTCTGGGATCTTTTATCTCTTAATCTATCTATCTGTCTGTCTATCTACCTATCTATCTATATCTATCTGTCTATTTCTATACTTGTTGATAACTTTTGTTATTTAATTTTCTCAGTTGTGTTCAATTCTTTGTAATCCCTTTTGGGATTTTCTTGTCAAAGACACTGGAGGGGCTTACCATTTCCTTCTCCAGCTAGTTTTATGAATGATGAAACTGATGCACACAGGGTTAAGTGACTTGTCTAGGGTTACACAGCTAGTGTCAGAGGCTGGATTTGAGCTCAGGTCTTCAGGAACTCTAGGCCTAGCTCTCTATCCATTGCACCACTTAGTGGCTCCCTTTGATAGCTCTAGTTCAGTGTTCCCATATGTTTACTTTAGGAATTAAAAACCATTATTCTGAGTCCTCAGTTTCACCAGAATGCCAAAGGGATCTATGACAAAGAAATTTTAGAATCTTTGGTATAGTAGGAGCAGAATTGTACGTTTGATCAGAGGCTCTGATTCCTTTTGTTAGCTCTACAATTTGAAAGCTATGGGACCATGGGGAAATCCCTTATTCTCTTTGGTCTTCACAATGCAGTTCTGGAAATTGAGGGCTTTGGACTAATCTCCCAATTTCTTCTTATTTAGAATTTCCAATTTTCCAACTCCTTATTGGTGCTATCAAAATAAGAATCATTCAGTAAGTAATTGCTGAATTGAATCTTTAACATTGAAATCAGACTTATTCAATAAGACATATTTTGGGTCTTCTACTTGTCTTGCTTCAGTTATGCAGCTCTCCTGCTAAACATCCAATATCACTCTGAGTACAAGTTATTTTGCTCTGTCCATCAAAACTATTTTCAAGGATGATCTCCACCTTGTTTGTTGCCTCTTCTTAAAGTATACTTATTGGAACTGTGTTAGGAGGGATTATTGAACAGTTAGAGTTTAGATTAAGTGAATTTTGAGGTCATTTTCAACCACATGAGTATGTGAAGAAGAGAAATGTATGCACATTTTAAAAAATCCCTTGAATGCTTGTATTTGAAAAGAAGCTGTTAATTAGCAGACATGAAGAAGTGATGAAGACTTTAGGAAACTTCTGAAGGGGACTTCTGGGAACTTTCAAGGGCTTTAGAGGTTGATGACCCTGGCTCTTTGTCATGTCTAATTTCACTTAAGCAATTATGGTATGTCATCTCTTTGATAAAGTTTCATCTCTACTACTTGGTGTCAGAGTCCTGATTAGGACTACTAATTTGCTTTGCAAATGGAATGAATTTTAAAAAAGGAGAGAAGTGGAGTTGAAAGGGGAAAATACTTTTGTTCCAAAGGTATCTATAGAAGAATTGGAGAGGATAGTAAAAGAAACAAAGTGAATAAAGTGTATTCATGTATCCTTCATAGTAATAGTTTTTCAAAAGTGGAATTGAATTATGAAAATGAGGAGAAAAGTTGAAGTTGTGGCAGGTACTTGATGTTCTCATGACAAAAGAATATTGTGAGGGAGAAGTTTGGTATGTCAGAAGTTCCTCACAGGCCTGCTGGCTTTTCTGAGCAAGTTTTAGAGGCTAGGTTAGAAATGCACGTTTTGAGGCTATGGATTTAGAGTCTGTGTGCAACTGGTTAATTGTAAGGGAAGGTTGTTAGATGGTGAGTGCAGCTTACCATGGAGAAGCAAATGTGGGATATTTTGTCAGAGATTATGTTTTTATTCCTCTTTGTTAATCAGTTAGGTTATAGTCATTCCCCTCTTTTGTCACACTATTCGTATTTTTAAAATAAGGGCTTTGGATTAGTCATTTCTAAAGTCCTTTCAGGCACTACAATCTTTGATTCTGTGTTACCTTCTTGAGAATATACACACTGAATCCCTGCATTTCATGCTTCCTGAATAGAAATATTAATTTTTGAAATCAGACCTGTCAATCATAATATTTTTGAGACTTCTACTGATATTGCTTTGCTGATTCTACTTCAAAACTTTCAACAACTCTCCTAATTAAAAATATAATTTTCCCCCTTCATGCAAAGCTCTGTATGAGTATTTTCTATGGTTACCATATCTAAGATGACACTAAAGAAATTTTTCTTGTTCAAATGGAATTATACTAGCCGAAATGTTCTTAATCTTTTTGTGTTATGGACCCCTTTGGCAGTTTGGTGAAGGCCACATTCGCCTTCTCAGAATAATGCTTTTTTTTAAAATGCCTGAATATACAGGATTGCAAAGGAAAGCAAATCTATTGAAATACAATTACCAAATATGAAAAAAATTATGGACCTCTGGTTAAACCCCCCCCCCGGCATTATGTGGCCCCTAAGGTACCTCCCAATTATGAGTCTGTGAAAAAAATAATTTGTAATTATTTTTTAAAAATTCTCTAGAATGGTAGCACTTGAGCAGATGCTCTTTTAATTAGCAGACATGAAGAGGGTAGATGAAGACTTTAGGAAACTTCTGAAGTGGACTTGTGGGCACTTTCAAGGGCTTTAGTTGTTGATGGACCTGGCTCTTTGTCATGTCTAATTTCACTTAAGAAATTATGGTCTGTGTTTTCCTTGATAAAGTTTCATCTCTACCACTTGGTGTCACAGTTCGGATTAGATCACTAATTTGCTTTGCAAATGGAACAAATTTAAAATGAGGGGAAAAATGTAGTTAAAGGGGCAAATACTTTTGTTTCAAAGGTATCTATGGAAGAGTTGGAAAGGAGAAAAAAAGGAAAATGAATAGGGTCTATTCATGTCTTCTCAATAGAAAATTTTCTGAAAGTGGAATGAAATTATGTGCAAGAGAAGTGAAAAGGTGAAGGTGTGACATTGTCCCTGATGTCCTAATCAGAAAGATGATGGTGGGAAAGGTTTGGTTTGAAACAGTTCCTCACAGCCACTTTATCATTTTTCTAAGCAAACTGTAAGAGATGGGTTGAGTGGCATGTTCTAAAATGGATGTGGAGTTAGTGTGCATTGAGTTCATTGTCTGCATGGAAGTTACAGAATAAAATTAAAAGAAACATGATGTAATGCAAATGTTCTTAACCTGGGGTCTGGGGATTTTTATCTATCAATCTATTTATCTATCCCTATATATGCCGAAAACTCTGCTTCAGTATAATTGCTTTCCTGTGTATTCCCATGTTTATTTTATAAATTAAAAACTGCTATTCTGAGAAACAGTCCTTAGTTTCACCAGAGTGCCTAAGGGATCCATGGCACAAAGAAGTTTCAGAATCCTTGTTGTAGTAGAGCAGAATTGTACCTTTGATCAGAGGCCCTGATTTCTTTTGCTAGCTCTATAATTTGAAAGCTATGGGACCATGGGGAAATCATTTATCCTCTTTGGTCTTCACTATGCAGTTCTGGAGAATGAGGGCTTTGGACTAGATAATTTCCCAATTTCTTCTAAATCTCTAATCTTTCGATTTTTTTTGCTGGTGCTGTCTAATAAGAATCATTCCATAATTGCTGAACTGAAACTTTAATATTGAAATCAGACTTATTCATCAAGATATATTTTGGGTCTTCTACTTAACTTCTGCAACTTTCCTACCAAACATCCAATCCTTTGTCTGAATGTAGGTGTTTGTATATTTGCTTGTTTTACTTTATCCATCAAAGTTATCCTTAAGGATGTTCCCCACCTTGTTTGTTGCCTCTTCTTAAAGTATACTTATTGGAACTGTGTTAGCAGGGATTATTAGGTAAGTAGAGGTTGAATTAGATGAACTTTGAGGTCAGTTTCAACTCTATGTGTATGTAAAGAAGGAAAAGTTAGACATGTTTTTTTTTCTAAAAAAATTCCCTTGAATTCTTGCACTTGAAAAGAAGCTGTTAATTAGAAGATATGAATTGGTAGGTAAAGACATTAGGAAACTTCTGAAGGGGACTTCTGGGAACTTTCAAGGGCTTTAGAGGTTGATGACCCTGGCTCTTTGTCATGTCTAATTTCTCTTAAGAAATTATGGCAGGTTTTTTCTTTCATTTCTACCACTTGGTGTCAGAGTCCTGATTAGGACTACTAATTTGCTTTGCAAATAGAATAAATTAGAAAGGAGTTGAAGGGCAAAAATACTTTTGTTCCAAAGGTATCTATGGAAGAATTGAAAAGGTTAGAAAAAGAAAGTGAATAAAATATATCTATCTGCCTTTCTCTTGTATATATTGTTTTCTGAAAGTGAAATGAAAAGGTGAAGCTGTAGAATGCACCTTATGTCCTATTAAGAAAGATTTGGTGTTGGAGATGCAGTTTAGGATATCTGAAGTTCTTCAGAGGCACAACTTTGTTGCTTTACTGAACATGCTGTAGTGTGTGGGTCAAAGGGGCACATTCTAAAGTTGTGGATTTGGAATCAGTGTGTCACTGGTTAATTGTCTGTATAGGAAGGTTATTACTTGGTGAGTGCAGTTTATGGACCTTGAAGAAGCAAGTGTTGGATATTTTGTCAGAAGTTCTAATTTCATTTCCTGGTTGTTTCAGTGATAATCTATTAGGTATGATCATTAACCCCTTTGGTATTCACAATTCACAGGTTTAAAAAGAAGGGTTTTTTAATTAGACAATTTCTAAAGATCTTTTCAGCACTAAATCTCTGATTCTATGATGCTTTCTAGAGCTGTACAGATTGGAGGTATTTATACTTGCTGACAAAAAACATTATAGTCAATCTATCAATATATCTTTGAGTTTTCTATACTTGTGGCTGTAGCCATGTCATCTTTCTTCTAAATATCCAATAATTCTTCTGATTAAAAACAGAATTCTTGCCCCAGCCTACAAAATTCTGCATGTGATAATTCTTTATAGTTACCTTTTATTATCTATATGTAGGTGTAATTATTTTGGTATGGTTACCTAATCTTAAATGACACTTTTAGGAAATGTTTCAGAGGATTTCCTTGTTCATTTGGGTATTGCTCAAAGTCAAGGGCTCTTAAGTTAAATTGGATCATGGGCCCCTTTGGCATTCTGATGAGGCCTATGGATAGGCAAATAGTGTCTTAAAGTTCATAAAATAAGGTTCATAAATTACAGAGGAAGCCAGTTATATAAAATATGCTTTTCAAATTAGGAAAAAAAATTTGGGGACAACAAGTTAAGAACTTCACCATTAGGTGGCCTCCAAGGTATCTTCTTATTCCGTGAGAGTCTGTAAAGAAGAAAAAAATGTTCATCATATTTAAAAATTCTGTTGAATTGTAGCCTGTGAGGAGATGATATTTTAATTAACAGGCATGAAAGGTAGATAAAGACTTTAAGAAACTTCTGAAGGAGACATTTGAGAACTTTCAAGGGTTTTAGAAGTTGGTGGACCTGGTCCTTTGTCACATTTAATTTCACTTAAGAAATTGTGATGCATATTTTTCTTGATAAAGTTTTCTCTTTACCATGCAGTATGACAGTCCTGATGAAGACTAGTAATGTGTTTTGCAATTGGAACGAATTAGAAGCAAGAGATAAAGTAGACTTGAAAAGGGAAAATACTTTTGTTTCAAAGATATTTGTTGAAGATTTGGGAAGGTAGGAAAAAAAAGAAGGAAGGCAAATAAAGTGCATTCATGTGTCCTTTACAAAATGAGTTTTCTGAAACTGGAAATGAATCATGAAAAAGAAGTGAAAATGTAGCATTGCCTCTGATGTCATAATGGGAAAGACAAGTGGTAGGGAAGAGAATTTGGGGTGGAAAAAAAATTCCTCACAGGCCACATCTTTGTTGCATTCATGAGCAAGGTGTAGGAGGTAAGTTAAAGGAGAAAGTTTTAAATTGTGGGTTTGAAGGTTATATATAACCATTTAATTGTCTGCATGGGAAATTGGCTGATATGTGTAACCTCAAGAAACATGGTATAAAGTAGGAGTTCTTAGCCCAGAGCATGGTTCCTTGTTTTTTTTTTTAAATATTTTGATAATTATATTTCATTATAATTGCTTTCCTTTTTATTCTTATGTATTTAATTTTACGCACTAAAAACCATTATTCTTAGGAGGCATCCGTAAGTGTCAATAGATTGCCATAGGAGTCCTTGACATGAAGCTTCAGAATCCTTGCTATAGTGGGAGGAAAGCTGTATCTTCAGGTGCCCTGACATCTTTTGCTGTTTCTACAGCTTTGAATTCACTTATCTTTATTTTTTTCCCACTGAGCAGTTCTAGAAAGTTTGGGCTTTGGACTAACTAATTTCTCAAGTTCTTAGCTCTAAATCTTATGTTCATTCTAACTGTGTTTGTGAAGATGAAAAGTTCATTTTTTAAAACTTCTCTTCAATGCATGTGATGAAAGAGAAAGTCTTTGATTTAGTTGACATGAATAGGTAGTTCAAGACTTTATGCAACTTCTGATGGGGATTTCTGGGAAATACCTATGGCTTTCTTAATAAGGTGGCAGTCTTGTCTCTTTAAGGGTGTAATTTCATCTGAGAACTTTTTTTTTCTTCTCTTTGATAAAGGTGCACCTCTAACACTTATTTTAGAAGTCCTGATTAGGACCAATTTTTCTCCTTACAAATGGTAAAAAATTAAAAAAAAATAAAAATTCAGAGAAAAAAAAGTGAGAGGGAAGAAAGGTTTCCTTTTTAAAAAATTACTATGATTCTCCAATGTATAAGTAGTCAAAGGATATGAATAAGCAGTTTTCAGAGGAAGAAACCCAACCTATCAAGAGCCATACTTTATAATTAGCAAAATGCAACTAAAGCAACTCTGAGTTCTATTTTACACCCACCATATTGGCAAAGTTGACAATTAAAGAAAAATTACTAATGCTGAAGGGGCTGTGGGAAAGGCATATTAATGGACTATTAGTGGATGCAACTAGTTTGGATAACTTGTGCAGTTATTCTGGAAAGCAATTTGGAACTAGGTCCCAAATGTTATTATACTGTGTTTACTCTTTGATCCAGTGATGGCATCATTAGATTTATACTCAAAAAATCAAAGAAAGAAGAAATGTATCCATATGTACAAAAATTTATAGTATCTCTGTGGTAGCAAAGAATTGGAAACTAACAGAATGCTCATAAGTTTAGGACTGCATGAACAAATTGTAATATGTGAATATGCTGTAATATTATTGTGTTATAAGAAATGATGAAAGAGTTGGTTTCAGAGAAGCCTTGGGAGATTTTTATGAACTGGCATGGAATAAAATGAATGCAACCAGTAGAATAATTTATACAATAGTATCAAATTTTCATAAATGTACAACTTTGAAAAACTTAAGAACTAATCAACACAATGACCAACCACAATTCCAGGGACTCAGATTGCATATTGAAACTTATATCTTTTGGTCATAGCTAATATGGGAATATGTTTTACTTGACCATATATACTTGTTATAGGGTTCTTTCCCTACACTGGGCAGAAGGAAGTGGAAGGTAGAAAAGATAAATTAATTAAAAAAATAAAACATAATTTGAAAGATAGAATAAAAATTTGAAAAATAAAGGTGTCTGGAAGAGTTTGAAGAGAGAAAAGTAGAAAGATGGTGATGGATTAAACATATTTAGTTATATTTCATGCGAGAAAGTGGTTGATGAAGACAGAATCAACCGAGTTCTGGAAGATGAGGACATAAGGGTGAAAGGGTAGCTTGAACATAACACATTCTTGAATGGAAAGATAGATTTGGGAAAAAGAAAAATTGGCTGATATAATTCCTTATTTTATGTCGGTGAGGTTGGAATTGAGGAGAATAGCCTCATGGTATACTATAGAGGATAGGTGGCAGTATACAACTAGATATTTCCAATATATGGGAAGACTATGGTTTTGTGGGTAGAACTGGTTGATCATGACATAGCATGGTATAGGAGAAAGATCTACCATCAGGGACGCTGGGTTCAATTTTAATCTCTGCCACTTGTAACCTCTGGGACCTTGGGAAGTCACAGTGTCTTTGGTCTTTGCTTTCAGTATCTAAATAATGAAGTTTCTGTATTTGTAACAACAATCTTGGAGACCCAACAAGACCAGCAACAAAAGCTGCTTTCACAGGTTCTTTTGATTTGCTTTACTGAGGAAAGCAACGTTAAGGGGTTAACAATCTCACTTTAATCCAACATACAAATATCATTCACTTAGCTCAGGAGGAAAAGCCAGCAACCTGAACTTCAGAGCAAATACAAACAAATTACAAACATACATTATAAACAGACCAAATACAAACCAACTTCTGAGTTAGCAAAGTTAGCAAAGGCAGTTACAACGGCTTACCCCTAGTCTCCATATCAACACTCCTCCAGGAGTGAGAGCCCCAAGCAAACAACTCTGTTCTCTCTTTTTATACAGTCCTTAGATGTCATCCAATCGACTAAAACCTCATCTGATCCACCAGAACTTAGGCGTACACCATTAGCTCTGGTCTTAGCAACTCCTCTTAGGGTCCTGGGAGCTGCCTGCCTCTCTCAAACTAGCAAACTAGTTTGCTAACCAGTCCAGGGCTTCACACCAAATTAGTAAAGGGGCCTGGGCCTGGGATTTAGCACCTAGTTAGCAAAAGGGTTTGTACCTGGAGCTAAGTAAGACTCAATCAAAAACACTTAATTTAGCATTCTAAAACAGTAAAAAAGGCCTACCTTAATTACCTATACAGTATTACATAATTTATATTGTCTCTTCCAGTTTTAAATTTATGATCTTTTGATTACTGTTGGTGCTATTCACATAGGAAACATTCAGGAGAAACTTGTTGATTTTAGTTGTTAATGGATAAGTCTGCCATATATATATGTGTGTGTATATATATATATATATATATACATATTGCATTGTTTGTGTTTTTAATATTGGCATGTCCTTGTCCTTCAAAACTTCCATTAACTGTCCTGATTAAGTACCCAATTCTTAACCCATTCTTCAAAACTCTGAGAGTATTTCTTTCCTTTCATTTGTTGCCTGCTCTTAAATGACACTTTTGAGTGATGTTTTAAACAAGTGGTATCAAACTCATAATGTGCCTTTAAAATTTGACTTAAAATCACAAATTAACATCATCTATGTTGTATTGTATTTTTAATTTATTTTTAAAATATTTTTCAATTACATTTTAATCTGGTTGGGTTGCCCTGACTGAGTTTGACATCTCTGTTTTAGAGCATCTTCTTGTTCAGATAGGCATTCTTCTAGTTGGCTTCTGAGGTCCCTTCTGACATGGTGAGTCTGTGAACAAAAAATTGTTCATTTAAAAAAGATTCTCTTGAATGTTGGCACTAGAGGAGTGGGGTTGGAGGCACTGAGTACTGGCCCCTTCTTTCTTTCTCTCTACATACTTATATGTCGAAACACACATGTGTGTATATATATAAATGCATATTTGGATATTTGGTGAATGTGAGGTCTAGATCATGAAACAGCATAATGTATAGTTTTTAAAGAATCGAGTCTAGTGTCAGAAGAAATGAATTTATTTCCCAGCTCTTTCACTTAGAACTTGTTGAAATGTGAGGAACTCAGTTAACATCTTTGTTCTTTAGTGTTTATATCCAAAAAAGAATAAAAGATAGAGCTTAGACTAATTTACTCTGAAGTCACTTCCAGCTTGAAACCTTTGATCCTATTCCTTTACTTATGCTAGTTGCAAAGAAGACATTCAGTAAACTGAACTCTTAATATTGAAATCAGATTAATTCCTCAAGACGTCTTTTACATTTTAGGCAGCTATGTGATGTGACCATAGGGACTGGGAGTCAGGAAGATCTGAGTTCAGATCCTGCTTCACACCCCTTACTATCTGTGTGACTCTATACAAATGAATTAACTTCCCTGTGCCTCAGCTTTCTCATCTGTAGAATGGGCACAATAATAGCACTTCACAGAGTTGTGAGCATCATGTGAGTTAACATATTAAGCTTTTTGCAAAAGTTAAAGTGCTAAATAATGGCTAATAATAATTATTACTAATTCTACATCTTCATTTTAAGTTGCTTCAATGTCATTCTCCTTTAGACTTTCTAATTACTTACAGGAGTCCTGTTCCAGCCTTCAATGCTCTACATGGGGTGTTCAACCTATTACTGTTTTGCCTCTCCTCCTTGCATTACTCTTTTTGTGAATTTATAGGAGGGATTCTTTTTCAGCTAGGGGTTGGACTAAATGGCTTCTCAAATCTATTTTAACTCTCTGTGAATATGAAAAATTTGTTCATTTAAAAAATGTTTGTCTTGATTACTTGTTCTTTATGAGAAGCTCTTTTAATTAGCAGACATGAAGAGGTAGTTGGAGACCTTGGGAAACTTCTCAAAGGGACTACTGGGCACTTTCAAGGGTTTTGGAAGTTGATAGCTCTGGCCTTGGATCAAGTCTAATTTTATTTATGAACATAAAGTATGTCATCTCCTTGATGAAGCTGTATCTATATTATTTGGTTAAACAATGCTGATTAGAGTCACATTTGTTCCTTTCAAATAGAACAAATTAAAAGAGAGAAGAAAGGGAGTCGGATGGGATTATTTTTTTTGTATTTATGGGAGTTGGAAGAAAGAAGGGATAAAATAGATAAAGAGCTAATTGTAGGAAGGTTGCTGAAGGTAGAATTAGTTGAGTTTTGAAACTCAAGAGAGAAGGGGAAAGGGCCACATGAACATTTCTCCCTGAAAGGAAAAGAAAGTGCCTGAGATAACTCTTCACACAGATAATTTTGTTTTTTTCCCAAGTTGGAATTTCGAGTAGAAATAGTCTTCTGGGAGGGGTAACTAGGTGGCAGTGGATAGAGCTCTAGGCCTGTAGTCAGGAAGAAATGGGTTCAAATCTGGCCTCAGACACTAAACTAGCTGTGTGACTCTGAGCAAGTCACTTAACCCTGTTTGCCTCAGTTTCCTTATCTGTAAAATGAGCTGGAGAAGGAAATGGCAAACTACTCAAACTACTCCAAAACTACTTTTGCCAACTACTTGGCAAAATATCTTTGCCAAGAAAACCCCCAAATGGAGTCATGAAGAATAGGACAGGACTGAACAACAAGTTTTCTGGGATGGGGATGGAGGTAGTATTTAACAGATTCTCTTTATGTAAGAGAAAGTTCTTGGGTGGTAAGTTCAATTTGTAGTATAGGGTAGCATTGTAAATAGGGAAGAACTAGAGGTTTTAAGTTGAATTCCCAGCTCTGCCACATAAAAGCTGTGAGACCTCTGAGAAGTCAATGATGATCAGTTTGCATATTTTTAAAATGAGGACTTGAGACTAAATACTTTCTAAAATTCCCTCCAATTCCACATGTTTGATCCATTTGTGCTATCCCCATGGAAAACATTCTGTAAATGTGCATTCTGAATTTAGCTGTTAATAGCAATTTCAGATGAATTCATCAAGAGTATGTTCTCTGTTACAGCTTGTCATTCTCTTTCAGAAGGGGAGAGGGCATCATATCTACAAAGTCCTGGAGGGAAAAGGAAAGTGGTATGGTAGGGATAGTGGCTTAAAAGCCGAGCTGGAAAGGCCCATAAAATCACAATTGAATATCCTAGAAGAATGAAGTTCTACCCTCTCATTTGTACATGAAGAAAGCTGAAGCTTAAGAGATGAAGGAACTTGCCCAAGGTCATCTGGGTAACATGCATCAGCAGATCCTCTGACTCCAGAGCCTTAGTTCTTTCTACTAATTCCATGAATAACTTATTTGTCCTAAGCAACCTTTGAGAGTAGAATAACCTTAAGGTGAAGAAATTGAAGCAATGTGTCTGATTGCTTTTTGTGTATAAGGGAGAACTAGTGGCGATTAGACTGGGAGTCCTCAAAGATCTCATTCAACTGTGTGATACTGTGAATTTTTTTTAAAGTTTTTTTTAATTCTCTTAAATGCTGGCACTTGAAGAAAAACTCTTTTAATTCACAGAATGAAGAGTTAGGCGAAAGCTTAAGAAACTTATTTTTTTTTTTGGAGGTGGGAAAGCAGGTCAATTGGGGTTAAGTGACTTTCCCAAGGTCACACAGCTAGTAAGTGTGTCAAGTGCCTGAGGCTGGTTTTGAACTCACATACTCCTGACTCCAGGGCTGGTGCTCTACTTACTGTGCCACCTAGCTGTCCCCTTAAGAAACTTCTAAAGGGAACTTTGGGGCACTTTTGAGGTCTTTATAGTCATTTAGTAAATATCTAATGAATTTAATTCTAAATATTCAAATCAAACCAATTCATCAATATTTTTTTTCTATTTGTATGGTTTCAACCATGTCTTTTCTGAGCTTCCTGTAGTTCTCCAAAAATGCAAGATTCTTGTCCAGAGCTTTTCACAAAGGCTTTACAAGCTGTTACTTCTGTTGCTTCCACTTAAATTTACAATGTTTGGGGATATATAGGAAAGATTCTTATTGAAACTGATATTCTTCTGGTATCCTCGAAGGTCCCTTCTAATGCAGTTTTTACAAAAAAAGTTACAGTTTAGTTTTCCCCTAGTTTTTTTTTTCCCCACTTAAAAAATCTCTACCATCCAGAACACAGAAGATTAAGGAAGTAATGACTTCTGACCACCCCAAGTAGATGAAATAAAGATCATGCATCATAGCAGAGAAGTTGATTACTCCTCTCATAGTCTCTTTACTCTGATTTTAAATATAGATCAAACAATATATTGGCTATCTTTTTTCCAATAAATTTTCACAATAGATTAGAATCAGCAAATTAGAGGTTGGACTAGTGGCAGGCATATAGCAAGAAATTACATCTCTGGGTTGATATGGAGGGGAGAGGCAGAAAAGTATTAATTTAAAATACGAACTCAAATGGAATAACAATCTGGGGGCATCTGGTACACAGGCAGCTTTTTTCCCTTTTGGGCCTACAGACCCATTTTAATCATTGTCATTAAACATTAATTAAATGCCAAGTGATTAGGAGGTTAAAAGATGATGGGGAAGGGAGGAGGGCAAAGGAAAGCTCCATAGCCCCAAGGAGGTTAGAATTTAGTCAGTGCCATAGAAAGAATTATAGAATAACCTTTCTGTAATGTAAGAGAGAAATTGATTACAAACCTAGTAGAAGTCAAACTGACTGCCATGAGATTTTGAAGGTTAAATGGGTTATTTCCAGCTGGATGGCTAAGAAAGGTTCATAGAGAAGTATCATTTGAAGTGAGCCTTGAAGGATAAGAAACATTTTAATAGGAAGATATATGTGTGGGGTATAGAGGAAGGGTGCTGTTATTCTAGGCAAGGAGTTTGGATTTACTGGAAGATCACATACTGTCTGAAGATGTCAGAATGATATAGAGGATCAGCAGTTAGAATAGTTTTGGTTGTTCCCAGTGGGCAGAGTTAGAAACAATGGGTAGAAGTTGTAGTGAGGCTTATTTATGCTTCCTTTGAGGAAAAATAAAATTCTCCTTGGATTACCTTGGGAAGTAATAAGATCTCCCTTCCATAGCCTTGAAGAGCACATTGTGTTGTTGAGAATGTTGTAGAAAGGATTTGTGCTCCCATGTGGTTTAAATAAGAAGGGTCATAGGGACCTTTGTATCCTAGAACAAGGGGTGGAGTGTGTTGTTAAGCAAAATTGTCTCATTAGCATGGCTTTTGTTTCTTTTGAGTGGAAGTACTTTCAGCTGTTAAGTGCTAAGCCCCAGGCCCAGGGCCCTGTCAGGTGTG
>CM053623.1:316561251-316585513 GCA_028646595.1 Phalanger gymnotis | reverse complement strand
GCCAGAAGCTGCGGAAGCGGGGCTTACCCGAGTGCAAGCAGGAACGTGAGGCCAGTGAACATGATTTGGCTAAATACTCTCTTGCTTTTCTTTGGCCTCCTAGTTGCCCTTGTGAAATGGGCTTTCTGGGCCTGGAGTCATTTTGTCAAGATGTTGGAATGGGGAGGCTGGTTCAAGTTTTTGCTGCGGTGGGGCCTAAATAAATTTCTTGTTGTTTTCTCCTTAGAGAATCTCTCATACCTTGCGATTTCAGACCATTCAAACATATACATGATTATATTTGAGATCATAAATTCGGCCTTCCTACTACAACCTTCCACATCCTGAGATTCTGAGAGTCTGTGACACAGTGAATAGAATAAAATTCATACTGTTGTTGTTTTAAATGTCTCATAAATGCCTGAACTTCCAGAAAACCTCTTTAAATTAATAGATAGGAAAAGGCAGATGAAGATGAAGGAATTAATAAACATCTGATGGGCACTTTCAGTGATTTTAGAGATTCATGGCTTTAGTGTATTGTCATATATAATTTCACTTCAGAATTTATGGTCTGTATTGTCCTTGTTAAATTGCTATAATTTGGTTTAGCATTCTAGATTTGGATCAAAATTTTTCTTGTTCTTCCAATGGTTAGTGCCATCATATAATTTGGTATTTAGGCTACATTTACTTTCATGCAAGCATGTTGTAATTCTCTCTTTATCTCCAATCTACAATAGAATTTAAGGTCCTTTAAGGCAGGAACAGTCTCACTTTTAAAAATTTATATCCCTAGTGCCTTATTAATTAGTTGCTGGTTGACAGATTGAAAAATTAGGAGGCAAGTATGTAGGTTAGGGGAAGAAGAAAGGTTTTGTAGGGGTAAGTAGTAAGGAGTTGGAATAAAGAGAGGAGGAAGAGAGTGGTTACAAACTTTTGTAGTGTCTATGTAAGAAAGATTACTGAAGCTAGAATTAACCCAATTATGAAAGACAAAGCAAAAAGAGAAAAAATGTGCATTATGTCACTGAGGGGGAAATGTGGGAAGGTGATGCTGACTTAAATAACACTCACATGGACCATAGTGTTGCTATCTCAAATTCAGCTAGAGCAAATGATTACAGGGTGGGAGGGAGACATTATGTAACTGGTTCTTTGTACATGAAGGATTGGTGTTAGTATATATATATATATGTATATATATATATGTATATATATATGTATATAAATATATATAAAATTTATAGGATAAAGAATCACACTTGGGGACCATGAGGCAGTATAGAGTAGCTGAAAGAATACTAAATGTGGAATCAGAGAACCTGGGAGCAATTTCCTCCCTTCCATACACAAAATATGGAACTTGGAGTATGCATGAATGAATGAAAACAGCATTTTAAAGTCTTTACTATTTGCCAAACACTGTGCTAATTCTCGGGGATATAAATACAAAAGAAGGACAATTCCTGCCTTCAGAAGACTCAGCTTCTGACAATGTGAGAAAGAAGTTTGGTGTGGCAAGTCATGGAGATATGTGAGTCTAAACATCTTTTTTCCAGGAACATCAGTAATATTGATCAGAATACTGCTCAAGGAGCATGAGGTGCAAAGTATAAGAGGAGTGTGTGAGGTCACAGTGTCATGTCCAACAGATGTTGATGAAGCATGGTTCTTGTCTGGCTGGCCAGATATGGTGAACTTTCATCAATTAACAGGAAGCACTAGGGAAGGAGCTGGAGGTCTAGTTACAAACTAATTGTCATCCTAAATTCATCACTTGTCCTTATCTCACATTTCCAATCTTGGTCCCTTTGCCTTTCCTACCAGAGACAAAATTGGATTGCTCTTTTGCTGAATAAGATGGTGGAGTCAAGATTCTGGGTGCAAATCACAATTTACTAGTGACCTCAGGCCTTAGTTTTGATGGAGTTAAATATTTGCTAAGGTCAATTAAATAATTTTAGGTCAAGGCTATAATATTCAGGGTTCAATTCAGGAACGACTTTCTTTTGGAAGTCCTTCCTTATCCCTCTAGATGTAAGTGTCTCTTAGAACTCTTCCTCCTAGAATTAAGTTACATTTATCCATCTATTCACACGTTATTTTCCCTTAGTACATGCAGGGATTCTTAATCTTCTTTATATAATGGCTTTGGCAATCTGGCGAAGCCTCTAATATGAGTGCATAAAATAAAATATATAGAATTACAAAAGGAACCAAAAGGAATATTGAAATTCACTTATGAAAATATGTATTTTTTAAGTTCACATTTTCAAGGTTAAGAATTCCTGTTAGAAAAAATGTAATTACCTTGAAGTCAAGGATATTTGTGTTTGTTTGGCTTTATACCCACTACCTAGCCCTGAGCCTTGCACAAATAGTTATAAATGCTTATTGAATAAATGAATTAAGTAATGATGTTATAGTAACATTACTACTTAGGAATAGATGACTTTGGAGATTCATTTCAGCTCTTGCTGTGGGGAAGGTGATTGTCTGTATAGCATCTTATCTATAGCAGACTTCAAGTCATATTTTTATTACTGTCCCCTTAAGTATAATTATTTCTTTCTTGTCCACCTTCTCCACCTGCCAGAAACTTTTTGCTTTGGACATAATTAACAGAACACTAGGGATGAGACTTAACTTATGGTAGTGACAACTTTTCACACTTGCAGAAGAACATTCTACTTTGTCTCAATGGAATGGGAAGCAAGGAAGTAACTAAGGAGACTAGGGGTGAAATATTGACCAAGTATGGGATAAAAGGTAATGATGATGAACCCAAGTGTCTGAAGAGCTGTTATAGGGAAGATGGATTAGGTTTATTCTTATTGGTCTCAGAAAGCTGTCCTAGGGATAATGGGTAGAAATTTTAGAGAGGCAGATTTGAGCTTGATGTAAGAAAAAAAGAATTGTAATCATTAAAGCTGTACAGAAATATAATGGTTTACCTGGAGAAGTGGTGGCTTTCCTCTCTTTTTAATTTTTTTAACTTCTTTTTTTTTTATTCTGAATAGCAGACCAAATAAAATGAACATGTCTATCAGCATAGTAAAGGAGAAAAAGAAGATTGTACATGAAATTTCTAGTGTCTATTCTACTATATTCAGTTTGCTTTTCTTTGTGTGTATGATAAAAAATCTATTTGACTTTCAAAGTTGTCCTGCTTATCTGTGATTCCTTCTTGCTTTCTTTTGCTCTATTTTGCATTTTTGGAAGGATGCTTCAATTATTCTCTTTTTAATTTATTTTTCCCCTTGATTTGTTTATTTTATTTTTAATGTGTGGAATATTTTTTTCCTTTTTCTTTCTTTTTCTCTCTTTTTCTCTTTTCCTTCTTTCTTCTACCTTCCTTCTTGATTTCCTCTTTCTTTTCTTCCTTTCTTCCTGTCCCTAGTTCCTCTCTCCTATGTACCACTCCCCGAACTGAAAAAAAAGAAAAAAAAAACAAAACCCTTGTAACAAATATGCATAGTCAAGAAAAACATATTCCTATGTTTCATTCTTCTTGAATCCATAATCTCTCTATTAGGAGAGGGGTAGTAAAGATCATCTTCAGAATTATGGATGGTCTTTGCATTGACCAATGTTTTTAAATCATGGTTTGTCTTTACAATGTTATTATTTTATACATTGTTCTCTTGGATCTACTCACTCCATAAAAACCTTCCAAAGTTGAAATTTGGGTATTTTCCCTCTTACTGGAGGTTTTGAAGCAGAGACTAACTACTTATCAAGTATATTATAGTGGAGATTCCTTTTGGGGGTAAGTTGGGATAGATCGCCACTGAGATCTCTTCCAAGTCTCAAATTCATCCATTCTTTGAGTTTTCAGTACATTGGCAGGCAAATTATTCCGCTTTGGAAAAGCTCTCAAAGCTCACCTCGTCCTGACAGACTGAATCTGTTTCTCTGCAGTTTCCCCTATTGCTACTAGGAAGAACTGGTTTCAAATCTCTGACCACATTGTCTTTGTGAGTTTGGACAAGTCACAACTTCTGTGCTTCAGAGAACTCCCTCAGACTGGGAACTACTTGCACCAATGAAATCACTGATCATGTACAAACAAATAAAACTCAAGCCCCTCATTTTTCTTTCTGGAGCTAAGAGGAGCACCACTAAGCCTATGTGAAAGCCTTTCAAATACTTGAGGACAATTATGTTGCTCTCCCTAAGTCTTCTCTTTTCGAAGATAATCACTTTCAATTCTTTCAATGGATTCCTATGTGCCATCCTTATCTAGTACTATGGCCCTGAAAAGTAAGTAGTGAAAGAATTATTAGCCTCATCTTATCATTGAAGGAACTAGAGATCAAAGAGGTTGTGATTTGTCCATGGTCTTTGAGCTAGTAAATATCAGAGCTAGGAATAAACCCAGGTCTCCTGGTGTCAGATTTGATGTTCTTGGCAATCCAGCCTACTGCTTCTTAACACTTTATGTACCTTTCAATGCAATTATTATATTCTAATTCTAATCTATATTATATTTATTTGTGAAAAACACTGGGTCCATCTTGCTACTGATACATATTGACTCTGTGACCCTAGCTAAGTCATTTCATGTCATAGCACTCTAGGCAACTTTCTAAAACCAAAGTTGGTTTGGGTTGGTTTGGTTCTAAAACCAAAGAGGTGTTGTCCAGTATTAATAGAGGGAGATTCCTCTCTTAGGAATTCCCTTTTTAATTTTTTTCTTTAGAATTTTAGAATTTGTGCCCCAAGGGCACAAATAGTCTGTCAATCAACCATATTTATTAAGCAATTGCTACATCCCAGGCACTGTGCTAACTTTAAGAGATACCAAAAAAAAAAAACATAGTCAATCTTAGCTTTCAGGAAGCTCCCAATCTAATATTGGAGGCAACCTGAAAATAACTATGTATAAACAAGATATATACAGGATAAATTAGAGATAATCAATGAAATGAGTGTTGTAGTTTAAGGGGGATAGGGAAAGGATTCCTTTACGAGGAAAGATTTTTAGGTGGGACATGAAGAAATTCAGGGATGCTAGGAGGTGAAGATGAGAAGGAAGAAAATTCTAGGCATGGTAGATAATCAAGGAAAATGCCTGGAGTTTGGACATGAAGTGCCTTGGTGTATTATCACCCCCCTTCCCCGCAACTGCCTTTGTGCATGTCACTTAGTAGTAACTTAATATTACCAACTGAGAAAGTTAATATATACTTAATCATGAGAAGGATGGAAGGCATGATAAGAAAGTAAGCATTTATTAAGTCCTTTGTGCCAAGTATTATTCTAAGCAATCTACAAATATTATCTCATATGATCTTCACAGCAACCTTGGAAGGTAGGTGCTATTATCCTCTTTTACATTCGAGGAAATTGAGGCAGATGGAGGTCAAGTGAGTTGCCTACAATTATGCAGGTAGTAAGTATCTGGAGCTGGATTTGAACTCACTTCTTCCTGACTTCAGGCCCAGAGCTCTATCCACTGTAACACTTAGCTGCCCCCATAGCTCTTGTTCAGTTTTCATTTTGATTTGTTTTATTTATTTGTTGTTTCATAGTTATTTGTTTTGCAGTTATTTTATCAATCGCTTAAACAATTTTTAATACAAAAATTGTTAGTCATATAGTATATAATTGCTAGTCATATAATATAGTCATATTGTAGAGTGGTTATCAATATATTTGACGTTTGGGATGAAGAAGGAAAAACGAACATAGATAAAGCAGTTCACATAATTCCCTCCATAGTCCCCTCAAGAAACTTAAAATTTAAGACTGACAAACTTGAAATCAACGAATCATTGCAAAAGTGTTTTTTTGGTGTGAAAGTGTGGGTCCAAAGATTGTCTTATCTCATCTTAAACTTGTAAATCCCTAAGTTTCTTCAAACATATCTCTAGGGTCAGCCCCGGGGGTCTTTCCTTGGTTCCTTCCTTTGTAGCTCTCTCTGTCTTTCTGTCTCTGTCTCTCCTCCCTCTTGCCTTTTCTTTCTGTCCGTCTCTCTTTTTCTCTTTCCATCTATCTCACTTTCTTTTTCTCTCTCCTCTCTTGCCTTTCTCTCTCTCTCTTTCCATCTCTCTGGCTTTCTCTCCTCTCTCACCTTTTGTCTCTCTCCATCTCTCTTTCTCTCTTTCCATTTTTCTCATTTTCTCTCTTTCTCTCCTCTCTCTCTACTTTTCTCTCTTTCTCTTTCCATCTTTCTGTCTTTTTTCTCTCTCCTTACTCTCTCTTTCTCCTTTCTTCTCTCATATTTTCTCTCCCTGTTTCAATCTCTCTCACTGTCTCTCCTCTCTCCCTCTCTTTCTTTCTCTCTCTGTCTTTGTCTCTTCACTCCATCTCTGTATCTCTCCAAATTACTTTACACATATTATGAACTTACTTACATTCATCTATATTACATCCTTCCTATAGAAATTAAACAAATGGAAGACAGAATCTGCTTCTATTTTCTTTTTGATCTTTAAGTCCTTAGCAGGCAGCATCATTCTTCTCACAAAGTATCTGCTTAACAAAAATGTTTGTTGAATTGAATTGAAATAGTATGTAAAATGGGCACAGGACAGGTATGGTTTGTGTGCACATGTGTGTGCACACATGTGTGCATATCCACATGCAACACTTATTCCCCAGTGATCCTTTTCATCATTAAGGTTTTTTTAATAATATGTTTTATTTTTGTTTTGTTTAACAAATATTTCCTGAACTACTGTGATGTGCAAAGCATTATACTGGGCACTTGGTAGTATGTTAGATTGAGGACAGGGACTGTTTATTTTTTTTTTCCTTTAAATCCCTACTACATAATAAGCACTTAAATGTTTGCTGCTTTAAACTGAATTGAAGGATTCAAAGACAAACATGATAGTCTCTGACCTCAGTGAGCTCACAATCTAGCAAAAATCAAAGTGATCTAAGTTTTCTCACCGAAGACAAACTTTCCTTCCACCTCAACTTTTGTTATGTGCTTTGCACCTTGATTCCATCTTCTGAGTAAGTGGCTCTGATGAATGGTGTCTGTAGAGGCTGAGCCCCACAGACAATTATCAGCTATCTGAAGGAGTGTCTATTCTCATTCTTTATGACTAGGAACAACAACTTAATAAAACAGTGCCCAAAGATGACACCTACAATCCTTTCATAGTCAATAATGGATTAGGCTCCCAATCCATCATTTCTAAAAGTGCATCTTTATATTCCCTTCCTTTGATATTTTCCAGGTGAAACATGGCTCTTAGAAGTCATTTCTCTTATTTTTTTTCTTTCTGCATAGTCGAGAGAAAACTTTCACAAATAAATTGAATAGCTGGGACCTCATATCAGTGATCAGTTCATAACTGTGAACTTGAAAAGCTTCTTTTATATGATGTTGGATATTAATTCCCCAAACTTATTTACAGTTCATAGCACTGGAGATGCCAGTTCTATTCATCATCCTTGTTCTTTGCATACTGTCAATCATTCAAATGGTTAGGCATATGAATAGTGGCTTCTTTTATATCAGGAACCTATAGACTGGGCTGGCAGATAGTAGAATGAGGACTTATAGCCAGCCACCAGTTTTAGATAGCTACAAATTATTGTCTAGGTGGATGAATAGGCCTAATGGAGAGATTATCTTAAAGGATTGAAGATAGTCAAATCTGAATTAGTTCCAATCTTTTAGAGGTTCAAGCAGTCAGGTGAAATCAGTCAAAAGGCCATCATTTCTTATGCTTACTAGAGCTTTCATTAAACTCATACTGACTTGCTGTAAGAAACACAATAATTTTACTTCTGAGAGGGTTGGGAGCAAGGTCAGCTTCAGAGTTAGAGAGTGGGCCTGATTGCCCATCAGAGAGAAACTTTCTAATTCACTTGGTTCCAGCAGTAAATTGAAATGAAATCTTGTAGGTACTCAAGGCAATTTTAGTTTTATCATCATTCATTCATTGATCCAATGAAGATTTACTGAGCCCTTACTATATGTAAAACACTGTACATTGGGAAAGATACAATGATTACATAAGCTATAATCTCTATACTCATATAGTTTGCATTCTAGAAAAAAACAGCTCAGAAAAAATGGATGGCAGTGTCAGATTCATGTTAAAGAAAATCTGTTCTTGAATCCTTCTCTGACACTTGCTGTGTGACAATGGCTAAGTTACTTAATTTCTTTGAGATCATTTTCCTAACCTCAACTCTAAGGAGTGGTGAGACCCCAAAAAGATAATGCATTTAAGTAGTTGGCATTTTTAGGTGCTATGTGTCAGTTGTTTTGTTATCTCTAGGTTTGCATATTTTAAAAAGATCATTATTATGGTATTAAATCTTAATAATAGGGGAATGGGGCTAGGGCAGGATCTAAAGATGATGGATCAATAAATACCAATCAATGAAAAATCAATCAGCAAACAAGCATTTAGCATTTACCAGATACTATGCTAAGCCCTGGAGATACAATTACACTGTGATAGGGGAGATGTCATATAGAGAAACGGGTACATACAGAAAAGATGGAAGATAATGGTAGGAGGGTACTTCACTTGGTGCACCAGTGCCTAGAAAAGAAGGTGAGATAAACCTTCTATACCTTGGAATCAGGGTCCTATAATCATTGATCTCAGGTGTCCTGTGAAAATAGAGGAGGGTTCAGAGTTACTTTTCAAAGGTGCAGTTGTTTGTAAATATCCTTGTGACATCAAATCATCATTGCCTAGCCTTCTAGCCCTCTTTGTGCCCAAGACCTTAACAAATTGAATAAGATGAAATTTAACAAGGATTAAAGTAAAATAATTTTCTTGGGTTCAGATGCTTTCAACTACAAAAGGATAGGATGAGAGAGATCATATAGTTAGACAAAGTTCATGTTCAAAAGACCTTGGGATTTAGTATAATTTAAACTCAAGTCAAATATTGATTTATTTTGTGATATCTAAAAGCTATGGTAAAGTTTAGTTCCACGAGTAGAAGCATGTTGTTCAGAGGGAAGTAGATAGTAATCTTGTTTTCAACATGCAGATCACACCTAAAGTACTGTGTTCAGTTCCAGATGCTATATTCTTAGAAAGACATTGATGGGACAGAGCATGGATGAGTGCCTAGAATTTTTAAACTATAATTTACAAAGGATTTAGGGAGTTTTAGCCTGAAGAACACATTTGAGGGAGAATATTTTGTTTCAACCATATCATATGTTAAACATAGGTAGACATCTGCTCATTTTCCCTCTCCATTACTGTGGAATGTTACAACAGAAAACCACTCTCAAATGATAGTCTTTGTTTTCTTGGGGTACAGATGAAATACATTATCTTGAACTAGGTTAAGAATAATTTTAACTGAAGCTTGACAAACCATTTGTCAGTTATAATATTGTAGATGGACTTTGTGCTTCAGTAGGGATTAGGTTAGATTGCCTCTAACTTCCCTCTGAATTGTAAGATTTTATCAACCTATTGTTAGACTTGAATGTAAGTGTCTATTGTAGATTAAATACTTCAAGGTGAAGATCTACATAGCTGTTTCAGTGATTCAAGGGATCTGTGATTGGGTATTCTTTCTAATGATATTAAAACTACACGTTCTCATCCCATCCAATTTTTGTCTATGCCCCTCCTTAAATCCTCTGTAGTAGCTCTCTACAACATCGCAAAGGTCTTTTCTTTGAGTCTTCTAACATTCCTTGGGTACCAATGCAGCACCTGGACAGTTCCTTCCTTATTGTTTGCATTCATTTCATGATTGGTTGATGCTCTTTTTCAGTCATACCTTTCCCAGATGATATGTTTTACGCCCCCTTTTGCACACAAGCCATCTTTGTCAACGTGCTGCAATATAGCCTAACTGCATAAATGAAAAGCTACCTGGTTTGGGTGGTTTTTCCATGGAAGATAGCATCCTATTTGGAAGCTATGCCAATTTGGGCTCAGGAATTTGTTGTGCTAATAAATTTTTTACCTTACATGTCATCTCTTGAAATTCTTAAACTTTGTTTTCTGTTCAAACTTGATAATAGCACTTCAGTAGATCATCTTTGATTTAGTAAATACTCCTTTATTTTGTTTTGTTTTTGTCCTGTCCCTTAAAGGCTGTGTTTTGAAGGAACAGTGCAAGTCTCATGTTCTATGAGGCAAAGAAAGAAGAATGGACATTTTATTGAAGGATGACACACATAGAAAACATTAATGTCACCAGGGATGATATTATTCCATAATTTTACATTTAAAGGTTTTTTGCTCTGCAAATATGCTTACAGGCTTTAGTGATTCAAGCATAATTATACATTGAAATGCATGAAAATTAAATGAGCTTTGGCAAACTATAATATTGAAGTTATTTTGCTTTTGAGAATAGAATTTGTAACCTGTGACCCATTATCAAAGCTCTGGGCTTATGGGGTTTGGCTTTAGTCTTAAATGCTTCTCTTTAATAAGCCTATGAACCATGCCCTCAACAAAATTTCTTCCAGAAACATTGAAATTTGGCTTGCGTCTGTTATTTTCCATTCAGGATTTAAGGGGGGAAAGCATGAATAAAGCAATCAACAAGCATTTATTAAATGCCTACCATGCTAGGTATGCTGAGCGTACAAGGACAAAAGTGAGACAATCCTTGTCCTCCAGGTGTTTGCACCATATGGTTTATACCATCATGGGGAAGACAACATGTGTATGCATTCATTCTGCAAGTATATTCAAGGCAGACACAAAGATAACTTTGGATTGGGGAGGAGGCCCTAGCACCTTGGATATAAGGAAAATCTTCATATTGAAGGAGATGGTTGACCTGAGTTTTTAAGGAAACAAAAGATTATAGGTTGCAGGAATGTGAAAGGAAAACATTCTAGTCCTGAGGGACAACCAAAGCAAAGGCAAGAACCGAAGAGGTGGAATACAAAGTATGCTACTTTGGCTTGACCCTGGAGTCTATGCATTATGGGGAATAGTCCATAATAAGTCTGGAAAGGTAGAAAGAGGAGAGGTTAGGAAGAATTTTAAATGCCAAACGAGGAATGAGAAAGTGGAAGCAACAGGTATAGATAACTGTTTTCTAAGATTTAAGCCACAAAAGAGAGGAGGGATATAGGATAATATTTTGAGGAATGATAGGACTTTTTTAAAGGATAGAAGAGATCTGGGTATGTTTGTAGATGGCAAGGAAGGAGGCAGTTGGTGAGGAAAGACTGACAGTAGGGAAAGGGGCTAATAATGGAGAATATAGGAGAGGATGTGATCAAGAGCAAAAATAGAGGTGCTGGCACTGGTAAGAACAAAGACCACTTAATCCTCAGAGATGAGAGCAAAAAAGGAATAGACAGGTAATGATGCTGAGTGACTTAAGTATAGAAATCAGAAGGAGAGGAAGCTAGAAGGTAGATTCAGAAGGAAGAGAAGTGGAAAGGAAAAGGAAAAGGCCAACTCAACTGGAGAAAAATCAGGTTATTATTATTGTAGTACCCATTATGGGACTTCTTTTCCAAATCTCAGTGCACAGGCAAATTGGGTTCCCAGATGGGAGAATATTTTTCTTCCTTCATGATTCTGAGCATAACTCTTAGGGATTATTTCTTTCTTTCTAATAGTGTCATTCACAAGACCCCTTGTGATATGTTCCCCATTGATTATCAACCAGAATTAATATTAAGCAAGTATAGCAAGGACAGTTGCCGGCACTGCCATTGGCCATTGCTGCTCTGTGGACTCTGTTCTGAACCTCTAATCATCTCGTGGTGAGACCTCTGAAAACTGATGTATCTCCTAAAATCACATTGTTCCCTGGTGAGGCAGAAGGGATGGGGGAGAGGAAGGGAGAAGCTCTCTTCTACCCTTCAGATCATCTCCTCTGAAGATTGTGGCTAGACCTGTTCTACCATGATTCTGGCCTGCTGCTGGAATGGGATTCTGGACTGGCTTCCTGCATGTTATAAATGGACCAGAACTCTTATTCACTGAGCCACCTAGCTGTCAGTATATTTTAGGACCCACCAAAATGACTTTGTATATTTTCCCTTACCTACTGAGCAAGGGCTTTCTTATTCAGATTCCATTTTTAGGTGTTTCTGTCCAGTTAACTAATATTCAGTTCCCATCATGATATATAATATAGAGGTAGAAGGGTGCTATCATATTCTTCACAATGTCCCATAAATTCCAGGTTCCCTTAGTAATACAATTTAAGTCTTTAATAATTTCAACAACCCAAAAGTTTTTATTTTGTTCTTCTGTCTACTAGGTTTGCTACCAGGAAAAACTAGGGGGAATGTTTTTCAATGACCAAAGGGGAAATAGACATTTCATTTTCTTCAGACACTTACATTTAGGTTTTCTTTAAATAACAGGAGTACAGCTGGAGTCTATTAAAAAATTTTGGGGTCTGTCTAAATGATATAAGATGCCTATTAACCTGTGGTCCATATATAAAAACAGAAGTCTAGATTCTTTTATGGGGTCTCTTCTAGTCTCCCTATAACTTCCTAAAGGTCATTTTTCTATGGCAGGGGAAATATTCTGCCTTGCAGGTAGTGCTCCCATATTGCCGACTTTCCCTCTGATGACTTGAGCAGTCCAATTAATTACCTCTCGCTAGTGCTGTAGGAGGTGAGTACAGTGAAAGGAATTATTCTCTCACCCCAAGTACCCTTTTTCTCTCCATTATGCTTTTCTTCCTTCTTCCCAGTGAAGTTAGGAGGAGAAGATGAATGAGTACCTTCTATAGATCAGGTCCTCTCTTCCAAATGGAGAGTATAGAAAACTCTAGAAGTGAAATTAACTTCAGCAAGCTCTTCCTCACCAACGTTTCTGGGGGCTAAGTTCTAATGCATCTGAATCCTCCAGAAGACTTCTGAGTCTTTCAAAGGATTTCCTGCATGGAACTTAGCTGTGGGTGCTTAAGAGGTTTATACTCCACATGAGCCTGTAAAACTCAAAAGTTTAAAGAAGAAGTAGAAGAAAGAAAATGACTGCTGATATAGACATAGATGAGTCTGCAAAGGCAGAGCAGCTCTGTGGATGAGATCCTTTTAAGCCCTCAATGCCCCTTTATTCTATGGATGTAATTTGCCAGAGTTAAGGGATAAAATTTGAGAGAAGTGAATGACTTTTACCGCACAGGCAAAATTGCTTTTCATTTAAGTAAGCATACACGTAGAAGTGCTTCTGAACTTAGAGTCCCCCAAACCTCATTTGGGGCAATTTCAGATAATGCTTTTTACATTAGGCTAGGGATGCCACTCCTGGGATAACATTGTATCTATGTGGTGTGCTATTGATTCTGGCAGCAGAATGCAAATGGAGCTTTCTATCTTTATGGAGGTTAAATATACATGTTAAATACAACTCCCAGAACTTCTGAGAATGCTGTTAGATAATGTTCCCAGTGATAGGTAGGACTTGGTACATTTTAAAAGAGAAATATTATGCAATTTGAGAATAAATGCATTAGTAAATTTAATGTGCATATGTGTGTTTTAGTCGCAACAGAAAGTAAAATGTCTGAAGCCCTAGCCACTGTAGGAAAAACAGAGAAAATTATGACTGTGTGTGCAAAGCATGAACCCATGAGAAACAATTCTGACTGTGTGCCTTGCAGTAGCAACATCTTGCTACAGTTTCCTGAGTCTAAAGAATTCTACTAACTTGTTAATTATCAGTAGCAACAATATCACATTCACAAACATTTATTATCCCCTAAGGGACAGATGCTGTGGGGAAATTGAAAGAGGTATAGGGCTTCTACCCTCTTAAAACGGTCTAGTTGGACTTACTCTTGCAGGCTGCCATAGTAAAGAAAGATGTCTTGCTTCTCTTTTAGTGGAGACATATTTTACCTGTGAATCTACAGAATTAGAGAATTCTTGAAATCACAGAATTATAGAATTGGATTTGGTCCCCCTCATCCTTACAAAAGAATCCCTCACACTACAACCTACCCAAGAAGTGGTCATTTAGCTTTTGCTTGAAGATGAAAGGGAAATCCACTTGCCTCCCCAGGAAGCAGCACATTTAATCCACTTGGATTATCTCTAATTGTTAATAAACAATTCTAACTTTCTTCTTTCTGGACTGTTTTTTTACTTGGTACTATGAAAGAATTCCTGGGGAAAATGATTCCTTCTCTCATGCTCAGGAAGCAAATCCTTGTGGAAAAAGAGAATATGGTGCTGATGATAAGTGTGAGGTCCCACATAATGAAAGGAGAATAAAAGACAAAAGGAGTTTTGTCCTAAATAATAATGAACATTTACATATCATTTGAAGGTTTGAAAAATGCTTCATGTATTATGTTTTTGATCCTCACAACAACCTTGTAAGGTAAATATTTTAGGTATTATCTCTACTTTAGAGATGAAGAAAGAGGCCATTGTCTCAGAGAAGAGATATGATTTGCTCATGGACATAGTTCATGTCAGAAGTAGAATACAAATTCCTATTTTCCTCACTATAACTGATACCCTTTCTTCTCCACTGCTTCTATAGCACATCTGGTAATGTCCACTTTGGTTAGGTTATGGTGACAGAGGGGAACAAATATATATATATATATATGTATATATATATATATATATATATACATACATACACATATACATGTTTAAAATCAGCTGAAATGATTTGAAATATATAATAGCATCATATTTTGTTGCAAACAAAAAACCTCAGTGAGAAAAGACACCCAAGACTTGAATTAATTATGCTTTATATTGACAAATACCAATGTAAAGCATGAATTTTGGTGGTAAACACGCTTTAGTTTATGATTTCAACTTGGAGAATTTTCCTTTTAAAGTTCCTGCTTCTCAGTCCTGAGCTCATTCCCCAGTGTAGCATTCCAGATGGCATCAAATATGCGACAAAGTAATTGAAACACTTGCGTAAGGAAAGCATCATTTGAGAATTGTATATTAGCTTCTACTTCCTTGTAAAAAGTATATCCTTATGGATATATTGTATCTTCTCTAGTTGGTCTGGCTACTGCAATTCTTGTGCGGTTTTAGTAATACGCTCTCAGACACGAATCTATAGATTAGCCTGAAGTGAACTGTCATCTGTGACCACCAATATCAGTATCTTGCCCCGCTGAGAAACCAACTGAAATCTCTGCCCTTAACAAACATACACAATTACAAGCAGAATCCTGTAAAAAGAATTTTAACCTCCTAGAGGCTTAGAAGGCTAGACTCATTTTCCTTGCACCGGCGTTCAGGACGCTGTCATAAGACTAGGAAAGTCTAGGAAAATTGGGCCCATCTATCAGATTATTCTTAGATTGAGTCCTAGGTTAGAAGGCATCCAAAAATGAAATCCTTATCACATTTTCATCAGTCATGGCTTTGTCAATAACCTAACAAACAAGAGGAAGATCACATTCTATAGAAGGCTTTTTTTGCTAAGTTTCACAGTTATTGACAAATAGCTACTTATGAATGTAAAGAGTACTTCCCTTGTGGAATAGCTACAGATGTGAAATGTGCCAAAGTTGGGTGACCGATTCCCAAATTCCAGCATTGGGACTGTTGAATACCAGAATCTAATCTGCAGCCATTTAGAGACAAGCAGAAGATGTGACACTTCTGACTTTTAGTAGAATTCCTATTTTTTTTTAAAAAATAAGAGTAAAATGATTTTCTTACAGAAAAATTTCTAGACTATTTCCATTTTCTTTATTGGTTTCTTGCTACAGTTTCCTGAGTCTAAAGAATTCTACTAACTTGTTAATTATCAGCATGGCTGAAATTAACTTTTCTGCAAACAGTTATTAAGAGAAACCCCTATCATGCACAAAATGTTAGATGACTTCAGTGTTGTTCTCTGATGTGGAGTTCTACATCCCCTTCAAGCTTTGAACAGCTTAGTAAAAAAGAATTTATAATCTAGACAGAATCTTCACCATAATAGCTGCAAAATGGAATATTTAAGAAATCTACATTTTTATGAAGCAGTAACCCATAGTGATTAATTTGTATTAGTTTTTGACATATAAAGAATCTCAGTGTGTACCAAGAGTTGTACCAATCTGATGCTTTAAGTGCTTTAAGGTTCACAAAGCACTTTACTTATGCATTTTTTCGTAAGTATCCTAACTGGAAACAAATTGTATATTTGCCATAATTTCAAAGAACTCTGTTTGTTCATGGGAGAGTTCTTTCTCATGAGCATTTTCCTTCTGGGAATTAATGTGCTTTCACATACTGTCTTGAAACCTATTTTTTTTCTCACTGGGATTTTATGCTTTCAAAGACACTTTTAGGGAATAAAAAAATCTGGGAGTATGAAAACAGGCTTTCTACTCTCTATCTCACTGGAAATATGAATATCATTAAAAAACAATGACTTTGAAGTCAAAGAACCTAGGTTCAAACCTGTCTCTGACACTTAGTAAGTACCTTTGTATCCTTGGCAAGTCACTTAATCTCTGTGGGGTCTCAGTTTCCTTATTTGTAAAATCAAAGAGTGGAACTGGATAGCTTCTGAGGTCCCATTGATCTCTAAATCTGTGATCCTAAGATACTGTGACCATATAGAGAACAATTATTTTGAAAATATGTAAATTGTAAATCTATACTTCTTTAATAAACCTGAAATTTAAATGACTAAACTTTATGCAATGCCACACAAAATAAATTTTAGTTTGCTTTCACTTTCAATTAAGTTTTATTTTCAAATAATATCTGCCTTCTCTCCTTCTCACAAATCTTCCTCCAATTGGAAAGCAAAGAAAAACAAAACTCATTTGCAAACATGTATTGCTTGCACTGTTAAAATGATTTTATTTAAAGAAATTTAGTATCTGGAAGTCAAGACTATAGCTTGAGCCAGTTATCCTATGGTATTGTAGGAAGCAGTGCCATTTTGAGGAAGAATAAAAACATTATACTATATACTATACTTGGTGGGTAAACGTAGTGTACTGTTCCTTTGAGCAGCTAAGTGGCATAGAAGATAGGGTGCAAGACTTGGAGACAGGAAGACTCATCTTCCTGAGTTCAAATGTGACCTTAGGCATTCACTAATTGCATGACCCTGGGCAAGTCGCTTAATCCTGGTTGCCTCAGTTTTCTCAGCTGTAAAGTGACCTGGAGAAGGGAATGGCAAACCACTCTAGTCTTTGCCAAGAAACCTCAAATGGGGGCATGAAGAGTCAGACATGACTGAACAACAAATACAACTATTCCTTTATTTTGCTACTCTTTCGTATGGAAAGTTTGTTGCTGAATTGTCTGTTCAAAGTTTTGAGAGAAAGTTACACAGAAGGTTCTGAAATAGCAGTTGATCATTTTTTGAACTTGAATAATTACAGAATTCTAGAACAATATGGACATCAGAACTATTGTTTGATGATAGGGGACAAATGTAACTTTTCTGATTATAGGCAGAAGATGGGAATTCAGTTACTAGCCATAAGCTAAAGTGGGGTTGATTGTGGAGGATAAAGGGCAGATTTCAGAACTAAGTCAGCTAAGCTTGAAACTGGAACTGATGAATATTGTAGTGGATGTTGAGTAGCAACTATTAGTCCAGCTGAACAGAAGAGCAGCTTGGAAGCAGAGAATCAGAGAAGTCACCCAGTGGATTGACTAGTTTGGCTGAAATATCAGTCCAATGAGGTGTTAGTCAAGCACAGTATGTATCAACTCAGCTTAGCAATGGAAGCACCTGTCCAACATAGAAGCCACATTCATCCAGGAACTTTAATAGACAATTCCTTAGACATAAATGACATCAAAACCTGCAGTCCAGAGCTTTGTGTTATCCAAAACACATGGATCTCCCTTATTCAAGTTCCCTCTCTTATGCTGGAAGGTTTGTATAAATGTGTTCATTCTTCCTCATAGATGAGTACATTGGTGGGAGAGTGTGACTCAAGTCCATGTGTAAACATTGATGTATTTTATAATTCTTGAGCTTGTTTTAATATATGAGTATTCATGATATTATTTCTCTTCCCATATTATCAAGCAAATAGTTATGTTTAAGATGTAAAAAAATCACTTCTATAAACAGAAGCATGTTGTATTATGGAAAGCTGGCTCCACTTTAGGACCTAGTAGAGCTGGCTCTGTCCCATTCCCCCAACTCCTACATAAAACCCAGTAAAGAAATGAAAACTCACCAAAAAGAATAATTATGAAAAAAGGAATGAAAATCAATAGTCTAGGATTGTGTAAAAAAAGATGTCAGAATCCTGTATAAATAAGGAACAGAGATGAGCTAGGGCAGGTAGAAGGTGGAGTGAAATGCAATCCATAGAAGGTAAAAAGGCTAGGCCAGAGGCCAATGCTACAAGGGACAAACCAATGGTTTCATCTCCATATGAGGCAGGGCATGTGGCTAGAACAGCATCCAGGAAGCATATGTTCAACCCAGGAAACAGGGACCCCATGCTCACTCCAGAATCCAAGAAACCTAGGCTTAAACCACAGCCTAAGTCAATGCCAGGTAATTCCTGTAGAAGGCAAGGGCCTGGTTTTAGCTACTGAACTCAGGATCAAGTAGGGATAAGTGGTGTCTGATCCAGAAATTGGGGCTGGAAATGTAAGTGTATTGGCAATCAAAATGGGCTCTTAGCACTTAATTCAACCAAGTGCCCTTGAAGAGTTTGGCCTTTATTTCCATGATTAAATTAGGAGTCCTTGATGACCTCCTTGCCTCAAGGGAAAGCCTAGTTTACATGGGTTTGAGTGACATGTTTGTGACATCAGAGGCTTTTAGACCACATGGGTTTAATTCTCATTTTTCATGACGATTTTAGGTCATGTGGGTGAGTCTCATGTGTGACTCACCCTTGACCCTGAAAAAGATATAAAACCAGGAGCTGGTTTTCCTTTTTTGGAGCTCTGACCCACAGCAGTGGTGGTGCGTGTACCTCTGGGCCAGCTGTTGTTATGAGCTCCCTGGCTAAACTCAGATATTGGTAACTATGAATTGTATTTAGTCTGTCTGTCAATGTTTGTATTTGCTCTGAAGTTCAGGGTGCTGGCTTTTTCCCCTAAACTAAGTGAATGATATTTATATGCTGGATTAAAGTAAGCTTGTTAACCCTTTAACATTGCTTTCCTTAGTAAAGCAGATCAAAATAACCTGGGCTTGCAGCATTCTGTGAGCTGGTTGTTGTTGGTTTTACATCCCCCACAGCAGCTGCTAGCTGGATTGTTAAAACAGTGAGTAAACAAACAAACAAAAAAATGTTGAACACAATGAAGAAATACATTATAATGAAAGATGCCCAAGGGATAAATTCACAAGAAGAGAATTAATCCACAGTAATCCAAGTAAAGTCTGAAGAAAAAAATGTCTTGGCCATCAGAACTGTCAGTATACCTGAAAGAAATGAAACAAGATACACAATATTGGGTAGCTAGGGAAAATATAAATGACAAGCATAATTAAAACCTTGGAAGAGATGGTGATAAAACTTATCTAAGAATTGAAATCTTAAAATTAGAACAGGCTAAACAGAAAACATACTCCATGAAATAGCATGCAAAATTTAAAACAAAATCAAGATTTTTTAAAAAGAAGAAAATAACAAGGTATATAATATCAAAAACAAATTACCTAGAAAAGAGTTCAGGGAGAGATAATCTAAGAATTACTGGATTTCTTGAAAATCATGACAGAAAAAACCTTAGTTGCTATATTTCAAGTAATCATGAATGAAAATTGCTCAAATTTCTTAGAAACAAAGGCAAAATGAAAAGAGTCTACTAGTTGCCTTCTGAAAGAAATAACCCTTCCCCTCAAAAGAAATGAAAACCCGTCAATAGAGACTTGTGATCTAGGGAAAATATATTCGCGCAGTGTCAATGCCTAAAAACCTGAGAGTTTGAGTGTCGCTATGTGAGTGTTATCTTTCTTTGAGAAACTAGACTGGAAAGTGTGAGAGTAGGTCCACAAACACATTTTGAGTGGTTCAAGGTACTGGCCATTCCATGTTCCAAATAAATGCCAATACATCTAAATACCAAGGTTTTCATTGAGGATATTATCTGAGTCAATAGCTTACTCTTAAAATGACTTCAGAATTTGGAGGAAAACCAATGGTGAATTTTTTTTGTCAAGCCATAAGCTCTTATAGGTGGAAGGGAGCTTTGAGATCATTAAGTACATTTTACAGATGGAAAACAGTCACAGTGAGGTGAAATTACTTGTCCAAAGTCACATAACTTTTATGGGAACTGAGATCCTCTGATTCTCCAACCCAAAGCTCTTTTTACTATACTTAGATTATTTTTTGAATTGGACAATTACACATTGAGACATAAAAAATAAATTGTCTTCCTGTAAAATATCTTTACAAATGAATAATTTCCTATACTTTTTTCTCTAAATGATCTTTCTTATCCCAGCAAAAAAGAAAAACTCCTGAAGCTTCATATGTCAGGCTTTCTATTTGAATTCTATCACATAGGTTTTGAGGAAAGCCAAGGAAATGAAAAAATTATTCCAAACTTGATGTTGACCCCACAATTCTATATTAAAAAGCATGTACTTAAAATTTGATTTTATACCTGTCCTGCAAAAGCCACGCTTTTACCCATTTTTGCTCTGGGTAGAATTAGAGAATAGGCATTTGCTAAAAGCATAGGCCTATTTTCTGGAAATTTCTGTTGAATGTAACTAATGCATCCACTTACTCTAATGCTGTGTTTAGTTGTCCTCTGCCACCATCCAGATATTATTCTCATTTATGTGCTCAACCTTTCAGAGCTAGACTGTTCCAGGAAGCTGCTCATCAGCCCCTCGGTATCTACTCCTCAAAGCAAGAGGTGGATGTTTTTTCATGTTATTAGGTCATTTTTTAGTGGAGAGTTATATTTTTTCTTTCATGATGGTTCAAATGAAAGATTGTAAATATTGACTTTTAAAATAAATAAGGGGAGGGATGAGAATAAAGCTAAAAAATATCTTATAGGAATGGGGGTACAAAAAAGAAATTGAGAAATTAAGATAACCACAAACTTTACTGTGCTTACATTAGAAAAAAGCAAAGAAGCAAGGAAAGAAATATATATTATTTCATAGAATTTTATAACTGAAGGAGAATTTTCAGATCATGTAGTCCAATTCCATCATTTGATGCATTGGGAAACTGAGGCTTGGGAACTGTTGTAGGTCACTGTCCAGTCTGGTCGGTCAGGTTCAAAATTGGAATAAAATGAGAAACTTGTAGACTGCATAACAGTTAACAAAAGGAGCTTTACTTTGCCTTAACATGGAAAGGAGACCACACTGCTTTAGGAACATATAACTACCCTTATTTCCATACAGAAGTTGATCTGTTCAGCAGGGTGAGGGGACTCACAAGTCTATGGTACACTTCTCAAATTGAAAGGTCACTGACTTCCTGTGTGCTGGACTTTTTCATGCCCTTCAACTTCTGGGAAACCACAACATGCCAGGATCAGCTATTAAGTGTCTAAGACTAGATTTAAACTAAAATCTTCCTGATGCCAGACACAGCACTCTGTTCACTGCACCCACTTAGCTGCCTCTAGCACGTTAGGTGGCCTTCCTGTGATGAACTTTTGGAAGAATATAGACAAGAATCATACCAAATAGGCAGGAATACATGGGTCAATTGGATCAATACATGGATACATTGGAAGGAACTCTCAAATCAGTGAGTTCAGCGTCATTGTAGTATTCAAATATTAACTGAGTAAGGAGCTAGATTTGTTTTGACAGTTACAGAACAAGAACCAAAGGACAGAAGTTACAGAAACCAATTCCAACAAAATATTAAGGAAATTTCCTTAGAATTAAAACTGTCAAAAAGTAAAAAGGGCTATTTCAATGGGTAGTAATTTCCTTATCACTGGAGATCTGTCATTAAGTGACAATAAGGACAAAGGACCACGTGTCACATGTTTTAAAGTGGGTCCTTGTTCTAATATAAACTGGGGGAGACTAGAGAGCTTCCATCCAATTCTTAGATTCTTAGATCTGAAAGGCCAAAGAACTCCCTTTTCTTATGCCTAAAAAAATCAGTATCACCCAACATCCTCAAGCATCTATTTCTACTTTGGCTATTTTGAATGTATAGGAACCAAATGACATTTATTCATTCATTCAAGAAACCTTTTCTAAGTAGCCACTTAATGGCATAAACAAAGATAAATAAGCCTCAGTCCTTCACAGCAACAAAAAGCTAGCAAAGTAAATAACAATGTTTGCCTTGTTCCCATTGAGAATTTGGGGGAAAAACAAAAACAAAATACAATGAAAGAAGCTTCAGAACACCCAGATTCTACTCCTGATTGTACTAATAATGATAATTTATGTGCTCCTGGAGAAGTGCCTTAACCTCTTTATGGCCACAGCAATATCTACCGAAAAGATAAGAAAGCTATCCCAGAGGCTTGATTGGTCCATGTATAGCTGATCCTGGCATGTCACTTAACCTATCTCAGGTTCAGTTTACTTGACTGAAGTGGAGATAGTAATAACACCTATTTCCCAGGGTTGATGTGAGGATCAAATGAGATAATATTTGTGAAGCACTGAGCATGGTTCTTAGTACATAGTAGGTATTTGATAAATACTTGTTCCCTTTCCCTAACCTTTCTCTTCTCTAATTTCTTCAGAAATTGCAGAGTATCAGTGAAGTGTTTGAGTAATTCACCTGCCATTCTTTGTTTTCACCATATGATCAGCCAATCTTTTCTTTCTGTTACAAAATTTTTTAAGATATTCTTTGTTCCACTTCTTTTTCAGAGCTCTTTATTGGCCATATATTGCAGCCTGCTTACATTCACCATGTATGTCTTCATTTCCTTATGAGTTATACACATCTTTATTTCTTCAAGGTAGTGATGTTCCATGTCTTCCTGGCATATAGCAACATGAATAAAATGATGGTATTAAAAAGGTAGGGTTTTACTTTTCTGGGAAATGTAAAGTCAATAAAAGGGCTTTGCATTTTCTCCAAAGCAGTCCAGTGTACTCTCCTCCTTCTTTTCAACTTTAGGTTCAGTTTGTTGTTCATCTTTACTGTCTGTCCCAGATATACATATCAGACAAGGCTAGAGCCTGTCTATGCAAATACATGTTGAAATTTGGGCAATGAATGTGATTCATCCATTTGGTCTTTCCTGCATGTATGGACAGGCCAGACCCCTTTGAATGATCAGAGATCTCTTCCATGAGGCTCTGTGGGATTGATGGACTCAACACATTGTCCTTGATGGACAGGAGTTTTTGGAAGATTTTACTATCCGGTGGGAAGCTGTCCTCAATCTGAACTCTGCATTGACTCTCTTCCATCACAGTGGTGAATACGTTTGGCAACCATGCATTCCCCTAATTTTTTGGTCTTTCTTATTATCAGAGGGTCATTGGACGGGATTATTTGTTATGTCTTCCAAAGTATCCTGAATGATTTTGAATAATGGATGGGAGCCACTTTGTTGTAAAATAGAGTATAAAATAGATTTTACTGAAATTTTTTTTTAGATTTTAGCGAATCAAAGATTTTACTGAGTCAAATACTTTTTCATAATCAACAAACAATAAGAAAATGGGATTTTATATTCTTTACATCTTTCTGTTAATTACAAGGATGTGATTCATTGTTAAATATCACTTGAGAAAGCCTAAGTGTTTCCCTTAATGCCCTTATTGGGCATAACCTTTGTTTGTGTTTACATGCCTTTGTAAAGATTTTTTATATATGGGAGAATAGGTATATAAGTTAATAATTATCAATTTTCTCTTAATCCACCTAATTAAGTCCAAAGACATTTCATACTTTCTTCCCAAATCTTCTCATTTCTAAGTTAAACATCCCCAGTTTCCCCTACCCTATCTTTCTATGACACTGGAATAGTTACAGGTTTCCTCACTATGTATATGTGCTTATGTGTATGTGATAGCAAGCCACTGTCCTTCCTAAAATATGGCACTGAGGACTAAATATAATAAAGCAAGTGTGCTTTAATCAGGGCACAGTATAGTGTGATGACCTTCTCCCTTGATCTAGACACTCTATTACTTTGAATGAAACTTTCAATCATATTAGCTCTTGGGATTACCACCTTGTACATTTGAATCATATTGACCTTGTATTCCACTAAACCTCAAAGTCTTTTTCACATGAACTACTATCTAGATACGTTGTTCTTAGTTATACTTGTCTGTGATAGCCCAAGGATGTACCCATTTTCCCTTATCACATCCTGTCTCTGTAATAAGGTTTAGGATATTTTTTTTCCTGTGGAGTTGAGCAGATCCTTAGAGGTCATCTGAAACAAACACTTCATTTTTAAATAAAAAATTTGAGGCCCACAATGATGAAGTGAATTGCTTACCGTCACACAGATATGAGT
>CM053623.1:316527023-316560751 GCA_028646595.1 Phalanger gymnotis | reverse complement strand
TGAAATGGGCTTTCTGGGCCTGGAGTCTTTTTGTCAAGATGTTGGAATGGGGAGGCTGGTTCAAGTTTTTGCTGCGGTGGGGCCTAAATAAATTTCTTGTTGTTTTCTCCTTAGAGAATCTCTCATACCTTGCGATTTCGGACCATTCAAACATATACATGATTACATTTGAGATCATAAATTCGGCCTTCCTACTACACTGTATTGATTACTATCTTCCTTACTGCAAATTGATATCTACCCTCAGGCAAATTCAGTCATGCCTTTCAATATATCTATTCCAATGATATATTCAGGAATGGGTACAATGACCACGGTGTATTCTTTCTTAGGCAATTGTCCAATTTTCATCATAATTTCACTTGTTTGGCTGATATTTCTGCCCCTCCTGCTCCTGTGATGTTAATAGGAGTTCTATGCTTAAATTTATCAGGATTTCCGTAAATCAAGCTGGCCTCTGCCCCAGTGTCTATCAATGCCCTAGTTATAGTATTTGATCCATTCTTCCAGTATATAGTCAGATTAATATGGGGTCTGTAATCCCCACTGTGTGTTTCTTTAATTTGAGCTGGGGCTCAGCCTATTCCTTAGTCTCCTTGAAGGTGTGACTCACTTGGATACAAGGGTTCAAGATCTGTCAAATTTGATGAGGCAGTTCTTGCTTCTCTATTCTGTTTGCTATTAAGCCCCTTATCTTTGTACATTTTGTATGGCTCATTAGTTGGAATACCATCTATTCTTCTAAAATCAAACCCTGCTTTCAATACAGCAGTAAACATCTCTTTCTTTGTCATTCTATTGTGACATTGAATCTGTTGGCTATGTACCCTTCTCTCCCAAGGAAACTTATTTCTTTCCCAGTCTCCTAAGTCACTTAACTATGAAATCTCATCCAGCACCTCTGAAAGAGGGTTCTCTACTTCTGCAATCAGCAGAGTCAGAATCACATATTTATAAGTGGGAGGGGGGGTGCTGTCTTAACTACCAAATTGCTATGAGAGACACCCAAGGGAGTTTCATAATAAACTTCAGCATTCCCCAACATAATAGCAGTTTCCATTACCTCCTCCTTTAACTTTCTTGTATAGTCCCTAATTGAATCCCAGGGTCTATCTGCAGTAGGCCACATAGTATCAGCAGGATATTCCTCCTTACAGCCTGTCACAGCCAAAGCCAACAAATTGGTTGCTTGGTTAGTTCTTTGTGAATGATAATCCCTAAAAGCTTGCTGTACAAAAGAATTCTGACTAATACTTATGAATCTCACACAATCCACAGAATCCACATACACTCCTGCTGTCCTTTCATTACTGATTCTCACCATCCAAGATTTTAATGATTTTCCCATTCTCTGGGTGAACCTACTCAAGATATTTGTGATTTCCTGCTGTGTAAAATCTTCCAAAACCAGCCTAAACTGAGTAGTATGATCTTGTGTTTCCTGGCTCCTCTGATCTATGGGGTGCATTTCTCTTTGAGAGTATAACAATGTCTCACTCTCTCTGTGAGAAGTACCATGCAACAAAGTATCACATCATGACTGTGGTTGTGACATTGTATCCTCTTGTCTAGCATCTCCGCCCCTGTTACCATGGTAACCAGACTGCCTGCTAGGCTCCACCTCCACAGAACTGAGGTACACTCTTGACCTCCTTGGCTCCCTCTGCCTTCTAGCTGAATTTTCAAGGCTGTTAGCTTCCTACTGTTCTACCAACTGAGGTTCTCCATCTTGCTGTGGTATGGGAGAGATATTCTCATTTGAATTGTCAGACCTTTCAGCAACTTTTTGATTCCTCTCTCGTAATAATCTGTCTCTGCTTTCACATACAATACAATAGGCTGTGAGTAAAATCCAGCCTCATCTAGAGATTGCTCTTGGGATCCCCATTGCTGGCTCAACAGTAACCTCTCTGAGGCATTGCTCCAAATCTCTAGATCCTCCACTCTGTAGCTTCTGCTTCCAGTCGTCACAGAGACCAATGCCCTTAGACCATTCCCTTGCAAGGGAACAATAAGTTACACCCTCCCAACCTGGGACAACCATTTCTTCTTCTAAAGCCCTTCTACTTCTAAATAGATCTTATGCCTTGCAATCCTGTTTGTGACGCCAAATAATGTATCAGTAAGGCAATAAACATAACATCAACGATAATCATGAATATGCCTACGTAGTTCTGTATCGCAAGGTATGATGGACTCTCCATAAAGAAGTATAACATTTATTCAGACACCAGAAAATCATATCCCATAACCAAATATTCAGCTCCCACAGCCAGTCAGTCCACTGTATCTTAACAGCAAGGAACTTAAAACACCATATCACAGCCTGTAACCTTACCATCCCAAAACCTCTCCAACCCCTTGCTGGGGTCTTCCCCAAAACAAACTGACAATACAGCTAAGTCAGCCTGTTCATGAGGGCAGCCATTAGCAGCCATTAACAGCCATAGCATCTCTAGCATCTCTCTCTCTCTCTCTCTCTCTCTCTCTCTCTCTCTCTCTCTCTCTTTCTCTCTCTCCCCCCCTCTCTCTCTCGGAATTTCCTGCAACATAACTTCCTTTTTCTTGTCAGGAAGATCCTTCCACCATGTAACTTAGGCTTCCTGTGAAGTAAGCAGGTCACATGGCTTATTAATGGGTGGGAAAGATCTTCAAATCCAAATTGCTACTACAACTGTGTAGATAAACTACGGATGCAGTGGACTTTTAAAAAAAAAATGTTATCTCCATGTTTTGACATCAGAGAGACACAGATAATGTGTGTATGAAGAATCATGAGATATATGTAGGAAACCGAATAAATGCCAGCATCCAGAAAACCAAAGTCCTCAAAAATAAACTATATTCTGGCAGGTCTAGTGAAGCTCTTCACAATCCTTCATTACTCTACTGAATGAATAAATTGAATTGAATCAAACAAAAAAGGGAAGAGAAATTGAAAGTGATAAAACAAACTACTATCTTCTTACTCTTATTCTTACACTCTCTCTCTCTCTCTCTCCTTCACACACACACACACACACACACACACACACACACACACACACACACTTTGTCTTCCTAAGGCCAAATGCTTTATCTATTTTTAGGAACTTCTAGTCCTACTAATTGTTTTTTCCAAATATCTGTAATATAATTAGTATATATTTGACTAAGAGTCCTCCCTCTCTATTCAGTCTTTACCTGGATATTAATCCTGGTTCTTAACATAGGTGAGGTAGTGGGAAAAACATTGCTTAAGAGTCAGAGGACAGATTTTTGAATCCTGACAATACTACTTATTGACCATGTGAACTTAGGATAGTCACTACACATCCTCAGGCCTCACTTTCCCCATATTTAAAAAGGGACATTTGGATTAAATGATCTCAGTGATCTTTGCTATGTCTAAATCTTGTGACTTATTATCTACTGTACTTACCACTGTAGTTACCATTAGAGAGTAACTGACTGCTAATGTCACTAGATGTTCTCATTTTAAACTTGGTTACTTGTTAAATGTTTGTAAGTCCATATAAATGCATAAGACAATACTATGAAAGTAAAGTATCTAAAATTAAACTATTAATGTAATATATTATTGATGGGAAATAAAGGACAAACGTATTGTAGTGGAATGAACACTAGATTGGAATTAGCAAACCTAATTACCAGGGCAGCTAGGTGATGTAGTGGATAGAGTGACCGGTCAGCAGTCAGGAAGACTCATCTTTCTGAGTTAAAATCTGGCTTCAAGATATTTACTAGCTATATAATCCTGGACAAGTCACTTAACCCTGTTTGTTTTAGTTTCCTCATGTAAAAAATAACGAGTAGAAGGAAAATGGCAAATCACTTTACCAAGAAAACCCCAAATGGGGTCATGAAGAGTTGGACATGACTGAAATGACTGAACAACAAAGAACATGATTTCTAGTCTACTAAAGTAGGGATAGGTTGTGATCTAGAGAGAGGTCCTTTAAGTATTGAAGCTCTGTGTACTTCTGTCTAGGTGTAGAGGGCACACAAACTTGTAAGGCCACTGTTGCTCTCTACCTCAAAGATTTTCAATATAATGGAAGAAAAAAACATAAAAGGAACAGACTCACACTACATTAATTGTGTATGTATGGTCTGTCCTTTGAGAATTATTATTTTTACCCAGCAACGAAAACCAATTTCTTTGTAGCAGACGTGGTAGCATTCAGATTCTTAATGTAACTAGGCCTTTTCACCTGGGGTAGGGTGGAGCTGGTAGCAAAATTCACTGGACTTGGGTATGTGAGAAACCACATGGGCATTAGGGGCATATGGTAAGAAGTCCAGAGAATTTATTCAAATTGATGCATTAGTTTTCCCATGGGCAGCAGTCCTGCCATGAAAGTGTTGACAATAGAGCAATATAGAGAGTAACCCATTTAAGCAAGATGGGGCAGCTAGGTGGTGCAGTAGATAGAGTACCAGGCCTGGAGTCAGGAAGACTTATCTTTCTGACTTCAAATCTGGTCTCAGACATTTGCTAACTGTATGATCCTGGGCAAGACACTTAACCTTGTTTGGCTCGGTTTCTTCATCTGTAAAATGAGCTAGAGAAGGAAATGGCACACCATTCCAATATCTTTGCCAAGAAAACTCCAAAGGGGGTCAAAGAGAGAAGGACAGAACTGAAAAATGACTCAACAGCAGCATAATTACAAAGCTTCTATATTCAGCCATGGACCGACATTTCTGGTGTTTACTGTACCCTGAACTGTATACAAAATTCTGTTGTTGTTGTTTTTCTGGTGGACCTATGAGGTCTTCTGAATCTTAAACAATGGGAGCGCTGGTAAACTTGGTGCATTGATAACCAGGTTAGTGCAGGGGATAAACCATTTCAAGCTGCTGACTGTAATAGCAAGTGAAGTGGGACTTTTTGCAGTCGTTTCTTTTGGAGTGCTTCTTAGCACTAAAGCAATCAAAGCACCTTTGATTCAGTCTTTGATTGAATCAAGAGTCTTTGATGACCTACTTAAGTCACAAGAAAGCCTAAGTCACATGATTTTGAGTCACATGGTTGTGACACCCTCTGACCCTGAAGAAGTGTATATATATTCTGAGGTTAGCATTTTGCTTTGGGGGCTCACTCATAGGAAGAGTGTTCATGTGATTTGGCCAGAGGAGACTCTGGGTAGCCATAAAGGAGACCCCCAGCTTTGAAAACCTAGATGTTGGTGCTTCTGTCTCTGGTAACTATGTATGTATTGCTATGGACAAACAGTTACAAGTGCTGTCTGCTGATTTATTTGCTCTGCTTATATAATTTCTTCTTGTAATTTCTGTTTGTGTTTTCTCTAAAGTTCAGGGTGCTGACTTTTACCCCTGAACTACGTGAATATGTGTATGTTTAATTAAAGCGAGATTGTAAACCTCTTAAAGTTGCTTTCCTTAGAAAAGCAGATCAAAGAACCTGGGCTAGCAGCCCTCCTGTGTGCTGGTGTCCTTGGTCTTGTTGTTGGTCTTTTACCTCCACAGCAGCTGCTAGCAACATTGTTACACTGATATAATGGTTATTTCCCTGTACTACCGGCTTCCTAAGCAAAAAAAAAATATGAAAAGTTGAAAAATTACAGCTGTTGAAAAAATGGAAATGGCTGTCTCTTGAGGTAGTGGGCTCTCTCTTTCTAGAGCTCCTCAAGGCAAAGTAAAGGCAGTTGGTTACTTACTGCAGCTGTTGTAGAGGGGATTATTGTTCAGGTATACATTGGACTGCATGGTCCCAAGGTCCCTTCCACTTCTGAGATCCTTGGATTATGTGCATAGGATAAATATTTTGGTTAGTTTTTCTTTTTCTTTCTTTTTCAACATCTCTTACCTACTTGTCTTTGAAGAATCTTTTGATTAGCAAACATGAAGTACATGAAGAGTGACAGGGATTTCTGGGCACCTTCAGAGGCTTCAGAGGGGCCCTGTCATATCTAATTTTGTTTCAAGTCTTTGAAGCATGGCATGTCTTCTCATGGATGAAGTTTGTTCATGATTAGGACCTCTTCCCTATTTTTTTTTTCTTTTGCTCACCATTTGGGAAGGAGAGAATAAGAGAGGGAACTCAGGATAGGAAGGAAAATTTTCTGGAGGTTATAGACAGGTGTTGGATAACAACAATGCCAACAAAAATTACAACAACAGCAACAATGGCAGCTATGATAGCTAGCATTTATATAGCACCTCAAGGTCTATTAAGCACTTTACAAATATTATCTCATTTTTATCTTTACAGCAACCCTAGGAGATAGGTGCTATTATTATCCCCGTTTTGCTAACACGGAAACAATGGTTAAGTAACTTCTCCAAGATCACACAGTAAGCATACCAGGCCAATCATAAATCAAGACCTCTTAACTCCTGGTCCTATGCTCTACCCTCACAGAGCCGTACAGCTACCCACAAGTACAACTTATTTCCTGTTAAGCAAACTCTGTTAGAAGGGAATGGCCTCAGGCTATGGATTTGAAATCATGTTCAATTGCCTCTGTGTAAATGTGGGATAGTTTTAAGTTGGTATGGGTAATTTGTGGAAAATGAGGCAGTGTGGCATTTTCTCTCGCTGTCACCCCCCCCCACCAGAAATATTTTCCCTTTTCATCCCTACCTCCTAGAAGTCCCAACATACACCTCATCTTCTTCAGGAGGCATGTCCCAACCTCTCTTAATTCCAGTGCCATCAATCCTTTAATTATTTTCTATTTATCCTTCATATAGCTTATTTGTACATGTTTGTTTGTTGTCTGCTCCATTAGATTATGAGATCCTTGAGGGTAAGGACTGTCTTTTACCTCTTTTTGTATCTCTAATGCACAGTACCTGGAACACAGTAGATGCTTAATAAATGTTTATTGTCTGATGGACTGACTGCTTTCACTTCTCTTCAAAACTTCTAATAACTCTCCCCATTAAATACAAACTTCTTTCCCTGAATTTGCTAGTTTTTCAAAATGCTGTTTCCTGCATTACTTCTATTGCCCTTTTTTAGACAGAAACTCACATTATGCCTACCTATTCAAGGTATTTTTGAGCAGAAAAGACATCGTTGTCAGAGGAACTTGGTTCAAATCCAGACTTTCCTACTTATTATCTGTGTGTGACCTGGAGTAAGTCACCTAACCTCTCTAGGCTTCAGTTTCCTCACCTGATGTGGTTGTACTAGATGATCTATAAGGTACCTTCCAGCTCTGATGATTGTATGACCATACGACCTTGAGTGGTTAAAATTGGGATGAAATGTGTGCCATGATCAACCAACCAATCAATAAACATTTATTAAGCACTTCCTAAGTGCCACACACTATGTTAAAAGCTGGGAATACAGAGATGAGGCAAAAGACAACCTCTGCCCTCCAGGGATTTATTATCTAATGAGAGAGACAATATGCGAACAAATATATACAGAGCAAGTCATATATAGTGTTTACATGTATATATATATACATATATATATATGCACATATATATATATATAGTAATTATTTCCCATTTGGAAATAATTAACAAAGGAATGGCACTAGAATTAAAAGGGGTTGGAAAAGACTTCCAATAAAAGATGAGACTTTAGTTGGACCTTAAAGGGAGTCAAGGAGGTTAATATGTGCATAGGAGGGGATAGACGGAGAAAATAATCAAAGCCAAGGGATAAAATATCTTGTTCATGGAACAGTCAGGTGGCCAGTATCACTGAGTCAAATATACATGTTTGGAACTAAGATGTAAGAGGACTGAAAATGTAGGAGAGAGCTAGTTTATGATGGACTTTCAAAACAAAACAGAGGCCGGCAGAGCCAAGATGGTGGCTGGAAAGCAGGGACTTGCTTAAGCTCTCTGCCAAATCCCTCCAATACCTGTAAAAATATCTCTGAACAAATTCTAGAGCTGCAGAACCCACAAAATAGCAGAGAGAAACAGGTCTCCAGCCCAGGAGATCCTGGATGGTCGCTGGGAAGGGTCTATCGCACAGCACTGGGAACGAAGCACAGCCTGGCATGGGCCACACCAGGACAGAGCAGATGTTGGCTGGAGCAGACCTTAGGGCCATGAATCATCAGGCAGTGGCAGTTACGAGACTTCTCAACCCACAAATGCCAAAGACCATGAAGCAGGTTAGTGAGAAAACTGCTGGATTAGTTAGAGATCGGTTTGGCCCCAGTGCTGGAGGTGGCGGAGGTGGTGTGGTGGTGGCAGCATCAGGAAGCTCTTGTGGCTGCTTCCAGAGCTCCAGCGTCAGCTACTTCCTGAGTGGCTGGCTCACATGGTGAGAAGAATCAAGCAGCGCATTGGAGCAGGAGTGCAAGGAGCACTTAGCTGGTGCAGAGGCAGGTTCTCTTGCTGTACCCTGCTTGGATCTGGGTCTCAATCCTGGTTGGCAGTATTTTGGGGAGGAAGAGCACTGGTATGGCAGAGCTTGTGGTGACAGTGGAGCAGAAGTAGCTCTGAAAACAATGGCGCAACCCCTCAAGGTTGGGACAAAGCACTCTCTACTCTACAAGCAGTCATACCCTGACAAAAAACTCAAAGGTCAAGTGGTTGGCTGGGAACATGAACAGACAGTGAAAAAGGATGCAGACTTAGACTCAGACTCTAGAATCTTTTTTTGGTGACAAAGAAGATCAAAAATACAGCCAGAAGAAGTCAACGAAGTCAAAGAGCCTACATCAAAAGCCTCCAAGAAAAACATGAACTGGTTGCAGGCCATGGAAGAGATCAAAAAGGACTTGGAAAAGCAAGTAAGAGAAGTAGAGGAAAAATTGTGATGATAAATGAGAGTGATGCAAGAAAACCATGAAAAACAAGTCAATGACTGGCTAAAGAAGACACAAAATATATATATATATATATATATATATATATATATACTGATGAAAATAACACTTTAAAAAATAGACTAATTCAAATGGCAAAGAGCTCCAAAAAGCCAATGAGGAGAAGAATGCCTTCAAAGGCAGAATTAACCAAATGCAAAAGGAGGTCCAAAAGACCACTGAAGAAAATGCTACCTTAAAAATTAGATTGGAGCAAGTGGAAGCTAGTGACTTTATGAGAAATCAAGATATTCTAAAACAGAACCAAAGGAATGAAAAAGTGGAAGACAATGTGAAATATCTCATTGGAAAAACCACTGACCTGGAGAAAAGATCCAAGAGAGATAACTTAAAAATTATTGGACTACCTGAAAGCCATGATCAAAAAAGAGCTTAGACATTATCTTTAAAGAAATTATCAAGGAAAATTACCTTGATATTCTAGAATCAGAGGGTAAAATATAAATTGAAAGAATCCACTGATTGCCTCTTGAAAAACATCCCAAAAAGAAAACTTCTAGGAATATTGTTGCCAAATTCCAGAGTTTCAAGGTCAAAGAGAAAATACTGAAAATACTACAATTTGAGTATTGTGGAAACACAATCAGGTTAGCACAAGATCTAGCAGCTTCTACATTAAGGGTCTGATGGGCTTGGAATATGATATTCCAGAGGTCAAAAGAGCTAGGTTTAGGACCAAGAATCACCTACCCTACACCTACCCAACAAAACTGAGTATAATGCTCCAAGGCAAAATATCGATTTTCAATAAAATAGAGGACTTTCAAGCTTTCTCAGTGAAAAGACCAGAGCTAAATAGAAAATTTGACTTTCAAATACAAGAATCAAGAGAATCATGAAAGGGTAAACAAGAAAGAGAAATCATAAGGGACTTACTAAAGTTGAGCTGTTTTGTTTACATTCCTACATGGAAAGATGATGTGTGTAATTCATGAAACCTCAGTATTAGAGTAGCTGAAGGGAATATACATATACATAGACAGAGGGCAGAGGGTGATTTGAAAAAGAAGGGATGATATCTAAAAACATAAAATAAAATTAAGGGATGAGACAGGAATACACTGAGAGAGGGAGAAAGGGAGAGATAGAATGGGGTAAATTATCTCACATAAAAGTGGCAAGAGAAAGCCGTTCTCTTGGAAGGGAAGAGGGGGGCAGGTGAAGGGGAATGAGTGAATATTGCTCTCATAGGATTTGACCTGAGGAGGGAATAACATACACACTCAATTACCCCATAGGAAAGTAGGGGGAAGGAGATAAAAAGGAAGGATGATGAAAAGGAGGGCAGATGGGAGAGGAGGTAATCAAAAGCAAACACTTTTGAAACATGACAGGGTCCGGGGAGAAAATTGCATAAAGGGGGGCAGGTTAGGATTGAGGGAAATATAGTTAGTCTTTAACAACATGAGTATTGTGAGACTGTTTTACATAATGATACATGTGTGGCCTATGTTGAATTGCTTGCCTTCTTAGGGAGGGTGGATGGGAAGGGAAGAGGGGAGAGAATTTGGAACTTAAAGTTTTAAAACCAGATGCTCAAAAAAAGTTGTTTTTGCATGCAACTGGGAAATAAGATATTTAGGGAATGGGGCACAGAAATCTATCCTGCCCTACAAGAAAGTAAGGGAAAAGGGGATGGGGGGTGTCGGGTGACAGAAGAGAGGGCTGACTGGGGAATGGGGCAATCAAAATATATGCCATCTTGGAGTTGGGGGAGTATAGAAATGGGGAGAAAATTTGTAACTCAAAAACTTGTGGAAATTAGTGTTGAAAACCAAAATATTAAATACAAAAATGATAGAGGAATTAAAAAAACCAGAACATTTTGTATTTGATCATGGAGGCAATAGGGAGCCTGGAGTTTATTGAGTAGAGTGGGGGGGTGATGTGGTCAGATCTCTGCTTAAAAAAAAATTGATGGCTGAATGGAGAATGTATTGGAGTGGTGAGAGACTTGAAGCAGATAGGCCTCTCAGGAGGCTATTGCAATAGTTCAGGGGTGAAGTAATAAGGGCCTGTACTAGAGGGGCAACAATGTCAAAGGAGAGAAGGGGAAATATTCAAGAGACGTTGCAAAGGTGAAACCAACAGGCCTCAGCAATAGATTGGATAAGGAAGGGTTAGAGATAGTGAGAAGTCCAGGATGACTCCTAGATTGAAAGCCTGAGGGATTATGTGGATGGTATTGCCCTCTACAGTAATAGAGAAGGTAAGAGGTGGAGAATCTTTAGAGGAAAGATAATGAACAGGAAGCAGAAGATGGCATGGTCAAGCTTCAAAATAAACATTTAACAGGACATGTTGAAGAATGTGAAGGGGACAAAGTTGAGACAAACGTCTGGAGTCTCTTAGTGTGCCTCTTGTGCCTGCTACTTATTCTAGTATCATGACTGCCTTCTTCCATGAATATAATTGACTAAAAGATGCATCAGTCTGCTTTAATTTTATTTGTATAAATAAATTAATACCTATGGGCCTGTGATTCTATTGGTGTGGAAATTCTACCTACCAAAGCATATCACAAACACTCTGTAACTGACAGTTTTAATAGTGCTGCCTGTGGCTCAGCTACATTAAGTAACTTGCCTGTGTTCATGTAGCTAGTGAGGTAAGGGGCAGTATTTATATCTAAATTTCTCAAATCTCACTTCCAAGTCCAGTGCTCTGTCCTTTACACCACACTGCCTCTGTTACTTATGTAAATAAAAGCTCGATGAGTTGCTTTTCGATAAATTTTATCTCTTGTATTTTGTCCTATATCTCTCCCTTTCATTCCTGCAAAAGAGCTATTGCCTATGATAAAAAATTTAAAAAGAAAATGTAAGAGGAAAAATTCAGGATTACTCTAGCACATAGGGAAAAAAAATCTCATGTTTTATATAGTGTTCCACTGCAAAGGAGTAGAAGGAAATGTTTTTGCACATCTCTTCTTTAGAGTCAATCTTGTTCTCTAAAATTTTGATAAATTCAGTTTTGATTGTTTTCCAGTAATTGTTCTTTCCATTTACATTATTGGAATCATTGTGCACAATGTTTCCCTGGATCTGCTTATTTTACTTTACATCATCTCACCTAAGTTTTTCCATGCTTCTATATATTCATCATCTTCATCCTGTCTTAACAGCATCATCATATTCCATTAAACTTATATACCATAGCTTTTTAGCCAATCTGAAATTGATGAACATCTCTATTTGATTTTAGTTCTTTGCTACCACAAATGGTGCTACTATCACTATTTTGTTGTATGTTGATCTTCCCTTTTTGTTAATGATCCTCTCGTGGTATATATTTAGCAGTGGAGTCTCTGGGTCAAAGGGTTTAGGCATTTTAATAACTTTATTTGCATAGTTCTAAATTGCTTTCCAGAATAGTTGAACCAATTCACAACTCCACCAACAATGAATTACTGTACCAGTTTTTCCATAACCTGTCTAGCACCAATTTGTCCCCTTTTTTTGTGATCCGTGCCAACTTAATTGGTGCAAAGTAAAATTTTGTATCTAGTATTGTTTTGATTTGGACTTTTTCGGTTATTTGTTATTTGTTATTAGTTATTTGAAGCATTCTTTCATGTGGTTGATAATAGCAATTCTTTTGGGAATTGTTTATTTGTATCTTTTGACCAGTTTTCCTTTAGGAAATGGCATTTTATCTTATATATTTTTGTTATTTACTTATATATCTGTTACCTAAAATACTTATCAGAGATATTCGATGCAAAGAATTTTTCACAGTTGACTGCTTCCCTTCTCATCTTAGATAGGCTCATGTTGTTTGTATCTTTCAATTTCATGCAGTCAAAATAATCTTTTTTATCATTTTGTAATTGCCCTTCTCACATACTTGGCTAAAAAATTAGTCCCCTAAGCCTATAGATGTGAAGTATATTCTCTTCTTTCTCCATGTTTATATTGTGAACTTGAATATTCAGGTCATATGTGCATTTTAAGTTTTCTGTAAATATAGTGTAGATGTTAGACTAAGCTTAATTTCTTCTAGATTTACTTTCCAGTTTTCCTAATAGTTCTTAGAAAATAGAGAGTTCTTACTTAATTTATGTTTGGGGGTTCATTGAGCACTGAGTTCAATTATTTCTTAGGATTCCTTGTCTAGTCTATTTCATTGACCTGAATTTCTATTTTTTAACCAGTAGCAAATGATTTTTAAAGACTGTTGCTTTATAATATATTTTGAAGTTTGAAAGTGATATTTCCCTTTTATTCCTACCTTTTTTTATCATTGCCATTGTTAATCCAGTTCTCTTATTCCTCCAAATTAATTTTGCTATTATTTTGACTAGCTTTGCACAGTATTCCTTTGTTAGTTTGAGTAATGTAATGTAATGTAAATGTGTAAATTAACTTCAGTAGTATTGTCACTTCATTACATTGGCATGGACCAGCTAGTCACCAAGTCACATCAGCAAGGACTTACAGAATCTCGTATGTGCTAGATGCTGTGCTAAGTGCTGGGGGTAAAAGGAAAGACAAAAACATCTCAAGCAGCTCAAAATCTGTTGGGGATTTAACATGCAAACAACTATGTGTGAATAAGATAGAGGACAAATTGGTGACATCTCAGATTAGAGGGTGGAAGCCAGAAAAGTTAGTACTAAGTATCAGTCAGTTTTCTTGTTCATATTTCCTAATGTGAACAACATTTGGATGTTAATCTTAGAATTGAAAAGACTTTTTAATAACATTTATTTATTTTTTTATTCTTATATTATATGGGCCACACTAAACTTGCCAACATTGTATAATGGGAAAAAAATAGCCTTGGTATAAGAAGACTTATTTGCAACATATTACCTGGGTGACCTTCAGTAAATCATTTAAATCTCTTTGTACCTCAGTTTCCTCATCTGTTAAATGAGGATATGAAGAAATCTCATTTAATATTTATTGTGCTAAAGCCATTTTTATTATGGTAGAAATGAAGTAAAAGACCAAATGAGATAACATGTAAATGGCTTTGCAAATCAAAGTGCTATGTAAATAATAGTTTTTTGCTATTATTGTTATTGCTATAATTATTAAACAAATATAATTTGATCTCTGGCTTTGACCTAGCTCTAAGAAGGCCAAAAAAATAGGCTATGAAATAATTAACATGTTGCAGATTCTTAGTCTAGAGCTAATGATTTTGGAAACCTTGCTTTCAAAGTATATTGTTTTTAAGATTAGATAGTACCCGAAGTATGAAATAGTATGTATGTGTGTACGTGTGTGCGCATGCATGTATATGTGTGTGTATGTGTATGTGTTTGTAAGACAGAGTTGATGAGCAGATTGTAAAATTATAGGATCACAGTAGGCTGCTATTTACATACCCTGGAGTTCTTCAATCTTGGTTATAGCAAAGAGCTTGGAAATGAAACCTTCCTAAAGTGAATAAAGTCATGTTTTTCTATTTCTGTTTTGTAAAAGGCAAAAGATTATTCAGAGTAGGGAAAACATTAGCTATTGCAGGGATGGGGAACCTGCAGGAACCAATTTCTGTCAAGTTTGAATTCAGTCAAAGGGCTGCACTTAAGGACCTAGAGGGCCACATGTAGCCTCAAGGCCACAGGTTCCCCTGGGCTATTGTTTTGTGTTTAATTTTTCTCATTTATCTCTCTTTAATGACAAAATTGAATATAATGCTTTCCTTAGAAACAGCAAAATTCTATATGGCTGTAATACACTCAGAGAATATTTATCAAGACCTTAGGAGGTTTTTTGTTTGTTTGTTTTGAAGAGAAGAACTATAATCCAGTGCTTCTAAATGATAGCCCCCTGGAAGGGTACCAAATGTATCTTTGAACTAGCACAGTGCCTGGAACATAGTGGGTACCTGATAAATGCTTGGTGACTTACTTTGACTCTCAACCTTACTTTCCTAACTTGTAAATGGAAGACTTTGAACTGAATGACATCTAAATAATGTTCTATCTTGAAAAGTCTGATTCCCTGAATCTAAGTTCTTTGGCATTTCAGGCTGCCTAGTTTTAATTCTACATGTTACTCCTTCCACAAACCCTAATTACCTGGTGGTTAACACAGCTTCCCAAAGTTCTTAAATTACCATCAGCTAGTAGCTGAGGCACTAGAAATTCATTCACAGGTACATGTGAATATTACATCTATACTTGAAGTCTGTGGTGTATATAGGTGAGGAGAGCATTGAGAAAGGAAAGAAAAGGGAACAGACCACAGGGGGGAAAAGGGATAAAGGAAGTACATTTAATTAGCTTTCTCATCTATCCTAGCTGAGGACCCCATGTTCTCCCTAGCAGAATTAAAACCTCATCCTTCCCCTCCCTTGCTTTCCATTCAGCTGTTTATCCATTAGTGGTAATGGAGCTGAAATAATAAGCCACTGACATATAATGCATACGCATGCTCTCGCGCACACACACATACTCCCTATCACCACCTCTCACACCCACTCTCACCCTTCCAGCAACCTACAGGAAATATACACAGACATCCCACATAGATAAATGCACACTCCCACATACTTCTAATGTAGATACACAAAACCACAATCCAGTGGAGGCTGAATAAATAAGCAGATGGGAGTTTGCTCCTCTTTCAAAGGGACAACTCAACCATAGCTACTTCATTTTGTTCTTGGGGAAGACAGATGTCTTCCTAGTTTTTACAACAGGAAACTGAGGTACAACTACTGTGGAAGTAGTTGGTCAGGCTGGTGCCCACTGGATTTCTTAGACTTTTGTTATGTAATTTGTAATGCTTCCACGTGCCCTGTGGCAACTTCACAGTGCAGTCCCTCATGATCAGAGAGTTCAATTATTCTAATTGATGTATTCATCTAAATACATTTGACTGGCATCTTTAGATGATTTTTCTTTCTAGATTCTACCTCCATGCTATCTCTCACATCTGTCTCCTCCTTTTGACTCCCAATACCAACTCTGGTTTGAGCAATCAATACCTCTCAACTGGACTATAGTAGTAACCTCCTAACTGGTCTCCCTGTCCCCTAATCTCTTACCTTTACTATCCATACTTCATACAGCTGCCAAAATCATCTTCCTAATGCCCAGATTGTAATCATTTTATTCCTTTGCTCAAAAACTTTCACTGTCTCCCCATTGCATTCTGAATATCATTTTGTTCCATGACAGACTGTATTCTGTAAACTTGGAGTATGTACAACTTCTCTCGCTTACCCTCTTTGCCTTGAGTAGGACTGTGAACTTCCTAAGGTGATTTACAACAATCATCCTCAGTTTCCTGAGTGATGGCTCTTGAATGATTTGAGGTAGTTTGTTAGCTCCTGAGCAATACTTTCCAGGGCTGGTGGAGTTCGATTTGAGGTGTCTGAAGGACAAAAAGGACATGTCATCATACAAGTTTTGAGTTGGTGACTGAATGAGACTCTCTTGAAGACAGTGCTGGTCTGCTCCTTGAGCAAACTTGTAGTAGAACAAATGTTGGTGAGTAATATGGACAGTGACCTCACTTGAGCCATAGCAATGTCTAGCAATGCATCACTAAAGTTGTAAGTCTTCTGACCTTTTAACTATTCTGACCTTTAACTCTTCCCAAGAGAGGGGGCAATTCTATTGCCTGCCTTTTCTTCTGGGGTGGCAAAGCATACATTTAACCAACAGGGTAAGATTTGTTTCCAGCAAAGGCTTTGGCTGAGCCTGGAAGCCATGGGGATCTGCAAGACAAGCTACAGAAGACTTTCTATAGAGAATATATAGAATACCTGATGCTACCCACTAGTGTATACTGAATTGTGGAGAATGCACATAAAGAGCAATACCTGACACTAACTTCTGGGAGCCATAGAGAATTACAGGAAGAGCCATGCTTGATAATGCCAGCTATGTACTTGAATGGAGGAACCAGCCTGTTTCTGACTGTAGTAAATGAGAGTCTATATAAACCTCGGGGAGATGATTGCTCACTGGAAGATTTCTATTGTATTCCAAAAACTCTTTTGAGAGTTTTATTTATTTTTCTTTCTACTTTTTGATAAAACTTTCCTTGAGTTTTTTTGTACTTCATTTTCTTCGGTGTTAAAGAGTTTTTCTTGGTACACTGGGATGAGGGGAAGGATTTGAGGACTGGATGTGGAATAGGGAGCAAGAACGATAGCTTGCAAATATTTTTCATGTTTCCTGAGAGGAACCCGGGAGCCAAGAGAATAAAGAATATTGTTAAAGTGTTTCTAGGACCTTCCTATCATAAGGTTAAAAAATATTCATTAAATGCTAACATTATGCGAGGTTTGATGTGAGATACCAGGTTTAGATAACAGGATCCCTAACTTCATGGAGCTTACGGCCTATTAGAGAGAAATGACACCAACCTAGGTATCACAAAAGGCAGCATAGCATAGTCAATATTACACCCAAAATCTTGAAGTTCACATTCTGCCCTAGTCTCTTACTAACTGTGTGACCATGGGCAAATCATTTAACCTCTGTGTGCTTCAGTTTCATCATTGATAAATGAGTGATCTCTAAGGTTCCTTACATCTTAAATCTATGATCCAAAGGCTCTAATACATGATATTTTATAAGTGTGGGAGATGATTAGAGGGGTTAGTGGAATTTCCCAGTTAATAGTGACAATAAGGTAATAAGATTTTGCCCCTTTTAGATTTGGAGCAGTTGCATTCGTAGCTTGTAAAGTAGCTCACACTGTAAGTGGCCCATTTGTACTTGTAAAGGATTCATTGAATCATAGCATCTTAGATATAGAGCTGAAGGGGAACTTAATGGCTCTCTGGTCCAAACCTCTCATTGTACAGATGAGGAAAGTAAAATATAGAGAAGTTAAATAAATTAATCAGGGTCACAGGAACAGTAAGCAGCAGATGCAGGATTTGAACTCTAGTCCTCCCATTAGAGTGAATCCAAAGGTAGTGAATACGGCAAGGAAATGTTGAGAAGAGAGATGACATCTGAGGATACTCTCCATACCTGTAAATTGTGTGCCCACTCTTCCCTTTGCCATTGCATATATTTGTGGGAGAGTGCAACTCGGGCTTTTTAGAAGAATGTTTTGTAGCTACTAGTCATAACAAACCATTTAAGTAATACATTTGCTGTGAGCTAATTGTATCAACTGGTTGACTACTAAAGCTAAATTCAGTCTTGGAACTAGTGAGCTTTAGTTTTAGGAGTGCATAGCAGGTACCTCAAGCCTAGAGTAGGCATCTTTCTGGGAGAACCAACCTACTAGTGTGGGTTGAGAAGTAGCTACAGATGGGGCACTATATAATAACATGAAAAATGCCTCAGAAAGTTGATAAAATTGCTGTCTGAGGTAATTACTAATAAGGAGGAATCAGAGGAGAGAGTATTTGAATTGGGCTTTAAAGTATGGATAGTAATTCAAAAGGAAGAGCCTGAGAAGAGATAGGCTACATCTCTTTACCATATCACCTAGGGGAATACAGAAAAGATCTCTTGTTTGGGGTGTTTTCTGTGCTTGGTAACTAATCAAAATTTCCAAAAGCTTGGTTTGTTTTGTTGCTTTCTAAAATATTGGGACAATGTCATTAAACAACAAGTGTTTATTAAGTCCCTACTATATGTATAGTACTACTCTAGGTGCTAGTGATAAAAGGGGGAAAAAGAAAGAAAATAACCCCTTCTAGAAAGGAGATTACATTCCACTGAAACTTGAGGAGGTAATGCTTTTCATTCTGCTGTTCGATTTATTAATATTTTTCAGTTGTGACCCCATTTGGGGTTTTCTTGGCAAAGATATTGGATTTTCCCATCTCTTCTTGAGTTCATTTTATAGATGAGGAAACTGAGGCAAACAGGGTTAAGTGACTTGTCCAGGGTCACACAGATAGTTTCTGAGGCTAGCTTCAAAATCATATGTTCCTAACTCCGGGCTGGGTACTCTATCTACTTCATCACCTAGCTTCCCTATTTATATTTAGATGTAAAGAAAAAGGTTATTCTTTTTGCTACTTGTGAAAGCTTAGTTTTATTACTCTTACCAAATGGCTGTTCACAGAAACTCATGAAGGTATTGACTATTAAGGGGCAGAAGGGATGCAATGTGTTTAAAGGGAAGGGGGTGCATTCATGCTGACAAAATCACAGATCTTTGGAAGTAAATCATTCCTAAGAATGACAACTTACACATATAATACCTTAAGTTTTACAAAGTTATGTATATACTCTGTCTCACTGATCTTCACACAATTCCTGTAAGGTAATTACTATAGGTATCATTATTCCCATTTATCTTACACGATGAGACAGAGAATAAAAGATGTCAAATGATTCACCAACGGTCCCACAGGTAGAGTGTCTTGAATTCTAGGTTATAAGACTCTAAATTTTATAATACCTTTTAATATAACAGAGTTCATATTTCTGAGGGGGAGTTTGTAATCTCATCTGGTCTCTAGTACAGTTGTCACGTTACTATTACATTAAAAATATTCTTTTTAATAGAAATATATTTCCCTGAAAATAGAACATGTCCACAGCAATACAATTTGTACTGCCGAGCAATGAATGTATAAGTGCATGCATTGACCTTTAAACATCTTCCCTCTGGTAACTTGATACTCTTATTTCATTAGCCACTTCTTATTCCTCCCATACAATGTAATGTTCTGATAAACAATTCAGAAATAATTAGCTTATTAGTTAATACGCTTTCCCATGTCTCATACTAAGAGAAGTTAATTGTTCTGAGTATCGGAAATGCTCTGGGATGTTCCTTTAAAACATGAAGTTAATCCTTTTTATAAATAAGTTTTTATTGATATGTTTTTTTTTTGCATCACATAAATGCTTCCTTCATATCCCTTTCCCTCCCATAAAGCTATGTTATGAACAAAGATTTTTTTAAAGCAGAAGAAGAGATTTTGAAAAATTAGCAAAACCAGTCAATATATAAATAAAATCTGAAAACATATGCAGTTTTTCAACCCTGTGGATTTCCCATCTCTGCAAAAGAGTAGAAGGTGGTGTTATGAAGATATATCTTAATCCAGAATAGGCTTTTCTGTGGTAGCTATGACTTTATTGTGATTCTTGTCTTTTATACTTCACTTATTGTTGATTGAATATCTGCAAACAATGTCAAATAATAACTGCCAGTCAGAAAAAGAAATTCCAATGTGAGGGACCCATAAATTCAACCTTAATGTATTGTTTTGTCCCAGAACCATCTGAAAGGAAGTCAGTGTCAGGTTGGGCCCAATTTTCAAAGTTGGTTAGAGAATAATCAGTTCTGAGTTGGTGGAAGAATTGTCTGGCAGTATTAACCTGAGCACTGAACTTCCTTTTCTCAGGTCTTTCCTGAAACAGAAAGTCAAATAGTTAACTGCCAATGATCTGTAGCAGAAGCAGAAAGGTTAGTAAACAAGGCAGTGAAATATAGATGTTTCTATTCATTAACAGAGAGGGGGAAGCTAGGAGCATAATAGCCAGAAAGGTCTTTGCTAATAGAGAAATAATGTCATTGGGGAAATACTGGCTAGGGAGTTGCCATGTTTGTTACATTTTAGATTCAGTTTTAAGCAGACGGAACTTGATATGAATTATGTTTTCTTGGCTCCTGCTTGGAAAGGATAACCATTAACTTAAAATTGGTTGAGAGTCACCTGTTGAATTCTTATCCATCCTTTGGACCTAGAGTCAAGAATATCTGAAATCAAATCCTCTGTCAGACACTAACTAGCAGTGTGATCCTGGACAAGTCATTTAAGCTCTCAGTTTCTTCATCTGAAAAATGGAAATGATCATAGCATCTAGCTCCCGAAGTTGTTGTGAGTATCCATGAAATAGTATTTATAAAATTCTTTGTGAACCTTAAAACACTGTATAAATGCTAGATATAATTGCTAATAAGAAAGCACAGCTTGAGATTCTATCACATTCACAAAAAGTGTTCCATGATCTCTAGTTGGGAGTGAACTTTTTTAGCTGAGATCTGACATAGTCCTTTAAATGAATCTCTTACACATTTTTTCCTCTAGTTATAGCTGTTTCTATATGTTCCCTCCTAGATGGTAGACTCCACAAAGGCAGATGCTATCTTTTATCTAATCTTTGAATCCCTCTGTACCCAACTCAGTGCTCCCTATATAAGAGGTACTAAATAAAATCTCATTTAATTGAACTGATTAGGCCATAGTATTAATGGGCAAGATCTTAACAAAATAATTATAGTTTGACTGTAGTTAAATGATTTTGATGTATAAAGTAACCAGATTCCAATGACAAATTCTGATACTTCATAACCTCTAATGAATCCAGTATAATCAGGTAGGGGTATTTATGAGTTGAGCCTGAAATGTTTTCTTTCAGCCTGTAGAATTTTCAAGGTAAGTTCTAAAATGTGAAGAAATTAAATATCAATCTATAATAGTTGAAATAGTACAAATTTAAACTGAATTAGGACCTCTTTTATGTATTTATGTTTCTTCAAACCTTTTTCAACTAACACTCCCCTTTATTCTTAAAATGTAAATATAGGTAATTATTATTTGATATTTATACTATTCTTTTAATAAAGATTTATATTTTATATTTCAACAGTTTATAGCATACCATTTGTTGTGAAATGGGACTAATATTGGAGTAAGTGTACAACTCTCTCCTACTATCTCATTTAGATTCTGGACCATATATAGCTCTATATGAGTCACATTGCTTTATGGTTAAACTTCTTCTGTCTCCCTACTAGTGCAGTCTTTTGAACAGCCTCTTTCTTGTTAAGGGCCACTAATGCTATAAAATGTTTGCTAATATGTATTAATTTGTCCAATTGCAGAAAGGCACTTCTTTCCTAAATATAAAAAACATTTAGTGCCATTTAAAGTAATTATGATTATTAGTTCTAACATCCACTTTGGGAGAAGGAAGGGACTAATTCTGATACTTTTCTCTGCCTTTCAGCCATCAAAGCAAGGTTTTCAAAGGTTGAGTATTGCCTAAGTGACTTTTAAAGGACTACTTGTGTGGTCCATTCTGTTTCTCAATAGTCAGATATAATCTGAAATTTTTAATATCCATAGACCTTTATGAAAGTATGTTAACATTAGAAGTTTTTTTCTTTTCCTCCAATGGCTTTAGAAATTTCTCCACATTAGGTCAAGTCTTACCTGGCCAGTTGTTATTGTTGTTCAGTTGTTTCTAGTTCTGTCTGACTCTTTGTGACTCCATTTGGGGTTTTCTTGGCAAAGATGCTGGAGTGGTTTGCCATTCCCTTCTCCACTTCATTTGTCAGATGAGGAAACTGAGGCAAACATGGTTAACAACCTGCCTGGGGTCACACATCTAGTAAATGTCTGAGGTAAGATTTGGATTCATTTTCCTGATTCCAGTTCCAGCACTCCATCTACTGCGCCACCTAGATGCAAGTAAGAACATTTATGTTATCAGATATATTAAAAACATTAATTTGAATAGAGATTGAAATCTAGCATTCCCCTGGAGCTATAATAAGTAGATTATGAACTGGATTGTGTCATTGGGTTGAAACTTGGACTCATATAATCTTTTAGTTTTTTTCCAACTTTGTTTCTTGTATTCTAAGATTAAGTCTTTACAAAATCCACAATACCCCCTTTAAGGCAGTCACTTGACCTAGAAAGAGTAATGCTTTTAGAATCAGAAGATTTGGCAAAGTAATTTTCTTGAAGCACAGATATAACCATGTGACTGTCCTACTCAATCAACTCCAGTGGCTTTCTATTGCTTTTGGGATAAAAAATAAATTCCTCTGTTTAGCTGTGAAAGCCTTATACAATCTGACCCCAACCTATATTAGCAGCCTCGCTGGACATTACTGCCCCCTCCTCTAATTCTGCAATCCAGCCAAACTGGCCTTCTTCCTGTTCTTATGCTATATTCCTATGTCCATATCTTCATAGTGGCTGTTCCCTATGCTTGGAATTCACTTGCTCCTTGTCTGTATGTCATAGAATCATTCTTGTCCTTTATGTATACACACAAGAAACATCTTTTTGAAGCACTTCCTGTCCTCTCTAACTTTTAGTGTCCTCCCTTCTAGGCTACCTTATATTTAGCTATTTTTTAAATTTATTGATTTTATGCTTACACACACATATGTATATATTTGCACATATGCATATGTATGTATCTGTGTGTATGAACATATCTATGTAGCTGTTTTTCACACTAGCATGTAAGTTCTCTGTGAGTAGGGATTGATTAATTCTTTGCGCTTTCATCCCTAATACTTACTATAGTGTGTTACATAAATAAATATTTGCTGATTAATTGATTGAATCCAGGTTTTGCCAATTACTATAATATGAGGTATGTCACTTAATTTCTCTGTGCTTCATTTTCCTTGTAAACATTGCAATTTGCATTGTAACCAGATGATGTCTAAGGTCCTTGGAAATTCCAAATCTACAATCCCATAAAATAATTTTTATTCTGTTGGAAAAATAATACCCCAGAATTATGCAATTTCTGCACCAAAAATAAATTATCTTTTATTTAATTATATTCACTTAAAATTCATAGTGACACAGATTGTACTCAACAAAGCACAATTATCAAAGAACTTATATAATTTTCTCATATTTAAAAGTTGTGATAAATCATGAGACATTACATGGGCCTCCACCCACTGGCCAATCCAAAAATTATCTAGAACAGTGGCAAAACCACCAAAATCTTCAGACAAGCTCCCACTTTTAAAAGGAAAATAGTCATGGTGTGGAGATCCAAGTTCTAATAAGTTCATTCCAAATTAGCCCCAATACTTTATTATTATGCTGCATACTTCATTTCTCTTTTTCTATTCAATTCTACCCCATGCTTATCTATATAAAAAAGTTTCTTTAGGTTACAGACCATGGTCGTTAATCATGAAGATAATTATGATGAATCAATTGGGTGGTGAAATTGTGACCAATCTGTTCAGTATTTGACAGAAAAAAAAAACACTTCTTTTCCCTCTTCTTTGATTGAGCACAATGTCTGAAGAAGCACCCACTATAAGGAAATCAGAGTTGTTACTGTAAGAGGTACTGGCCAGAGTGTGTTCATTATTGCATAAGCAGACAGTAAGAATGGAGCTAGAAATGAAGTGCACTTGAAACTGAAACTTAAAGGAAAAAAAAACACTAGTAGCTCAGGACTATCTGATGAAAAAGGAACCCTATAAAGCACAATGTTCTTTTCTCTAAAATAATAAGTTCTTATTCTTGTGTTCTATTTTCTTAAGCAACTCTATCCTCACTAATTTTGATATGGATGATTGACTCTCCTTAAAGGAGTTCATGTATTAAGCACATGCATTTATCAGATCTATAGTTTAAACACAGAATATTGAACTGTCTCCCTGAACCTTGAACACCAGTATTTTCATTATCAAAAAGAAGTTTTATGCTTCTGTAAGTGTGGATAGAAACTTATTTTCTCTTCATCAGTTCATTTCATTCATTTTCATTAAGACCATAAACCTAGGGATTATAGAGACTATATGGCATTTTGAGGGGTCATGTTTTGCTTGAATTAGAAGCAGGGCTATGGGCAAAACTTAAACAGACTAAGCTCAATTTAGATATGCTTCTACATCCCTTTAAACAACATTTCTCCTGTTCCGGTTGCTTTAAAACCACATTTCCCCAGGAAAATGTCTGCTATCTGTTACCAACAGGCTCTGGTCTCTGGTTTCAAAACATTTCTCCTAATACAATGCTCTCTAAATTTTATTGGTCAAGCACTCCATCAGTAAATAATTCTTGACATTTATCCCCTATACATTTGTTTTTAATTTATAAATTTTTACATGTATTAGTGAACTAATAATATAGTAGGTGCTTTATGAAACACATGCACATTTTTAAGGAGAATGAGATAAAGATGACATAAACAATATTAAATATTTCTATTTTATTTATTAGTGGTAACTGACAAACATATTTGCTCTCATTCATATTTTTAGTGAGAGCAATATGATTTCATGTACTTCATTATTTTTGAAAATCTTGATTTAATTTCATTAAAATATTGATTTGAATATGGATTTTTGAAAATCTTGATTATGATACAGTCACTTTAAAGTCTGGCTTTAAGCTCAGTTTATCTCCTTACTTGATTTTAATGGTTGTCAAAGCAAAAAAAAAGAAAACACCTCCCCAAAATGCACAGATTTAAATGAAAGATGTGCATTATTGGCAGTGCTAACTCATGGTGCTTGCTTTTCATATCTATCTACCAATTATGTAAATAATTTTTGTTGTCATTTGGGTAGGGGTATGTGTGTGTGTGTGTGTGTGTGTGTGTGCGCGTGTGTGTATGTTAGTGGGGTTATAGAGTAAGGAGTTGAGGATGACTCCTTATTTGCAAAACTGGGGGAATGGCAGGATGATAGCATAGGGAGGTTGGGGGAGGTGTTTAAGGGGAAAGAGAGTGAGTTCAGTTTTGTGCATATTGAATTTAAGATACCTATTTATTGGAGTTTCAGTTCAAGATGTCTGAAAGGCAGTTGGAGATGTGAGACCGGAGGTCAGCAGAGAGATTACAGTTGGATAAGTAGATCTGAAAGTCATCAGCATAGAAATAAATCTGTGGGATCTGATGAGATTGCCAAGTGGTATAGTAGAGAGGGAGAAGAGAAGGAGGCCCTGGACAGAGCCCTGTGGGATACCTATGGATAGAGGGTACAGCCTGGATGAGGATAAAGCAAAGGAGACTTAGAGCTATCTGATAGGTAGGAGAACCAGGAGAAAATGGTGTCCTGAAAACCTAGAGAGAAAAGAGTATAAAGGAGAACAGGATGATCAACTGTGTCGATAGCCACAGAGAGGTCAAGAAGATTAAGGACTGAGAAAAGTCTATTGGATTTGGCAATTAAAAGATCACTGATAACTTTAGAGAGAGAAGTTTTAGTTCAATGATGAAGTTTAAGGCCAAATTGTACAGTTAATAAGAGAGTGAAGGGAAAGGGAGTACAGGCATCCAATGTAGATTACTTCCTCAAGAAGTTTAACCATACAAGTCAGGAAGGATGTGGTGATAGTGGTGATGGAAGGATGAAAATGAGGGCTTTTTGAGGATGGAGGAACATGGGCATATTTGTAGATATAGGGAAGCTACCTAACCTTGAGCTTGATCTCTCAGTCCCTAGCAACTCTCTAAGGTTATCAGTTACATCAGACATAGGTCCAGGGTTGGCAGGGGGTGGGGGAGGGGAGGAAGAGATTACAAATACACTAAGACTCTAAAGGAGGGAATGAATTAAGTTCACCAAGTGTTTACTGAGTGCCTACTTTGTGCCAGGAATACTATCTGCTAGCCACTGGGAATATAACCAGTGTCTTTAAGCAACTTAAGAGTATACATCTTGCAATACACAAGACAGGGAAAACACATACACAGATAAATATGAGCAAAATTAATACATAGCAAACACAGAGTTTAGTGGGGATAGCACTAACTCTTGGAGAGGGGAGATTACGAAAGGCACCTGAACAATGCTTTAAAGGAGGCTACAATTATCAGGGAATGCCATACACATAGTATATCTGGATTTCAGCAAGATATTTAATAGTCTCTTACAACATCTTTGTGCATCAGATTAAGGGCCAATCTTGACTGGATGGTAGGACAGTAAGGCATATTTTTTATCTTTTTTTTATAATTTTAGACTTACATACTAAAATTTAAATACACAATAAGAAAAGAAAAACATTATAAACTTAATTACAAAACAAGAAAAGAAAAACATGTCATGTGCACAGTAGGACAAAAGAGATGATTCAAAATATATAGCAATAAATTTCCAGTTCAAGAAAACCAATGTATTAAATAAATGCTATATTTTGTTGAGAGCTCTCTCTTTTCTTTGTTTCCTACTAAGTTTTCTTTTGTTCTCTGCTGTGAACTTTTTACTTTGTTCTTTTCCCCCTCTTGCCCCCCCCAAGGCTACAATTAAGCATGGATATATTAATATATAGATATAGATATGTACACACATATACATATATATGCATGTATACACACACACACACACACACACACATATATATATATATATATATGAACGTGTACTTTCCCTAACAAATTCTATTCCTGATCTTTGTTTTTATGTTTCTTTCTGCCTATCTCTTATTTCCTATCCCTCCTGACTCCTCTACTTTACTTCTACCTGCCATTTTGCCCTCCTATTACTTAACCTATCCCCTCACTCCCAGGATCCCTTCCTTATCCTCCCGTTCCCATAAATCTAAACACCTTTTTATAACCTCCTTTGACCTATTCCCTCACCCACCCCTCAAAAGATCCCTCCTTTATCCTCCCATTCCCATTAATCTAAACTGCTTTCTATATGCCCTTTTAACATATTTCCTCACACTCCCTTCTGGAGAGCCCTCACTTATCCTCTCCCCATCTCTATCCCCTTATTGTTTTTTTTTTCTTTCTGAATTTAGAAGACTTTTATACTCTTCTAGATATAAATGTATTGTTTCCTCTTGAACCTATTCCCTATAAAAGTATTTTTCTAGAACTAACAGTCCTCCTCCCCCATCTAATTCCTCTGTGTCAGTTCTTCCTCTTGCACCTCATTTTTATAAGATAATTACTCTTTTTAACTGCTCCTAAATGGTTTTATTTTTTAAAGCAATATCATACTCAGGTCTACCCCAGTCTTATGAACTACCGAACTACTAATAATCTTAGACATACATTTTGTGTATATAAAAGGTTTGTCCTTTTTTGTCCTATAAAAGTTTGTCCTTATTAAGTCACTTATAATTTTTTTTTGGTATGTACCTTATTTTCTCTTGCCTCTTGTAAGTCAAATCTTCTATTAAATTCAGGGTATTTTTTAACAAAGTCCTGAAAATCTGGCAATTCATTAAATATCCATTTTTTTTCAATCAACATTATGCTTAGCTTTGCTGGGTATAATGTTTTCAGCTGGAACTCCAGTTCTCTTGCTTTTTAACATATGATGTTTGAAGACCCATGGTCTTTTAGTGTTACTGCTGCCGGGTCTTGTGTGATTCTAATTGTGGCACCACCATCCTTAAATTGTTTTTTCTTGTTGTTTGTAATATTTTATCCTTGAGTCGGGGATTTCAAAATTTGACTATAATATTTCTTTGAATTTTCCTCATAGGATCTCTTTCAGGTGGTAATCAGCAGATTTTTTTCTATTTCTACTTCCTCCTCTTGTTCTAATGCTTCAAGACAACTCTCTTTAATTATTTTTTGTAGTATTGTATCAAGATTTTTTTTAATCATAGCTTTCAGGTAGTCTGATTATTCTTATACTTTCTCTTGTTGATGTATTCTCCAGATTAGTTGTTTTTCTTATGAAATGTTTCACATTTCCTTCTATTTTTTCCAGTCTTTATATTTTGTTTTATGATTTCTTGATCTCTTCTAACTTCAATGGTTTTCCCTTGCCCAATTCTGATTTTCAAGAAGTTGTTTTCTTCCTTAAGATTCTGGATCTCCTTTTCTATTTGGTTGACTTTATTCTCATAATCTTGTTTTTCTTGGATCTTTTTTTTTTAGTTTTTCTTCAATCTCTCTCATTTGATATTTAAAATCTTTTTTTTAAGTTCTATGAATTCTTTTTGATCAAGTGACCATTTGACATTATTCTTTGAGGTACAGGAGGGTTTCTTTGTTTCTGTATCCTCCTCTGATTATGAACCCTGCTGTTCTCTATTCCCATAGTAATTCTCCGTGGTTGGATTCTTTCTCTTTTGCCTGTGGGTTTTTTAAAGATTTGTAGTAGCTTAGTTTTTGTAATCACCTCTAGTCCCAGGGTATGGGGGATGGTGTCTCTGGCCTCAGGTCCTTTTTCAGTTCTCCACTCTAGGCCAGAACCAAAACCAAGACCTCCAGCCTCATGCAAGTGCCCACAGCCAATGGTGTCCCCGCCCAACTGCTCGTGCACTCACTGGTATGTGCTTGTTCCTTCTTGTTCCCCAGCTGTATTTCCATAGCAGAGCTGGTTCTGGCATTCCTCATTAGCAGAGGTTCCTTTGATCTTCCTCAGCTCAGATGGCTCAGATGCCCGACTCCTCTCAGTCTTCCAGGGGTTTTGTTCCTGTGGCTGAAGCTGAGGCAGCCTCCCAACCCAGCTAACCCCAGGGCTTGCTTGTTGTTTAAGCAAACCTAACCTGGAGGTATTTACTCTTTTCAGTGACCTTGTCCTGTGATTTCTCTTCAGATCTTCTGATTGTCCTAGAAGGACCCCTGTTCTGCCTCTACTCTTATTTATTCTTACCACTCTAGGTTTATTCTGAGATGCTATTTTACCTCTTTTGTGGGGGAAAATCTTGAGAGTGGGATTTTCTAACCTACTCCACCATCTTCCCAGAATCCTCTAGTGAAACATATTTTGAACTGAATTAATGATAGGGAGTCAAATAGTAGTGCTTAATCTTAGCCTGGGAAAGTATCCAGTGGAGTGATAGAGAACATTGTCTTTGTCCACAATCCATTAAAAACTTTATCAGTTATTTGAAGATATAGAAGGTATACTCTTTGCAAATTTGCAAATGATTCAAAACTGGAGAAGATAGCTAATATGATGGAAAACAGATTTAGGATCCCCAAAGATTTAGAAATGTTATAACAAAGGGTTATGTCTAAAAAATTAATTTAACCAGGATAACTATAAAATCTTACACTTGGGTTCAATGAAAACCAACTCTCTAAATCTGTAATGGGGCAAATGTGGCTTTCAAGTACATGTGAAAATGTGTGTTAACAATATGAATTGGCAGCCCTCCAAAAAAGCTAATTCGAATTTTTGTTGCCTTAATAGAAATATAGGATCATGACTGAGAAAGTTGCTGTGTTCCATCCTAGTCAAGCCACAGCTGGATTGTGTTTAGGTGTGGGTGTCACATTTTAAAAGGCAAGTTGGATCATGTCTACAGAAAGAAGAGTAGTAATGTTGAGAGAATGGTGAGAGAAATTAAAATATGCAATACATAAGCCTGGTTCAAATAACTTAGCATATTTAACTTGGAGAAGAAAACATTTAAGATGGATTTGACAGATACATTCATATTTGAAACTTTTTCACATGGACAGGGGATGAGATTTGTTCAGTGTGGCCCCAGAGTTTTTATAAACCAGGACCAGTGCAGCAAAGTTACAGGAAGACAACTTCGGCTATATATAAGGAAAACACTTTCCAACAGGTAGAACAGGACCCTCCCCCTCTACACTCCCCCAAATGGAAAGGATTAGAGAGATTAGCATCCCTGGAAGTTTTTTAGTTGGGTCTTGGGATGATTTAAATAGGGGTTGAAATAATTGGACTTCCAACTGTAATTCTATGATAATTATGATATAAATTTGAGCTATTATTTTTATTATGATGATATATCATACAAGCAGACCACATAAGCAATCTACCTCAAGATATTAAGAGAAATTCCGGAAGCCCTTCAGTATATGAACTGGATTCTCTATGACAAATTTGTGGGAGGACGTAGACGAGAGTCAAGCAGGACTATCCAGGCATTGGTGATGTGTGATCTACATTGTTGCAAGGATCACCTATGTCAATGAGATCACAGATCTATTTAGGATATCCTGTTAGTACTCTGGAGATGATCCTTTTCTTAGGGCAGAGGTTCTTAACCTGGGGATTTGTAGGTAGATGTTAAGTGTGTCCATGAACATGGGGGAAAAATTCATCTATATTTCAATATAATTTGAGTTCCTTCATAATCTTAGGTATTTTATGTTATATAATTTAAAACATTATTTGTGTGGGTGTTTATGTTTTCTTGTGGCCTTTTCTGTATTCTATGTGTCCCTAAGGTCCTGGGGACCAAAATTACTGAAGGGTTTGATGTGGGATAGTTATGAGAAATTACATGAATTCCATTCTCCCCTCTTTTACCACATGTGTGATATTGGGTGAGTCATTTAATTTTCTTGTACTTGAGTTTCCTCTTCTGGAAAATGAGGAGTTTGAATTAGGTCCCCTCTAATTCTACATCTGTGGCAGCTAAGTGGCACTGTGGATAGAGAGAGTGCTGGGCCTGGAGTCAGAAAGACTTATCTTACTGAGTTCAAATCTGGCCTCAGACACTTACTAGGTAGGTGACCCTGGGCAAGTCACTTAAGCCTGTTTGCCTCAGTTTCCTCATCTGTAAAATGAGCTAGAGGAGCAATTGGTAAACCCCAAACAGGGTCATGAAGAATCAGATATGACTCAAATAACTCAACTACAAATTTACATTTATGATAAGCTTGTATTAAAGTATTTCAGTGGCATCTGCCATGGGATACTGCTCTGGCATAAATTCATGTATCTAAACATACGTACAAACATATTTGCCTAGTTACAGAAATACTGAAAAACCAGACACATTTGTTATGGAGCAGCTAACATTTTGCTCCTGAATTAGTTGATGATTCCTTGAACCTCAGACAGATTCATTTGACCTTGAGTCACCTCAGGATGAAGATTTGCAATCAAAACTAATTTTTTATTTAATGTAAGGCCAAAGGAAGCGTGACTTACTAAGTGTCCATGAAGAAACAATACAGAAAGCAAACCAAAGGCTCTTGAAAAACATACCGCCAATCCAATAAGTGTTACTAATGGAACGTTACTTTTTAAAATATTTATATTCGTATAGCTCTTTCAAGTATACAAAGTGCTTTTGTCATAATAACCCTATGAGGGAGTATTTTTACAAGTACTTTTTAGTTGTTTTGTCTTTAATATGCGTCAGACAACATATTGTATAAGCTTTCAGATGGGCACATAGGTCAGGGTTGTGATTGCTCAGTCCAGTATGTTCTCCATACTCTTAGACTCATAATAATGATTAACTCTGCAGACCCACCTGACCCTTTCCAATCACATTCCACTGGTTTTTATTGATGGGCACTCCTCTTTTTGTTGTCCCCATTTGTGTACTTTGGGATGATGGCAGTACTAAATCCTGGGATCATCAAAGATGCCCATAATGGTTAGTCTTGGCAGAATTTTGAACCACATTTTAGCTGAAGGCCCTTGGACACCTAGGTGGTACATTTTTAAACATGAAGAAGCTAAGTATCTGAGAGGCTAAAGTACTTACCTGGGTCCAGGTAGTTATGAAGTGCTAGGGCCATGATGGGAGCACTGCTTCTCCTGACTTTTAAGTACTGTGCTCTTTCCATTCCATTTCTAAAGTAACACCTTTTTATCAGTGTATGTGGGTGGGGGAAATAAGAGAGTAAGGAAGGTAATACAAAGAAAGTATCATATATGTACTAGAATGAGATAAAATGAATTATGCTGTGAAATAAATATACTTGAATTGAAAAAACGGCAAAAAGAATAAACTTGTCTTTTAAAAATCAGGCTCTCAGAAAGATTTCAAAATATCAAATTGAATCATTCTCAGAGTGAAAAGAAATGGAGACACAGCTATGGATTGATTTTTCACAGTAGGAGACAAAATGATTTCCCCTTACAACTTGAGGAATTATGCAAAACATTTTACAGATTTATGGCTTATGTCTTTTGATCAATGCTTCATTTGGCATGTATATCCTAGGTGATTATTATTGAAGGACACAACAAATAGTTGAATAATTTAGCTATTTTCATTGAAATTATAGGAAATCTAATTAAATATTTTGATTACTATCCTAGTTCCTCAGTGCCCCAAACAATCCGAATTTAGGAAATGGATAAGAAAAAACAAGTGCTAGAATACAGTGCCATGGCTCAGGTCCAGGTGATTGCTCCTCTTTTTCTATTGGTCTTCAAGCTGGCACATTCAAAGAATTGATAACGGCACTTGGTATTTGTGATCAGGGATTCTTTGGACTACAGCTGGAGAATGGTACTGTGCTCACTAGATTCATTTGAGGCCCACAGTTAAAGTGACCTGAAGAAATACACCTGTCAAGATTAAGAGGTGGGAATTGAGAGAGACTTTCAAAACATTTAGAATGAAAGAAAAAAGAGAAAAAAAGCAAGCGTGGTAGATCCTCCAGAGAAATATGCCTCATCCATTTTTTTAAATTCTGTTTTAAACTTAAGGGTCAGAACACAAATACAGAATAGAGAAAAGGAACAAAACATAACATAAACTTAAATATTGAAATTTAGATACAAAGTAAGAAAGAAAAAAAGGAAATTCTGCATAGCAGAATGTAAGAGAAGATTCAAAATACCTCATCCACTTTTGAAGGTTCCATTTCTTGTGACTCTGTGAATTTATCTGCCAGCACCACATGCTCCCTTCCGGGAAAGAGAAACAAAAAGACAAGAAAGAGACTCAATTCCTCATTATGGCTTCTTTGGAAGAAACTTTCTACATCTCAAGAAGGGGAATCCTCTCTTTAAAAACCAATAGAGCCATTACTTGTTACTGAGAAATCCAGTTGTCTTGTTGAAAGGGAAAAGAAAATCTGCTGAGAATAAATGAAGAATGCCTCTTATACGTTACTCAGCTCAGAATGACAACCCTACACCATAACCCCTGATGAGTGACAACATCTAAAACTCAGTTGTTGCAAGCTTCAATTGATTACTGTGTTGTACAATGTGCCGTACATCTTCAATCCAATTATCTTGGCAAATGTAGGTGGGTCTGGAGAGCATGGCCCTGATTTCTTTCTCTGGGAGCAATCTCTATGTTGTTACCAAAATGTTTCACAATTACATCTTAATTAAAGCTAAGAAAGAAGACACACATGTAGATAGAGAGGGTTGTTAATTAATTACATGATATCCTTTATGAGTCAGTCTACCATGGACTTTGCAGCCTTGGCTTCTCCCCACTACTTTTTTTTTTTATTGTCATATTTATTTATTTTTTTTATTTTTTATTTTTTATTTTAAATTTATTTTTGACATGTTTGGTTTTCAGCATTGATTTTCACAGGCGTTTGAATTACAAATTTTCTCCCCATTTCCTCCCCCC
>CM053623.1:316503747-316526523 GCA_028646595.1 Phalanger gymnotis | reverse complement strand
GGCCCTGCTTCCCTCTGCCACTTTGTGGGTTCTGCAGCTCTAGAATTGGTTCAGAGCCATTGTTTTATAGGTTTTTGGAGGAACTTGGTGGGGAGCTCACGCCAGTCACTGCTTCCCAGCCGCCATCTTGGCTCCGCCCCCCTCTCCCCACTACTTTTAAAAGAATGGGGTTTAGGATGAACTTCCATGAGTCATCCTGGTAATTTGTGATAGCAAATAAAATACTAAAGTATGTTAAGTTTTTTTTTTAAATATGAAAGAAACTTCAATAAGAGGGAGTTTTGCATTGACTTTTTAGACATTTCAATAACTAATAGATTCTTGGGGAATTTGGACCTTAGGCAACTTGTTTGCTTACCTTACAGTTACAGGGCTAAATTTCATTGCTTTTTGTTCCTAATTGTTTCCTTCCCATGACATTCTATCATTTTTCTTAGTTGTAAGGCTTCTGTGCACCTCAAGCAAAATCTTACTTGTGGTCATTTGAATTTAGAAGTAGCAGTTAAAATGATTGAAGTGGACAACCTTTCAGTCTTTGTTCTAAAGGTCCAGCAAAGTATTAGAAAAAAAAATTTTTGAAGACTATCTTCTGTCAATGAGAAGGCGAGACCGATGGAGCTATAGAGATGTGGAACTCAAAATTCCTTTGGGAATTTCCTAATCTCCATGATCTTTTTTTTTCAAAAAGTATTTTTTATAAGTTTTCCATTTATCTTCGCTAATCAAACTGAATATGTCGAAATAGGCATATTCATTCTCAATATAGGTCCTAAGCATTTAATTAAATTTAGAAAGTACAAGGTCTCTTTTCTTGAATTTACTTTTCTATTTGATACACAAGAAAAAAACAGTAGCTTATAGTTTTTCCTTCAATGAAGGAAAGATTTATCACAATTAATAATTACTAATATTTACATATAGTGCTTTAAAGTTTGCAGACCACTTCACCACTTCATTTTATCCTCACAAAGATACCTGGGAAGGCGGTAGGTGCTATTATTATCCCAATTTTTATAGATGAGGAAACTGAGGCAGAAAGAGATGAAGATGAAGGGATTTACCCAGGGTTACACAACTAGGAAGTGTCTGGGGCTGGATCTGAACTCAGGTGTTCTTGACTCCAGGCCCGATCCTACATCCTCTGCATGTGTATATACTGTTAAAAGCCCTAATTTGTCCACTAGTTACTGCTTACTCTCACTCATGACCAGCTCACCCTTTTCCCCCTCTCATCATGTATTTCTTTGATGACATGTTTACACCACTTTTACTTTGTAATGTATTACAGGTAGTTAGCAGCCTAACTTTCACCACTTTAAAGAAGAAAACACACACACACACACACATGCACGCACACATGCACGCACACATACACACCATTCACACCTTTCCACATTCCCAGTGCCAGTGTAGGCCACATTTCTCACTTGGTTTTTATAAGAGAAAAAAAGCTGGGTTGCCCATGGATAAGGTAGTTCCTGTGATGGACAAACAACAAGGGCAACAACAGCCTGTGATGTAACTTGAGGGACAGTACATTATATGATCAGAGATGTAAGGATATAAATAGGTAATCCCTCAAATCACAGAAGAAAAAAATGGAGATGCAGAGAAATTAAACCCCCTGTTCCAGAGGTATCAAAATCACAGCCTGTACAAATCACAAGTGAGCCAAAATCAGATTAAAATGTAATTGGGAAATGCTGAACAAAATAAATAGAAATACAACATATAGATAATGTTAATTTGTGGGTTTCCAAGTCAATACGCAGCCTCCCAGGATACTCTGAGTTTTGCACCACTGACCTGCACCATCCTGAAATAAGGATCATTCTCTTAGGGAAGACAGTAAAGAGAGGAATCTTGTAAAAAAAATAACCACACTTGTAGCAATTTTCTCTCCTCGTTTGTCTACCCAAGCACCCTATCTCCTTAAGCCTTGTCATTCCTGGCTCAGTATCAGATTGTTGCAATGGTCATAGGTGGCATCATAAATTCAGATGATAATGGAAGTCATCTGGCTCAATTCTCTCATTTTACAGATGAGAATGAAATAACTGGAGGTTAAGTGAATTATGTAAGTGAGATATCTGGAAGAGAGGGAGGTTTACATGAAAATTGTGCTGGCTGTTAGCTACTGTTTGTTAAGATGCATAAGTGCAAAAAGGAGCCAGAAAATTTTGAAACTTCTGATTGGAATTTTGAAGGAATATTTGAAAGTATTTGTCTTTGATTTCCTTTATTAAGTAGTTGTCATCTTAAATATTAGCAAAACTAATAAACTATTTTTTTTTTCTCCTTGGTATATTCTTTATTTTTTTCCTTCTCACTAGTAAGTGACACAGCCAGTAATCAAATACAGGTCCTAAGACTTCCTAAGGATCAATTTAAGTTCTTCGGAGGCTAGGATTTTTATGACTTGCCATCACACGGCACCATTAGAAGAATATTAGTATGAATAAGTTGGATATTTATTCAAGAGAGGATCATGGTGTCATTCAAAAACATTTGAAATTTTTCAATAGCCATCCAGTCTGATCTCCTACTGTTTAATTGTTGACTCAAGTCACTGTCCATTTGCAGTAGCCACTTGGTATATATACCTGTTCAGAAGGTTTTCCATCCAGCTGCATATCAAAATCTGAACAATAACATTTTTTTTGGTGGAATGCTTATAGAGTGCTGGAATTGGAGTTAGGATGACCTGGGTTCAAATCTTATCTTTATTACTTACTAGCTGTATGGCCCTGGGAAAGTCATAACTTCTCAAAGCTATGACTTTTAGCTAGTTATTTTGGATAAACAATTCTATGGTAATGTGTTAGTGAAAGAAATATTACTTTTCAACTGAATTTGAATTGGATTTTTGTTCCCTAGCCTTTATGAGTGACACCAATATTTTCAGAGATGTAAGAACATTAAATTTATTATTATTATTATTTTAGTACACAGACTTCCTTGTTTCCCTCTGGTCTTAGCCATGGATTTGTGATATGTATAAGATCAATTTAACCCTTGGTGAAAGCTCTCTGGTCTCTCCAAGATATTAATTAGCTGCTTTGATAAACTAACATGTGCTAATATAACACTGGGGCAAAGTTTAGAGTGCCCTGATGCCAAGTAATATGGATTTCTGCAGGTGCCAAAGATGGAGACAATGTTTCTGTCTCTGTTGTGGAAATCAAAGAAGAGGTTAAATCAATGATAAATATTTTAAGTTATTTAGTAAGGGCAGAGGGGGGAAACCCATGATAGGCCTTTGGAGAAGACTTAGGGGTCCTCAAAGTATCCCACAAATCACTAGATATGTTTCTCCACTTGGGCTGTTTTGTCATGCTGCATCTGTTCTGTAGTCCTCATTTGAACCCCAGGATTCATTTTGAAACTGCCTGGAGCAATAATTTATAATCTTGTAGGAACCGTGACAGCCAACTGTTTGATTTTTTTTTCTCCAATAGACACATATCTTCTTAAAATTGCTCTGTGGAGTGTGTTTCTTTTTCATTAAAGTTACTAAGACACTTCCAGATTTCAAGGATTTGTGATTCTGTCAATGTAGGGATCTCTCCAACAACACAGATTTTAACCCGTATATGCCATAGGCAACAGTCTCCTTAGCTTGCTGAGGCCAAAAATGTTCATCACCTGGTGGCCAATTTTCTACTTATGAGCTTCTCCAAACTTTTCAAGGCAGGACCCACACTCTAAACCTTTTTGCAGGAAATGTCATAGTTCATATTTACGCAGCGTTGTGTTTGAGAATCGAGAAGCACCTCTGCATCATTAGAGGACATCTGAGAGTGACTTTAGCAAGAAGTTTGGACTAATAAATTTAAGAGCAGATTTAAAAAAATACCTTTTAGGGCACTTTGACTCACCCCATAGTTCAACACTTTGATACCATAAGATACTGCATGTTTTCATACAAAAAAATTGGAGAATTATCAAATGAACAGGAGTTCCTAACCTTGGTGTCCATGAACTGGGTTTAAAAATATTTTACTATTTATATTTCAATATAATTGGCTTCCTTTGTAATCCTATGGATTTTATTTTATTTATTTGGGGGGGGCTTGTTTTTTTGTATTTTCAAATCTGTTTTTTTTAAATTATTTATTTTTGGTTTTCACCACTCACTTCCTTAAGATTTTGAGTTCCAAATTTTCTCCCCATCTCTCCCCTTCCCCCACCCCAAGATGGCATGCAATCTGACACAGCTATATATATATGTGTGTGTGTGTGTGTATAAAACATATTAAACATATTTTCACATTAGTCATGTTGTAGAGAAGAATTAGAACCAATGGGAGAAACCATGAGAAAGAAGAAACAAAAAAAGAGAGAGAGCAAATGGTATGCTTTGATACACATTTAGACTCCATATTTCTTCTTTTGGATGTGGATAACATTTTCTGTCATGAGTCATTTGAAGTTGTCTTAGGTCCTTGCATTGCTAAGCAGAGATAAGTCTATCAAAGTTAGTCATCACACAATGTTGCCGTTACTGTTGGATTTTATTTTATGCATTTTTAAATATATTGAGAAAGGGTTCATAAGCTTCACCAGACTTCCAAAGAGGTCTGTGACATATACAAGAGGTTAAAGACACCTGAAGTAGAACATTAATTAAGAAAAGCAACTTTACTTCATTTTGATGTCTACTTCAAGCACCATCTGCGAATGTTCTTTCTAAATTTCTATCTGCTCCATCACCCCCACCACCCTGTAATATTAGTTCAGTTCTCTGGGGGAAAAAAACACATCATGGGTTTGAAAGGGAGTTTAAATATCATTTATAATCACAGGATCATAGATCTTACAGAGTTGGAAGGGACCTGAGAGATCATCTTGTTGAACCTCATCATTTTCCTGAGCAGGAAACTGAAGATCAGAGAGTCAAATAATGTTACCGAAACTCACTCGTCATGGTGAGTAGCAGGGTTGAGATCTGAACCTATGTTATTTAATGTTGGATCTGTTTCTCTTGATTATTTCTCTTGATTTTCTATCAAGACTATCTTTATGAAGACAGTGGATCTTACTGTATTCCACACCCATTAGATTAATTTGAGCAGAACATATATTATGTCTTTCCATTTCAAAAAACCAACAGTTATCCTATTTAAATATAACTTTTATCTTAGTTTGTCTATGAGGGTAAACTACTCAGGCACATATCCAGAACAATCAATCCTAATGAGTAGTTTTTCCACTAAAGAATTGGCATCACTGACAAAATGTTTTTCTTTGATCTTATGATAAAACATATGGCATACTTGTCTTTTTCTCCTCTCCCCTCCCCTCCATTCTCTGTGTATTCGGGGATTTTACACAGTAGTGTCTGTGGTTTCCTTCATCTTCAGAGACGATGGAATGGACTTACTGTCAATAAAGCATATGCTCCTTTCAGCAGTGATGATGGATTTGTTCTAGTCCATCCATCCTCTCTTGCCTAATACCCTTGGTGACAAATGGCAGGCATTTACAAGATGTATGGCTAGTGAATAGTCTGTGGCCATAGAGCAGACTGAAACTCAGTGCCCTGCATAAGAAGACAACATTGGGTCAGTAGAAAGAACATTGAACTAACTCTGTAGTCAGAGGATATGGGTTCACATTTCCATTTAGGTAATTACTATTTAACTTTCAGTAACTTCTTTTGCCTGCCCGGCCTCAGTTTCCTCATCTATAAAATGAAGGTTGGACTAAAGAGCATCTGAGGTCCCTTCCAGCTCTCAGTCTATGTTTCATAAGCCAGTTGGATAAGCAAGTTACATTTAATAATTGCTGCATATTTGAAGCAAGTATATTTAGTATTCCTCTCTACCACACTCCCCTGAGAATTAATGATTTTTCTCTCCTTCTGAGAAACACACTCTTTGAGTGATAATCAAATACATTTAAATGCCTTATCAGAGAATATATGACTAAATATAATGGAAATAGTTATCAAGATGATTGCAAGGTTCTGCTCCATGGTAAACATAATTAACATTGTCAAAATCATGTTCCATATTTCAGTGTTCCAACAAGGATAGTATCCCTTAGCAATGGCTTGGATTAAAGCACTAGGGGAATAAGCAGTCTCAGAATAGCACTGAAGGTGTTGAAATGATAGCAGGTTTCAGTTTATGCATATGGACCATTTTGTTTATTCCAAATGCACTCAACAACAGATTACTGACAGTATCGTAGAGTACAGCATGGCATAAGAGATAGATGACTGGCCTTGCAGTCAGGAAGAGCTGCAGATCCTTTCTCTGACATTTATTAGCTGTCCATGAGCAAGTCCCTTTAACCTCTCTGAAACTGCTAGATCTCTTAACAGATCGCTTACTATTTGCATTGGTAGACGATGTTTGGCCTCCCCCACCCCCGTCCATGTCATCTCTGTTCCTGAACACACTGAACAGAAGAGATAGCTCCCATCCTAAGGGGGGAAACAGAGAAAGAAAAGAAAAAGAAAGAAATTTACCTGATAACTTTATAATACATTATATACATTAAATATTATACATTAAAAAGAATAGCAAGTTGTATATGATAGATTTGCAGTTTCATGTGAAACCATCTTTTTTATTATGCTATATGATATATTAGGGAAATACTTGTTTTTTCCAAAAATTAAAAATAAAATAAGTAAAAATTAAAAATAAAATAAAACATAGCTATGATCATCTCTCTTCAGTATCATAAATCTGGCTTCCCCCTTTCCTAGCAAATAAAACCCAAATTCCTAATACCCAAAGCCCTCCCAAATCTGTGCACAGTCTGTATGTCTTTTCCTGATCTTACTTGCTTGCATACATTTCAAGTTTCAGTCAAATAAAGGGGAAGGAATAAGTATTTTCTATAGCATCCACCACATGCCAGGCTCTGTACTAACTGTTTTTTACAAATATTTATCTCATTTGATTCTCCAAATAACACTGCAAGGTACATGTTGTTATTACTCCAATGGTACAACTGAGGAAACTGGGGTAAACAGAGATTAAGTGACTTACCCAGGGTCACACAGCTAGTATCTGAGGTCTCTGCCACTTGAAATCTCACCTATTCTTCAAGATTCAGCTCACACGACGCCTCCTTCATGAAGTCCTTCTCTCTCTGGACTTCCCAACTCTACCTAAGCTGGGAGTTGTCTCTCCCTCCTCTGAAAGGCCATAGTCCTTTGCACCTCTCTTGTGATGCTTCTCTAATTCTACTATTATTATAGTAATTTATTTGGCAATTTTTCCATTTTATTTTAGTTATTATAGTTGTGTAAAAGGCAATAGAGTAGAATGGAAGGAACACCAAATTTAGAGGGCTTGGTTTTGAGTCCTGGCTTCAAAACTTACTGGATTTGTGACCTCAGGAAGTCAGTTTAACTTTTAGAGGCTCGTCTTTCAAAAAGGCATGCTAATACATACACACTTTACCTCGTTTTCTTAAAAAATGAATAAGCATTATATTTATATCAATATATAAATATTGATTTATTTAATATAAATCAGTCATAAGCATTTATTAAGAGCCTGCTGCATTGTGCTAAGCATTGACAATACAAAGTAAATGACAGCCCCACTTCTCTAGCACCTCCCATCCTAATGGGGGAGACGACATGAAAACAACTATCTAAAATAAGATATAAGAACTATGTGAATTATCATATATGGATCTAATTCCTGATGTCTGTGGTCTCCTCCAGTTTTGTCTGTGGTCCTATGAGATCCATACCTTATTCATCTTTTTATTATCCATTGCGGCTTTCACGTAGTAGACACTCAACAGGTGCTGGTTGAATAAAAGAATAAACTGAAATTGAATTAAGTGGATGGATGTATAGATGGATGAATGAACCTTGATTAGCCACTCTTCTTTAGCATGAGCTGCTGCAGCTTCCTAACGTTTACACATTTGTTCTCTAGGATGCCACTTTGCAGAGGTTGGTATGAGACTTTGCAACCATCCTCAAATCATTTCACATTTCACATGGGCTTATCTCCCCCAACTATATAGTAAGTTCCTCAGGGATAGGGATTTCTTTTGTTCCATCCATAATTCTTGGTGCAGGATTGTGCACGCATTAGGCATTCAGTGAATGCCTGTTGATTGACTGGTCTGGGCTCCAGTTGACTCAGAATGACCCCCCAGAGGCTAGATAATTCCTAGAAGACATCAGCACCTGGCTCCTGGTGTCAGAAGCTTTGGGGAGCTCAAGGAAGACAGCATAGCAATCTTGATGCTTTGTAGCCTTATTAATCTTGTCAGGCTTCTAATTCATGTGATGAATGTCTGACCACTTCTGATGAAAACAAAACACAGAAGTTGATTCCTTTTTAAAAGGCTAAAACTCTTCTGGGACATCCAGGCAGAGGTGTGTACAGATGCAGCATTATTAGATCTGGGGGGTTTTGGTTCTGTTTTCCTTAGAAATTCTAATTATCCTATGTTCTAAGGCTATTTGAAAGTGAGATTAGCAATCAAAAAGTTACGTAAAGGTACTGTCTCTTAAACTTTCCAAACGTCCTCTCCAGGCTACTCTTTCTCAGAAATGCCCCCAGTGGCACTTCCTGTGATCTCTAAAAGTTATCTCTTCTCTCTAACTAGCCTTTACAATAATGTGATCTTGTTGACTTATAGGAATTCTATAGTGACAGCAGAGAATGTGCTCTGGTGCTGTTGTTTAAGAAATCATTTGTGTAACCATATTATTTGCTTCAGGGCACCTGCCAGTATGGATATTTCTGAAATAATCTGTATGGTGTCCAAATGAAGACACAGAAAGTTTGTAGGAGAATAATGAGGATGAATTTTTTCAGCTAGAGTTTCTGAGAGGGGAAAGGAAGGGTGAGCACCATAAGAATACTAATAGCTTACAATTATACGTGCTTTATGGTTACAAAACACGCTGCATATATTACCTCAATTGATCTACACAACCACCTTATAAGGCAGCCTGAATGTTATCCTTATTTTTTTTCTGCAGAACAGCCTGAGGACGAGAGAAGTTTAGGGCTTTCTCAAAGCTACATAGCTAGGATTTGCAAAGCTTGGGACTTGAACCCCAACATATCTTTTAGCTCCAAGCCCAATGTACTTTTTATGACTCTATATGCCTTAATTATGAAAATGGGCTGAAAATAAGGCTGGAGAGTGACAAAATAAAGTGAGATGTGAAACTGATCTGGCTAAATTAATCAATGCAACTCATTCCACACACAAAAACATTCAAAATGTCTCAATTTAGAAATATTGGGTTCAAAACAATCTATTTTGAGTGTCACCTCAAAAGTACTGAAGGAGTACTGAATTTAGAGCCAAGAGATTTAGATTCAGTTCCTGACCCTAACATTAACTAGGTTTTTGACAACAGGGGATTGTCTTCATATCTCTGAGCCTCAGTTTCCTCATCTTCCAAATGGGGATATTATGGAACAGATTTAGAGCACAAATAGACCTTGAAGGCCAACTCTATTGGGATGCTTAGTCTGAGATCCATGGACAGATTTCAGGGGTTTTGGTTTTTAAAATATTTTATAGCTATTTCAGTATAAATGGTTTCTTGTGTAATCCTATTTATTTTATTTTATGCATAATATTATTCAGAGAAGGTGTCCACAGACTTCATCAGAATGCCGAAAAGGTTCATGGCAAGAAATCCCAAAACCTTGATTTAGATCAATCCCCTCATTTTACAGATGAGAAAATGAGGTCCATGAGGGGCAGGCTAGTTAGTTGTCCAGGGAAACAAAGCAAGTGGCAAAGCCAGGATTTGAGCCTAGGCCTTCTGACTCCAAATCCAGTGCTGTTTTCCTAGTAATGCTCAGGGCTGTTATGAGCAAAGTACTTTCTAAACTTCAAGGTGATATATAAATGGGTGGTATCATTATTCCCTGTGCTAGATAGAGAGATGCAAATAGCAAAGGAATCATCCTATGAGGTCTCTTTTGGATTCTCAGCTGAAAGTTAGATGGGGGACTACCATGAATATAAATTGCCTAAAGGTGAATTGCTGCTGGGGATTATGGTTCATGCATTTGTGTGAATTTTGAGCACTAAACCTGAATAGACTCCTGACTACATTAGGGCCTCTTGTATTCAGCTGAAGTTACAAATACATGTCACTGACATGCTTCCTGCTGTTTACCTTATTAGACCACAAGTAAAGATTTTTTTCCCCTAAAAGTGGCCTTTTAGACACATTTATAGGACCTCCCTCTGGTTGCCATTTATTATTACCACTATCGTTACACTGCCATATCTTGTTACCCTTTGTTGACATTTTCAATTTAATTAAACAAATATATATTGAGTTGTCTGCTACATACAAGGCACTGTCTGTGGGCTGGGGATACAAAAATGAAAAAGACAAAGCACTTTAGATATATTTCTAAATTCACTTTTATTTTTTTAATTAATAAAAATCTGTTTCATCTTCATCCCAACTCCCTTCCCCCCCAATGCTGAAAAAATGAAAAGAAAAACAAAATGCCTGCAACAAATATGCATAATTAAACAACAAAAACTCCCCTATGGTTTGTTTCCCCATCCCTGTCTCATGCCCCACAAATATGCCTCACTCCTGAATCCATCACCTCTCTGTCAGGGTAGCGTGCTTGGTCACAATTCCCCTTCAATGTTGTGGTTAGTCATTACATTGATTAGAGTACTTAATACTTTCAAAGATGTTTGTCTTACAATGCTCTTCTAATTGTATAAATTGTTCTCCTTGTTCTGTTTACCCTGTTCTGTATCAGTTCATTCAAATTTGCCTAGGTTTGTCTGAAACCTTGTCTTTCATAATTTCTTTTAGCAATAAAAATTGTTCATTGTATCAATATCCTGTATTTTGTTCAACCATTCCCCAAACAAAGGGAACTCCTTTAGTTTCCAGTTCTTTATCACTTCAAAAAGAGCTGCTATGAGATAAAAGGACACTATAAACATTAAAGGGCATTATAAATTAGATTATTATTATTATTGTTACTGTTATCATTGTGGCGTTGTCTTTTGTATTCACAAAGCTTATAATCTTATAGGAAAATAAGCCAGATGTCAGATGCATAAATAGCTTCAAGGGAAGGAATGAGAAATAAAGCTGAGAATATAGGTTGGTGCTATATAGTAAGGGTTGAATGGCAAACTGAAGGGTTTGGACATTATTTCTAGACACTTGAGAGGCAGTGAAGGTTTTTTTATAACATAAGAATATAATCAGAACTATACTCTAGGAAGATTAATTTTGCAGCCCATGTTCAAGATTGGAGTGGGGAAATGCTGGAATCAGAGACACTAATTAAGAGGCTATGGCAACACTCCTTGTGGGAGGTATTGATGGTTTGAGCTATAGAATTTGATGATAAACTATAATGACATGAAATATACACTGGACCAAGAATGAGATGACTTGGATTCTAATCTTGGATCTATTATGAACTAATTGTGTTACCTTGGAAAAATCAATTAACCTATCTGAACTTTATTCCTCATCTGTGAAAAAGAGGGAACTGAACAAGATGACTTCTAAGATTCCACACAGTGACTGAGAATCTCTCATCTCATTGGTGATCTTTCAGAGGACAATCTAATTTAAAAAGTGAGGTTAATATGAATTTTGCATAGAGTTAAGGAGTGACTTGGTAAGGAAATGAAAGCAGTTAATAATTATCTTTTGAAAAGTATTGGTGAGTTGAAGAAAAAAAGTTAAGGGTCAGCAAAATAGAGTAATCTTTCTTAGGATGGGGGGACAATATTTATGGGAAGAGAGACAGCCAGACAGTAGAGAAAGAGACACTTAATATGTAAGAAGGAAAGACTATAACTGATAGAACAACGTTAAGGGGAGGCACAAGGGCACTTTGACCAGGTCAGCACTGACTAGGAAGTGATATAATTTTTCCTCAGAGACAGGAACTGATGAAGAGAGAGGAAAGTGAATATAAAGAAGAATTTTGAGATGGAGAGGAAGGAAAGTGAGGGAATACATATGAAGTGAAATCAGTCTTCTGATGTCATCCCTTGATGATAGCAGGAAGTGGAGAACAGATCTAGTGGTGTATAAAGATAGTTTGAAACAAGATAGTCTATCTCTCAGCTTCAGGAAGTTTCTCTGGCTTTCTCACATGTCTGAAATGTTTTCCCCCTCATCTACATCTCCTAGCTTCCCTGACTTCCTTCAAGTTCCAGCTACAGGTAGCCTTACCCAACCCCTCTTAATTCTAGTTCCTTCCCTCTTTTAATCATTTCCCATTCATTCAGTATATAGCTTATTTGCATATATTTCTTTGCTTGTTTTTCCCCCTTTAGATTATGAGCTCCTTGAGGTCAAAGACTTTCTTTTGCTTCTTTTTGTACCCCCAGTTCTTTGCACAGTGCTTGGTTCATAGTAGGTGCTTAGTAAATGCTTACTGACTCACTGATTACCTAAGTAGTAAGGATGGAAGGTCAAGGGAGATGAAGGATTCTAGGGTGGCAGTAATTACTGCAATTTCTTAGGATGGAGAGTAGAGAAAGTAGCAGAAATTGCTGGCCATAGGATTAAGGCTTGGTTAGGAAATAAATAAAGCCAGAATAGAGGACCACATAAGTGAGTGGGGACTGGAAGTCATAAGAATAAAGAGAAGGCTAATGACTGAGGTAGTAGGGATAGCAGTGGAAGAAGGAATTATATTCAGAGAGAAGAATTTTAGGGTTCAGGATCTTGAAGAAAGAACACTACAGAATGATGGGGTGTTAAGTGGAAATGGAAATCCCTGGAGTGGAAATGAAGTTTAGTTGACATTGAGAAGTTTAGAGAATGCTTAGGACAGAACATTAGATGTGTTATTAGTAATCCTGCTAAGTCACAAAGAGTGGGGTGGAAAGGAAAATTGCAAGGTTAAATTTTGAATTCCTTGATATTAGAGAATATCATCAAGGTTTATAGATAATAATGATGAGGTTAGGTAGAGACTAGATTAGATAGCTTGAAGATTATTGAGTAACGGTGAGAGAACAATAGTCTGGTAACAGCAGTGAAGAGCAAAGAATTTGTCTACTTTTCTTCATCTTGTGCGTTGTGGGGCAGGCAGGGGATAATGAGAAAGAATTGGAAGTGTGATCATAAGAAAGTTAGGAGTCAGTTACTGCAAGGAGAGTAAACAAATACTTAGGAATAATTTGATCATATGGGACAGTTTGTTCACCATCCAATGGTTGAAAAAGGACTTGTATAGGAAAAGATAGGGAGTGAAATGGGAAAGAGTGGGCTGGGTTCGATTAAGAAGAGTATAGACAGAAGGTTATAAAAAAAAGAAGAGTTTGTACCTCAGGTAGTCATTCTGAATTAGGAAAACAGGATTTTGGAAGGTCTTCTGAAAGTCTAGATTACCTTAAAGGAAGAGGGGGCTTATCAAAGTTAGCTAATGAAGAAACATATAGAAATAGATGCATTCTGTTCTGCTATAATTGTTTTGAAAAGATCACTGTATTCTAACTTAATTGATATAATAGAGAATATTTTGAGCATAACACAGATTTCAAAGCTTCTGTGTGGTTTCTTTTGCAGGACACAGGAAGAACACAGAAAACTGCACCACCTCCTAATAACTTACAAGCTACAAGCTTCCAGGGCTCTCTTCCAGCAAATTTCAGATCTTTGTCAAGGTAAGCATCATCTTTATTGTATATCTTCTAGTGCAGTAAGAGGTGTGAGCAGAGATGAGGTAGACCTCACCACTTCCACCTCCTTCTACCAGGGGCTCTGACCCTCTTGTCCCAGAGTTATAGTCAGTTACTTCCCAATTCGCTTATGTAGCCAGGGCTTCAGGCTGAGCAGCAGTTGGAGGCCACAGAAGTGGCCACTATTTATTGTAGTATTTTTATATTCTTAATGATTTAATATGTATTAAGCTGGGTTACCATTTTTATTAGGTTTCTGTCTCTTTTTTAACATGTTGATCATGAAGGTTTTGAGTGTTGTGCCTCTAGCCACATTTCCCCCTAAGCTCTGTGGTCTTAATTACATAATTTTGCAAAGCATGGTCCTTTTGCAGAACACATATCTTGTTTATTGCAGAACTGACTGTAATCCCAAAGTTCCCAATAAAATGAAAATGTGTCAAAACATTGGTCTGATCTACATATTCCAACAAAGTAACATGGAGGTTACTTTACAACTTCTAGTGGTGGTAAATGGCAAAAATGTGGTTACATATATTTTGGAATCCCTCTGTGTGAGTTTTCCTCCTATAAAAGTAACTTGTACCAATGATATTTGCATTGAATTATGTATTACTACAATGAATGCCCATCATTCACTTTTTTCTTATTCAGTTACTGTTTAGTTGTTTTTCAGTCATGTCCAACTGTTTGTGACCCAACTTATGGTTTTCCTGGCAATGATACTAGAATATTTTTCTGTCTCCTTTTCTAAGTCATTTTATAGGTGAAGAAATGGAGGCAAACAGAGTTAATATGACTTGCCCAGGGTCACACAGCTAGTAAATGTCTGATGCCAGATTTGAACTCAGGAAGATCAGTCTTCCTGATGCCAGGCCCAACATTGTCCACTATACCTAGCTGCCTGACTTTCTTCTTACCAAATTTATATCCTTATGACTCTTCAAATAATGACTAAAATAAGCTTTGAGAAGATAGTAACTACATTTTCACTTCTGGTATGAAATTTGAGGTAAGGGAGCATAGTCGCTTAGTAAAGTGTGAGAAGCATGGATCCAACAAGGAGAATGAATACGTCAGACAGTGGGAACTTATTCATTGTGACATATCTTTGCTGCTTTAAAAAAAACGCACATATACCTTTGCACAAGAAGCTAATTCACTGAGAATGGCTGTTAGCAAGTGATACTAAAGGTGTGTGTGTGGGGTGGGGGGGGGGGAGGGTAGTGGTTGGAAGTATATGGCCCAGGAAAGCATTTCTTAGAGTAGAATCCAAAGAGCCCGTCCAAGAGCTGTAGAGTTGACATGGGAGCCTTGGGGACAAAGAAACTGGGACTAGAAAATGGAAGCCAAAGGGACATTCTGCTATACTAAAAGGGTCCCTCGAGGGTTAGCTTTTTTTGGTGTGTAAGGAAAAAAAGGGCACTAGACATTTGTTAATGTAAAAAAAATGTCTTTGAGTCATGGGGAAAAGGTGAACTTAAACCTTAATGTGTAAAAAGGGATCAAGAAAATTGAAGGCTTCCAATAAGATGTACAGGCAATGGGGTATAGAAATCTATGTTGCCCTACAAGAAAGTAGATAAGGGGGAGAGTAATGGGGTGAAAGAAGGGAGGAAAGGCTGGAGAATGGGGCAATCAGAATACATGCCATTTTGGGATGGGAGGGAGAGTAGAGATGAGGAGAAAATTTGTAACTCAAAATCTTGTGAAAATGAAAGTTGAAAACCAAAATTAAAATTAAAAACAAAAAGGAAAAAAGAGATCCTTCTATCTTATTATTTCTCATACCACTGGAGACCTCATTCAGAGTGAAAGAGACAATTTCAGATTCCCTACATGGTTCTTGAAAGGTCTCAGTGTAATACTACTGTTTAATTATAGTGTAGCTGAATTACCAGTTATAAGGCTGTATGGGTGTACTAACTAAAAGAAAAGGCCCACCTCAACATTCAGTAACTGAGCTTACTTACTTTTTATATGACTTATTATTAATAATTACTGACATTCCTTAAGTGTGTTAAGGTTTACTTTTTCATGATAATCCTGTGAAGTTGTCTGGTAGAAACATCTCATAGCTTTTCCCCTTCCTCTCTGCCCTCTCTATGCAGGTTAGGCTAATTTTTTCTTACAACACAAAAGTATTGAGACTTTCTTTGGGATTGGTTGGCAGAGGGGTCTAAAGATTCAGATTATTGCTCTTATTTCCTTATGGCCTGAGAATCTCCAGTGTTACTTTGATGCTTGACTAGTGGATCATGTCAAGGAAGCTTCACTCAGGTGAATCAACTCCAAGTGTCCTCACTGCTTATCCTTCTCCTGCCATGGCTAAATAAATCTCTTTTTATTAACTATTGAAAACCTAATGCATACATCATTTTGTTCTTATGTGGAACCTTAACTATCAGGAGACTGATAGCTGGGGGTATGAAGATCATCATCTCCATTTTACAGATGAACAAACTGGGGCTTGGAAGTGTAATGATTTGCCCAAGGTCAAATGAGTGTCAGAACCAGGATAAGAAATTGAATCTTCTTGATTTCAAGTCCAGTGCTCTTTCCACTCAATCATGAATGTATAAGGTGAGGTCTCTGCTCTTGAGATGTTTAGAATCTAGGTAGGGGACAAAAATAACCTTATGTTTGACCAATGGCTGTTGTTGGAGGCTTTCTCATTTTCTTTATATGTACTCAATTTGTATAATCTGCCAGTGTCTCCTATGACTGAACTGAATATGAAGAGCTGAACTGTTCCAGGAGCCTCTGGAGATCTAGGATATGATACTTTAGTAAAGGACTCCTCACCAAGGAGTTGGGAAAGGACTTTTCAACAATCCAGAAAGGAAAACAGGGGTAGTATAGAGAGTCTATATCAAGTAAATTATAGAGTTCTAAGTCATGCTCCACTTCCCTAGTGATTAGAAAGCTAGACCAAGCTGTAGCGAAGTAAAGCTCCAAAGAGTGAGTTCCCTGAGGAACAGTGATTGGATCATTTTGTGAGAATATCACAAAGATCTTGCTCATAGTTGATGCTAGGGGAATAGAGATGGAGGTTCATTGGATGGAAGGTGTCTTGGGAAGAAAGAAAGGAAGGAAGTAGGAAAGAAAGGGACAGAGAGAGAGAGAGAGAGAGAGAGAGAGAGAGAGAGAGAGAGAGAGACAGAGAGAGAGAGAGAAGAGAAAGAAAGAAAGAAAGAAAGAAAGAAAGAAAAAAAGAAAGAAAGAAAGAAAGAAAGAAAGGAAGGAAGAAAGAAAGGGAGGAAGGAAGGAAGAAAGGAAGGAAGAAAGAAAGAAACAAAGAAAGAAACAAAGAAAGAAAGAAAGAAAGGAAGGGAGGAAGGAAGGAAGAAAGAAAGGAAGGAAGAAAGAAAGGAAGGAAGGAAGGAAGAAAGAAAGAAAGAAAGAAAGAAAGGAAGGAAGGAAGAAAGGAAGGAAAGAAGGAAGGAAGGAAGGAAGGAAGGAAGGAAGGAAGGAAGGAAGGAAGGAAGGAAGGAAGGAAGGAAGGAAGGAAAGAAGGAGGGAGGGAAGGAAGGAAAGAAGGAAAGGAAGAAGAAAGGAAGAAGGGAAGGAAGAAAGAGGAAAGGAGGGAGGGAAGGAAACAAATTACCTTATAATGCACAAAATGGTTTACTGAAAAAGAGTGTTTGGAGGCAGAAGATCTTGGCTCAAATTTTAATTCTGCTTCTTGCTGTCTGTTTAATGTCGAGCAAATTACTTTACCTTTTTGAAACTGTTAAATGAGAGGATTGAAGTCTAAGAATTCCTATTCTCCTAGGTCTCTTTACATATACAAAGTAAGTTGAACTACAAACAAAAGGGATAAGCCCCAATAAAGAAAAATACTTGTTCAAGTATTTCAAAATCATCTTCAAATTCATTCAGGAAATGCGATAACATATAAACCATTTTGCAAACCTTAAAGTCCTATATAAATACTAGCTTTTATTGTTATTTTCTTCAGTGCTAAAGCTGTCAGTTCTTTAGGAAAGAGCTGTAACTACCAGCTAGGATAGGAATTCTTTGACTTCTTTTAATTGTGCGGGAACACAGGTTTAAGATAATTGAATTTTGAGGACAGCTTTATTGACTCATTTAACAAATGGGTTCTCCTTTCACGAAGGTAACAAATAACAGAGCTGATATTTGAACCCTGAGCTTCTAGCTCCAAATTCCACAGTTTCAAGTACACCATGTTTTCTTCATAACTTGAATAGTTGTGACATTAGTCTTTGTATTCTCAGCCCTTAACATAGTATCTGTTTGTTGATCAGTGAATGAGTCAGCAGATGACAATGAAGTAGAAATCATCAGAGTGAATTAGTAGGTTCCACAAGAGCAACTCAAAGATGATTTTATTATGAGAAGCCTCCTTGCTAAGATTATATGTGACCTAGGGAAATACTCACTGTGGAATCTTTGAGGCTTGAGATTCCTATGATTCCTATTTCAGAAAATTAAATGATTGCTTGTTACTTTTTCTTATACTAAAACTTTATTCTCACAAATGTGCTTGAAAATGGAAAATTGCTGGGTTTTCTAGTGTAATGATGTCTCCAAGTTTCTAGCTAAGGGTTTGAGCAGAGATTGGTACTCTTCCAAAATTAAGAGTTCTTCAAGTCATAGGCATGCTGGCCCAAGGTTTACCTTTGAAACAATGTACATTTACATGTTGGAATAAGTCACCGGAATCACAGAATATCAGCAGTGGGAGGCAGTGCAGAGGCCATAGAGTCCTACAAGTATGTAGTCAAGAAACACTTCTATAAATGGTCATGAACTATTTTCTTGAAGAGCTCAAGTGAGGGAAACCAACAGTCTTTCAAGGCAATTTGATCAACTTTTAATTTATTTTTTTTAATTTATTTTTTGTTTTTAGTTTACAGCACTCAGTTCCACAAGTTTTTGACCTGTATAGGGAATGAACCTGTGACCTTGGCGTAATTAGCACCAGGAGCTAACCAGCAACTATTGAAATCCACTTTTAAACAAGACTGTCAGGAACTTTCTTTCTTTCTTCCTTCCTTCCTTCCTTTCTTTCTTTCTTTCTTTCTTTCTTTCTTTCTTTCTTTCTTTCTTTCTTTCTTTTTTTTTTTACTGAAAACTGCCTCTGTAATTTTTTCCTGGTATTCCAACATTTACTTTCTGAGTCCAAGCAGTAAATAAGAATAAATTCCCTATTCCATTTGACAGCCATTCAAGTTGAAGAAAAATACCCAGAAAGTCCCTCCCCAGGCTAAATGTCACAATTCCTTTAATCTAGTACTCTTAATCTGAGATCTCTAAATGTTATTGATTTCATTTGTAATCCTATATATTTTATTTTATATATTTAAAACTGACTGCCAAAATGGTCCTTCCATGATATACACCAAAAAAAAAAAAAAAAGATAACATAGTAACTTGGAAAATCTGAAGCTAGAACGCTTGAGTCTTCTTAAAATCCAGAGTTTAATTGATCTATGTACAGAAGAATCTCAGAGTCCCTCAGCATCTTGATCACTGTCTTTGGATGTTCTCTAATTTGTCAGTGTCCTTTATAAAATGTGACATGCAGAACTGAATATGGGAATTCAAATGAAGTCTGACCTGGGAAGAGTACAATAGCAACGAGTTTTTAGCCATGGTGAAAGTGTAATATTTGAATTGGCAAGCATTAGTAAGGAGAGCAGTTCAAGGTGGAATGATATAGTGAATGAATAGAGGTGGTAATTTGTAACCTGTTTCTTGGAGGTGTGAAGCAGATTGGCTTGGTAGCTCCATATACGGGAATCATGAGAGAGATGATATTGGAAAGGTAAGGCAAGGTGGTGGACGTAATTTCTTGAATGCCCAGGGTGAGACATTTGCATCTGATTTAGTTGCTGATGTGGAGCCGTGGATCTCTTTGTTTGCTTACTGACTTGTCATGACCAAATGCCTTAGGTTGTATCTGTGAAAAATATACAGACGAAGGAGCTTTGAGGAGACGCAGGGGTTCTAACCTCAGCTCTTCCAAATTACTGTGTGGTCTTAATCTCTTTGAGCTTCAGAATGAAGGGTTTTGATTATATTTTTTTCCTCTTTTAGAATGATTTTTTTTTTGTTTGAGCCAATTTGACCATATACAACTGTAATTAAAACTACCTTAATTACCACTACATGGAAGGCAGCATGGCATAGCTGATAGAGCAGTATACTTGAGGACAAGAAGATCAGGATTTAAGCCCTTTCTCAGTCATATACAACTGTGTGACCCTAGGCAAATCATTTATCTCAGCCTCAGTTTGCTCATCTGCAAAATGAAGATATTAACATCTCACAAAGCTGCTGTGAAGATCCAATTAGATAATGTGCTGACAACAGTATTTAAACCTTAAACTGCTATATCAATATTAACTATTATTATTCTTAACACTAAGAAAGGAACACACCATACTTTTACTTCCAAGTTTAGCCTGGTCAGAACTGTGGTAAACAAGATTGATGATCTATTATTTCTCCCCTCAAACCCCCTGCCATCACTTGATGTTAGCATATGAAGTGCTATAATTTATTAGGTTTTGCAGCACTTTAGAGGTTTATCTTTTTTCCCCCCAGCGCTTAGCCCATAGTATTTTTTAATGAATTATTTGAAATATGTATATACACATAATTAATTTTAAAAGTCTCATTAAAAAGAAAGAGGAGTAAGGAAATAAGTGTTAATTAATTTAATATTATTTTCACTTGCAAATGCATTTATAAATTTAAAAGGAAAATGGCTGTGATAAAAAGATGTGGGGAGGGTGTTGTTTCTGAATCCAAGCTGCATTAGGAATACATCACAGTTACTTAAAGCCATTATATTTAAGATTGACTTTAGTGAAGCACTATAGATTAGTGCATTTAGTTTAGAGTCTGGGCTTATTTGTTAATTGTTGGAAGACAGCTTAAAAATAATATTTATGAATGAGTATGGATTTATTCATGAAAGCCAGTAGGACCTGAAGGATTTTTTAAAAAATATTTTTATTTGAAATTAGCACCCCAAATTTTGAAGTTTTCAAAATGAGTCATATTTTAGACACTGCATCATAGTGAAAGAATGTTTTTTAAAAAATATTGCATAAATATTTCTCAATATGTGGAGAGTAAGTTTTATGGCCTCAGTTCAAAGAACATTGCTCTTAGAAAATCATTATGAAGCTGGGGGAAAAATCATCTGTGCTTTCTCAATCCTAATATGAATGCTTTTAAATGAATACTAGAGCATACTGCTATCTTGGAAAAGTAGCCATGCATATTCATAGTCAACAGAGTCAACTGTTGACTAGCCCAGATATTAGTGTAGGTTTCTGACTACCTGAATTGACAGTCCTGAGCTTGCTCTTTCCATTTTTGTTCAAATGTCCAGATTATGAGCATGTTCCCTTGAGTTTCTGACTTTCTCTGCCAGTTACTTGGGAAGTCTCAGGGGATCCAATCTGTTGGTCAGATGGATCATTTATTGTCTGACATCCTTGCTGAAGGACCCCACCCCCCCAGCATCTTTTCTCATGATAGACTCCAGTACTTCTGCCGCAGATGACTTTCTGTTCACTTTCTCATTTGGCATACTATAGGTAAACAAAGAGGCTATAAGAAAGGGAGTTTTGATCATATGCTGTATTTAAATTAGTAACACTGGGGGAAAAAAAGAGTTCTATAACAAACAGGGAAATCTGAGATATCAATTTAAAGATTGATGAAAGTTATTTCAAATATATTTTCAATGTGATACAATTTTAATATCCATTACATTCTATTCCAAAAGGAAATCACATTTTTTTTAACTTTTTTGTAATTTATTTTTTAAAATTTAATTTATTTAATATATTTAGTTTTCAGCATTGATTTTCACAAGAGTTTGAACTACGAATTTTCTCCCCGTTTCTACCCTCCCACCCACTCCAAGATGATGTATATTCTGGTTGCCCCATTCCCCTGTCAGCCCTCCCTTCTGTCACCCCACTCTCCCTCCCATCCCCCTTTCCCTTCTTCTCTCTTAAGGCAAAATAAATTTCTACGCCCCATTACCTGTGTATCTTATTTCCTAGTTGTGTATAAAAACTATTTTTTTTTTGTTTTTGAATGTCTGTTTTTAAAACTTTGAGTTCCAAATTCTCTCCCCTCTTCCCTCCCCACCCACCCTCCCTAAGAAGGCACACAATTCAACATAGGCCACATACATACCATTATGTAAAACCCTTCTACAATACTCATGTTGTGAAAGATTAATTATGTTTTGCTCCTTCCTAACCTATCCCCCTTTATTGAATTTTCTCCCTTGCCCCTTTCCCTTTTCGAAAGTGTTTGTTTTTGATTACCTCCTCCTCCTGTCTACCCTCCTTTCTATCATCCCTGCTTTTTTATCTTCTTCCTCCTTCTTTGCTGTGGGTTAAGACACCAATTGAGTGTGTATGGTATTCCTTCCTCAAGTCAAATCTGATGAGAGCAAGATTTACTCATTCCTTCTCACCTGCCCCCTCTTCCCTTCCTAAAGGATCACTTTTTCTTGCCACTTTTATGTGAGATAATTTACCCCATTCTTTCTCTCCCTTTCTCCCTCTCTCAATATATTCCTCTCTTATCTCTTATCCCTTAATTTGATTTTTTTAGATATCATCCCTTCACATTCAACTCACCCTGCGCCCTCTGTATGTATGTGTATATTATATATAATATATATAAATACACACACACCCCTACATATATACATACATTGACATACACATATGTGTATATATGTATACACACACACACACACACACATATATATGCATATTTCTTTCAGCTACTATGATACTGAGGTCTCATGAATCATACACATCATCTTTCCATATAGGAATGTAAACCAAACAGTTCAACTTTAGTAAGTCCCTTATGATTTCTCTTTCTTGTTTACCTTTTCATGCTTCTCTTGATTCTTGTGTTTGAAAGTCAAGTTTTCTATTCAGCTCTGGTCTTTTCACTGAGAAAGCTTGAAAGTCCTCTATTTTGTTGAAAATCCATGTTTTGCCTTGGAGCATGATACTCAGTTTTGCTAGGTAGGTGATTCTTGGTTTTAATCCTAGCTCCATTGACCACCAGAATATCGTATTCCAAGCCCTTCAGTCCCTTAACGTGGAAGCTGCT
>CM053623.1:316485433-316503247 GCA_028646595.1 Phalanger gymnotis | reverse complement strand
TGAATGATATTTGTGCGCTGAATTAAAGTAAGCTTGCCAACCCCTTAACCTTGCTCTCCTTATTAAGGCAGATCAAAAGAACCTGGGCTTTCTGGCTGCCCGGCAGCTTTCTGGGTGCTGGCTGTGGGTGGATCAGGACCCCCCCACAGAAGCTGCTAGCCAGATTGTTAAAACACTTCCATAACAGGAGTGAACACCTTTTCTAACCATATGCCTCCTGGTTTTATGTCTTACTTATAGTATTAATCAGAGGATCATTGAACAAAATTAGCTAGGTGGTTGCATCTATCAAGGAATCTTGTAATAATAACTGACATTTATATAGTACATTAAGGTTTGCAATGTGTTTTCCTCATAGTATCCTTTTGACAGTAGTATAAGGAAACAATTTCTGGGACATATAAAAACTTGTCTATGGCCACTCAGGTAGTCAATGTCTGAGAGCTGATTTGAATACAAGTCTCCTGATTTGAAGCCCAAAGTTCTACCCCACTACCAACTGTATTGTCTCTTTAACATGTTGGGTTTTGTTTATTTTAATTTACCAAAGCTGTGATTTCATAGGCATAGGTAGAAATTCCCTTTCCTAATGAAGATCAGGGCTTCTCTACAACTTAAGAGTCATAGAGAGTTGCTAGATCACTGAAAGGTTAAGTGCCTTGCCTAGGGTCATATAACCAGTATATGTCAGAGGTAGAACTTGAACCCAAGTCCTCTTGGTCAACTCTATGTCCACTGTAAAACACTACCACATTTTAATATGATCTTAACATAGGAATAGCAGAGGAGAGCCTATTAAATTCTGTTTTGCCTTGCTAAGTCAATGTTTGATGTTCAAAAGATAAACATGGCAGGACTATGTATTAAGATATTGTCTGCTGATGTAGTTAGAAACATGGCAAAGTAGAAAGCATCTAGGATACAGAGTTAGAAGATCCAGCTTCAGATCTCAACTTTCTTACTTATTAGGTTGTGATACTGGGCAGGTTATTTTAACCTCTCTGGGCCTTAATTTCCTCATCTGTCAAACTAGTATATATTTCTCCATATACAATAACCTATCTCCCCCCTCCATCCATTTGCATAATCTTCCCATACCTGGAATAGATTCTCTTCTCCACTCTGCCTCTTGGATCCCTTAGGTCTCTTCAAGTGGGTCCTATCAGGAGACTTTTCTGGTCCTCCCAGTTCAACCTGCCCCATTTTGTAATTAACTCTGTATTTATATCATACACTTTTTGTTTACTTATTTCTACATTCTGGTACTACTTTTGTAATCCTCAGTGCTTAGTGCATTATGCAGTAATTATGCACAAAATAATGCACGATTATTTTTAAATTGAATAAAATCGCATTCAGTCACCCATAAGCTGTATCTCTCTATGCTTTCAATTAATGTTTTGTGCCACCATTTATTAATCTGTAAAATAGGTGTAATAAAAGCACCTAGTTCACAGGCTCTGAAGTTCCAAATGAGATGATGTAGGTAAAGCACTTTTGAAACCTTATGATTGTCTGCCGAAGATTGCCTGAATGTTCCCTTTTCTTGTTTCATCAAAGATACCCTTAGTGCATGGTCAGACCTTCTTAGAAAGATTTTCTTGAGATGAGAAAGTAAGCATACAGATTGTCACTTGCCAATGTTTTCGAAGTTAGCTTTTTGGAGAGGAGGGTCAGTAATAAAACACTATCTTTGATCTTTTTATTCTTTTAGAATCTTCTCTTCCTTGAGATATCATGAAAATCCATCCTTAAGTGGCCTTTAAAATTATGATACCTCCAGCACAAACTTCTTTTCCATCTATATTGTCAGGTCCAACTATTCCTTTCAAATTCATTTTCTTCTTCAGGCACATTGCTACTTCCTCACATAGTAAATCTATGCTTTAAATTACATAATTCAAAAGTGGTTAATCCACCAACTCATCTATGACAATAGATTACAATAAAAATGTCAGCAGATTTGTTTCATTTTACATCCATTTGTTGTCCTCTCTGTTTCATCTATAAATTTTCTTATACTGACCTGTCTTCTCTGGATCATAAAGATCTTTGGATCATAATCTCAAATCAAGGTTTCTTCAACTCTTTGATAGCACCTTATTAAATGGCATGATGGAACATTTTACCACCTCGAAAAAGACATTGTTCCTCATACCTTTTAGCTTACGTTTATTTACTGTGGATGTTTTGGTTTCCTACAAGAATATTATCAATAGTCATAATAATCATCTTTTGCAAAATTTCTCAAGTGCTTTTGGCTGTTATGAAGTGGTAGTGCTTTTGGTTGTAATGATGGGCAGATAGTGAAAGCATTCATACATCCAGTAGCTGAATAGTTCTGAGAAGATTCAGAGTAGTACCTTTGTTCCCACATGTGGGAAAGAAGAAAAGCCCTAGGGTACATGATATACATAGAAACTCAGAGTGGCAGTTTCTAGGAGAGAGTACCATGGGGACTGGTAGGAGTTTCAGATTAAAGAGATAAGATGTTAAAGAAACCGTCTGAAAAGATACACACCTATTACTACCTAAATTTCAGAGATCTTCTCTTCAGACCTAAGACAGGATGTATGTTGATGCAGATAAAGAGAGATGGAATGAAAACTATGAACCCTGGGTCGGGGCAGAACCATGATTGCGTGACTATTGTGTTGTTATTGTCGAGTTGTTTCAGTTCTGTCTCATTCTCTGTAATCCCATTTGAGGTTTTCTTGGCAAAGATACCGGAGTGATTTGCCATTTCCTTCTCCTGTTCATTTTACAGATGAGGAAACTGAGGCAAACAGGGTTAAGTGACTTGCCTAGGGTCACACTGCTAATAAGTGTCTGAGGTCAGATTTTAATTCAGGTCCTCATAACTCCAGGGCCTCTGCATCACCTAGCCGCCTTTACATTACTATTGAGAGGTCTTCAAAGATTGTACTTGGTCCAAATGAACCCAGAGCTGTGAGGACAGTTGAATGAGGGTGATATTTGGTTATGATGGTGTTTCAACAATCTGGCTAGCAACTTCTGTGAGGGGGGTCCTGATCCACCCACAGCCAGCACCTAGAAAGCTGCCGGACAGCCAGAAAGCCCAGGTTCTTTTAATCTGCCTTAATAAGGAGAGCAAGGTTAAGGGGCTGGCAAGCTTACTTTAATTCAGCACACAAATATCATTCACTTAGTTCAGGGGAAAAAGCCAGCACCCTGAACTTCAGAGCAAAATACAAACAAATTACAAGCATCAACAGACAGACCCAATACAATTCATAGTTACCAACATCTAGGTTCAGCCCAGGAGCTCAGAACAAGGGCTGGCCCAGAGTCACACATGCCACCACTGCTGCAGGAAAGAGCTCCAAGGAAGAGGAGGCCAACCCCTGGTTTTTATATCTTTTTCAGTGTCAGGGGTGAGTCACATGTTGTGATGCCCTTTGACCCTGAACAGGATATATAAACTCAGAGGTTGCCATTTTTCATTAGGGCTCTCATTCATTGGAAGGGTATCCTGTGGCTTGAAGAGACTCTGGGCAACCATTGTTAAGAGTCCCCCAGCTTGTAAAACCAGATGTTGATGTTTTCTTGGTAACTATGAATTGTGATTTGAATCAGACAAGGTCTGTCTGTTGTTGTTTGTAATTTCTATTTGTATTTGTTCTTAAGTTCAGAGTACTGGCTTTTCCTCCTGACCTAAGTGTATTTGTATGTGTGATTAGAGTGAGATTGTTAAGCCCTTAAATTTACTTTTCTTTGTAAAGCAGATCAAAGAACCTGTGTTAGAGGTCTTCTGTGTGCTGGCTGTTGTTGGTTTTACACAGCCACCGTAGCTGCTAGCAAAATTGTTACTATACATGACACTGATGACACCTACAGAAATACAATCTATTAACGAATAACTTGCATAAAGAGTAAGTGCTTATTATATACAATGAGATGATTTTTCTAGTGTCAGGGTTGTTCTCCCCATCCCCCACCATCATCCTCTCCTCTCCTTGCAGGAGATGATGAGACATGCCTATCTCTCCCTTATCCTGAAAAAAACAAAAACCTGATTTGATACTTCCATCCCCGATATCTTCCTATATCTCCTGTCCATTGTCGCAAAACTCCTTGAATAGGCTGTATTTTCTCTCCTCTCACTCACTTCTTAACCCCTTACAAACAGACTTCTTACCTTATTATTCCATTGAAACTATTCTCTCCAAAGTTACTAATGATTTCTTAGTTTCCAAATCCAATTACTTTTTCTGTCTTCATTATCCTTGACCTTTCTGCTGCCTTTGACACTGTTGATCACTTTTTTCCTCCTGGATACTCTTTTCTCTCTAGGTTTTCAGGCTACCATCTTCTGGTTTTATTCCTGCCTATTTGACCACTTCTTCCATGTGTCCTTTGATGGATCCTTGTTCAAATCATGTCCTCTTCTCATAGGCGTTCCTCAGGCTTCTGTCCTCGGCCCTCTTCTTTTCTCCTTTTATACTGCTTCACTTGGTGGTCTCATCAGCTCCCATGGATTAATTACCATCTCTATGCTGATAATTCTTAAATCTATCTACCCTGCCTCCAAAACTCTGCCTTTCCTGCCGCAATCTCTCTGTTGACTTCCAGTCTTCAATCTCCATCTGCCTTTCCCATATCTCAAACTGAATGTCCAGTAGACATCTTAAATTCATTATATCCAAAATAGAACTCATAATCTTTTCCACTAAACCCTCCCCACGTCCTACCTTCCTTCTTACTGTAGAGGACAACACCATCCTATCAGTCTCTCAGGCTCACAACCTAAGAGTCATCCTGGATTCTTCGCTATTTCTCATCCCTGATATCTAAGTTGTTGCCAATGCCTTTTTTCACCTTTGCAACATCTCTCGAATACTTGCCCTTCTCTGCTCTGACACCACCACAATTCTAGTGCAGGCTCTCATGACCTCACATCTTGATAATTACAATAATCTGATGGTGGGTCTGCCTGCACGGAGTTTCTCTCTACTCCAGTCCTTCTCCATTCAGCCACCAAAGTGATTTTCCTAAAGCACAGATGGGTCCAACCATCTCTCTTCTCTAGTTAATAAACTCCAGTGGCTCCCTATCACCTCTAGGAGCAAATACAAAATGCTCTGTTTAGCATTCAAAGCTCTTGATAACCTAGCCCTTCCTACCTTTCTAGTTTTCTTATATATTACTCCCCATCCCATTCTCTTTGATTCAGTGACACTGGCTTCTTGGCTGTTGCAGGAACAAGACACTTGGCTCCAAACATTTTCTCTGATAGTCCCCCCATGCCTAAAAAGCTCTTCTTCCTCTGCTCTGACTATGAACTCTAGCCTCCTTTAAGCCCCGACTAAATCCCACCTTTTATAGGAAGCCTTTCTAACCTCTCTTAATTCCAGTGATTTTCCTCTTTTAAATTATTTCCTATTTATTGCTTTATATATATTTGCTTGCATGTTGTCTCCCTCATTACAAGCTCCTTGAAGGCATGGACTGTCTTTTGCCTCTTTTTGTATCCCCAGTGCTTAGCACAGTGCCTAGCATATGGTATATACTATGCCTAGCATATAATGCTTTATAAATGTTTATTGATGAGAATCACTAAATGTCACTATACAATAGGAAACTACTGTCTTTACATTAAATGTTATCTAGTAATCTAAGAGCATTTTTTTTTTTACCTAATTCACAACTAGAGAGTAACTGTTTCTAACTCTGGCCCTGTACAGAAATTGCTTTGACATGCTATATCAATCAGATAAATTTATCAGGAAAACAACTTGTTTGTGCACTTATTCCTGTGTCTGTATACTTTTTGAGGAGACACAGGGAGGGGTCAAGAGAGTTGGTGTTAAGGAATGGGGAGAAAAAAATGGTGAATTTCTTAAATTGACAGGTTGAAAAAGTTCCTGTCTCTGTTCAGAAGACAATATTATCTTTAACTCTAAAGTATCATTGAATATATGTATGTACACACACACATACATATACATATATATATATATGATTATCAATAAATAAATATATAAAAGGACTGTGAATTCTTACTACTTGCTCCACTGAAGCAAGTCACAAAGCCTTCAACAACTTATGGTTTTAAAGAGTTGCCTGTAATTCACAGAGATTAAATAATTTGGCCAAGGTCACCAAGCTAGTAAAAGACTGAGGTAGAATTTGAATGCAGGTCTTCCTGACACTAAATCTAACACTCGCCCACTGGTAATATTGACTTCTTTTTTGTGATGGATAACTAGTAACTAGAAATCTCTCGATTACAACTGTAATTATCAAATTGGTAGTTTTTTTTTAAATCATGAAGATTTTGAAATTATTTTTATATTTAATTATAAATATATGTCCTAATTTCCCTGTTTTTTTTGGTAAATAATTTCACTTGTAATTTTCAAACAAGAATTCAATAACTCAAAACAATTCCTAGATTCAAGTGTTGTGGAATTCATAGTCACCATTTGGGGATCAGAGGGAGAGGAAAATGACAATAGGGAAAGTGGGAAGGAAATAAGCATTTATTAAGTGTCTACTGTGTGTCAGACATTAAACTAAAGGTTATTTACATACATTGTTTCATTTGAGCCTCACAACAATACTATGATGTACATGCTGTAGCCCCATTTTATAAGGTACATGCGGTACTCCCATTTTAACTGAGGCAAACAGAAATTAAGTGACTTTTTCAAGTTCATATAGCTAGTAAGTGTGTGAGGCTGCAATTAAACTCAGATCTTTCGGACTCTAAGCCCACAGTGCCACCTAACTGCCTCAATATGTGTATATCACTGTTTTTGTATATATGCCTACAGTAATTTTTCTGAGTATATGTCTAAAAGCCCCATTAATGGGAGAATCATGTATGTACCAGGGTATTCTATAAATATCCAATGCCAGAAAAACAAAATTAAATGCTGTTGGGGCCAATTGATGAGAACGGTTTGGTTCAGTGAAAAAAAAAATCGGATTTGAAATCAAAGGACATTGAATCATATCCTAGTTCTGCTCCTTGTATGAAGTGAAATATGTAACTTTATCTCTCTGGATCTCTGTGGTTCCTTCCACTTTATGTCCTTTGGTATGAATTTACAAGGTACAATTCCTACTGGTGCTCATCCACTGAAGTCTTACTTAACTCTGTCGTCATAGCATGTAAATAACCCAGCGTTACTGAAAGTCCTTTTAGCAGGCACAATCTTTGTCATGTCTCACTGAGGATGGAAAGGCTTGGGGTCTAGACTGCATGTGTATTATCTAAGAAAAATACAAAACTCAATGTATCACTAGTTCATTTGCAGGGCAATGAACTCTTTGGACTCTGGAACACTCAAAAGACTATTTTTTTTCATTCATTCATCCAACAAACACTTTTTAAGCACTTGCTGTGTACAGTATGCTGTTCTAGGAGAAGCTTTAATTTTAGATAAGACAGTCCTTGACATTATGTAGCTTCCACCCAGTATGGAGCTAACACATATACTCCAGTGAAGACTGGATTGCCACACAACCAAAGCCTACTCATCCTATGTGACCTCATCCATGCTGAAGACCATTTCTTAAAACATAGGAAGGTTGAGAATCCCCTTTATACCAACAAATAAATAAATACAATCGTGAATTCTTGGCATACCAAAGTACTCCTAGTTCTATTACTCGTACTTACTATGCCACAGAAGGAAACCAATTATTCCAAGAGGGCTTTATACTTAGTTTTATTACAGCTGTCAAAATGTCATAGAAGTCATAGAATTATCCCATTCACAAAAGTGATGATAAAGATGAAAGGCAGTTTCATAGTGGAGCAAGCACATTAGCATAAGATTCAGAGAATATCACCTGCTAAAGAGGTAAGTTTGGTGTCATGGAAAGAGCACTAAATTAAGAGTCAGATACCACAGGTTCTAGTGGGGATTTCACAACTAACTAGCTGTGTATTAATAAGTATGTCACTTGATGACCTCTCTGTTCCTGTGTCCTTTCTGCAAAATGTATCATTTGCACTAAATGATCCCTAAGGTTGTTCTTTCTGGCTCTATATTTCTTTGAAATGTTGGGAGTGAATTTCAGACAAAGAAAGAAATCATTTAGATAACAGATAGCGTTTCCAATAAAAGTGTGTTGCAATAAAACATAACTTAAAAAAATTAGATGTGCAGGAGAGGATTGCAGTGTTATAGAATGTAAATTCCTTGAGGATAGGTACTGCCTCATTTTTGTTTTTGCATCCCAGGACTGAACACCCAGAAATTGTTCAGATAATAGGTGCTCATTAAATGTTTGTTGAATTGAATTGGATTACATAAATCAGTTTGTTCATGTCAAAATATTATTGCTTTTATTTTTATTTTCCTTTTGAAGGTGTAGCTTTAGGAACAGAGTAGAGATTGGAACTGTATAACATGGAGCCACTGGAATTTATACCGGCCATAATGAAAATGGGGATCCTGGACATAATTTCTGGACTTTTTGTTGGGATTAAAAAAAAAGAAGTATTCCATGCTAATGAGGGGGAAAAAATCACCCCTTGTGTTTAGTCAGATTTACCTTTGTCCAGTCCCAAGTAATTGTCTTGCTAGTGTAGTAATCATATTCCCAATTACTTAGCAGCCAAGAAAAGCTTCTTTCATGAGTATTCATCCAGAGATATTAACTCATAGCATGAGGATGAAGAAGAACATCATAGATATCTAGCAATGCTAATATCTTCATCTGAAAAATATCTTAGACATTTCAAAACATAGTTTTATCTATAACCTTTTATCTCCCCAATAGAATCTGGTGGGTGATATAAGCGATGCAGACATTTTTTATCCTCTTTTGTCTGATTGCTCCTTCTCAATCTCGTTTGACGTATCATCAACCATCTGCTGTCCCCAAAGTGTGGATGCTCCCCCAGGATCTGACCTGGGCCTTCTCATGTTTTCTCTCTACATTGTCTGCTGGTGATCTCATCTGTTCCAAAGGGTTCAATTATTATCTCTATGCAGATGACTCTTAAACCTATACATTCAGCACTAATCTCTCTCCTAACTTTAGCCTTGCGTTGACAACTGCCTGCTGGACATCTAAAATTTAAAATGTCAAAATAGACATGCTGGTATATTGGAAAGAACACTAGCTTTGGAGTCAGGAGTGAAATCAGTTTACATCTCACCTTTGATATTTGCTAGTTCTTCATCACCAATATCTCTTAACTGTTAAATCCAATGTCTTTTTTTTTTTATAATGCTCATGTTCTTTCTACTTTTCACAGACTTTGATATTGGTAATCACCTTCTCTTCATAGATTGTCTCTCCTCTCTTGTCTTCTATGATAGTATACTTTCCTGGTTTTCTTTCTTATTCTGACTCTTTAGTCTCAGTCTTTGCTGATTCGCTATATAGAATGTGCACATATACACACATACATATGTGTGTGTACAGTATGCACACACATATATATGTGTGTGTGTATATACATATATATAATATATATGTGTGTATATGTATGTATATATGAATATATGTGTTTATATGTATATGTGTATGTGTGCATATATGTGGGTATATATATATATACATACATATATATATGTATATATATTCTGTATGTATATATAGCCTGTCACCGAAGCATTGATTTTCCCCAGTGCTCTCTAAAGCCCCCTATGTGGTTGTCATCAACTCCCAAGGGTTCAATTATCATCCCTAGTCAATTAAGTTCAACAAACATTTATCAAAGACATACTGTGTATAAGGCACTGCACTAGGCACTAGATATACACAGACAAAAATGAAACAGTGCTTTCCCTTAAGGAGATTGTATTTTACTGATTTTGCTTCTAAGCCCATCCCTTTTCTGGAAGGTTACCAGAAACCCCATTGTCATAAGAATTATCCTTTTCAACTCTAACTCCCCTCACTTTTCTTCTCTGCAGTTCTGGTTTTCCTCTTACCTAAGTGCTCTTCAGTGTCTTTCACTGGTTCCTGGTCCTCTGTTACCCTCTAAATGTAGGTAGTCCCCAAAAGCTATCTTTGTTCTGTATCCATTATGAAGATGATTTCCCAAATCTTAGCACTTTAGGCTTGGATGGTACCTTATAGATGGCTTAGTAGAAGCCCTTCATACAAGAAAGAGAGGCCTGTGCATATAGCATGTATGTAGATATATTAAAAAAAAATAATTGTGGAGGTTGAAGTACTAACAACTAGGAAGTTGGAGAGCTGGAAGAGCCCAGTAGGTGGTAGTACCCAAGTTAAGCCTTGAAGGGAATTAGGGATTCCAAGAGGTAGACATAAAGAGGGAAAATATTCCATTCATGGAAATAGAAGCAGGAAATGCAGTGTTGTAAATTGAGAATAGCAAATAGAACAGTTTGGTTGAAACAGGAAGTATTTGCCAGGAAACAATGGGAAATAAATCTAGAAAGATTAGCAAGAGGCAGGTTGTGATGGGTTTTTAATGCCAAACAGAAGAATTTGCATTTTATCCTAAGAGTAGGAGAGAGCCACTAAAATTTTTTGAGCAGGAGACTGACCTGATCAGACTTATACTTCAGCTATATCCATTTGTCACCTTCATAGAAGATGGAGTAGAGAATGGAAAGACTGGAAGTGCAGAAACCAATGAGGAGGTGATAGCCATAATAGAACACTGGAGAAATGATGAGAGCCTAAATAAGGCTGGTGGCCATGAAAGTAGACAAAAGGGAACAGATGAGAAAATTGGTGTAGAGGTGGAATTGACAAGATTTCCCAACTTGTTTGGCTTTGAGGGCTGCATAAAAGTAGAGCAGAGATATCATCGAGGTTCCTAGGTGACTGGAAGGGTGTAAGTACCCTCAGCAAAAATAGGGACATGGAAGAGACAATATGATGAGTTCTAAGTTCCGTTTGGAGAATATTGAGTTTGCCCATTAGACATTCAGGTGGAGGTATACAGTTGAATGAGAACAGAATTCAGAGACAGAAGAAGGGTGGGATCTGTATGTTGGAGAGTCATCAGCATAGATATGATTGTTAAACATAAAGGGATTTATGAGCTCAACAAGAGACAGAGAGGAAAGGGCCAAAGAGTTAGGTCAGATCCTTTGGGTATCTGCAATGTGCTTACATACATATACACAAAATATACACAATGGACATGGATTATGATCATGTAAAGGAGACTGAGAAAAAGTGATCAGACTTGTAGGACAATCAGAAAATTTGTTTTACAAAACCTTGCAAAGAGACAGCATCCAGGATAAGGAGTTGTGGGACAGTGTTAAAAGCTTCAGCAAGTTCAAGAAAGTTGAGGACTGAGAAAAGGCCATTCATTGGATTTTACAAAACACTTTCAGTGGAGTTTTGGGAGGACATATGTCCTGTATCTTCTTGGTAAAAGCATGAGATGAGGTTCTCTGTTGAAGGGGAAAGGGAATGGTGGTGATATTGTAGCTTGAAGAAAGAAACAAAAGTTTGGAACAGCTTTTATGGGAACTGTGACTGAGAATTGTTCAGGGAATAGTAAAAGGACTAACATACAATTCCTGACTTCTAAAACTCCCTAATCTCTCTCCCCCTTTAACTCCAATCCCATTTCACAACTGCCAGATGGACATTTCTACCTGGATAAGTCCTTGATATCCCTGACCCAAAGTATCCAAAATAGCTTCACCATCCTTTCCCCTAAACTTATCCTTCCTCCATTGGTTCTGTCAAGATCACGACCGTCCACGCAGACATATGATTTCATACTCTTGCAGTCATCCTGGACTCTTTCCTCTCCCTCTCCCTCCATTTCCAGTAATTTGGAAGTTTTACAAAATAGTGCCACCTCATCATTTCTTGAATCTGTCCTCTTTCTCTCCTCATGTGGCCACCTTCCTGATCCAGGCCCTGTTCTGGCCTTTCACCAGGATTACTCAAATGGCCCTCTAATTGGTTTCTCTGCTTCTAAACTTTTCCTTCTCGAATCTATCTTCCACATGGGTACAAAAGGACCAATATACTGATTGGACCATATAATACCATGTTTCCCCTAGGATAAAACACAAGCTTCTCAACGTGGAACCGAAGTCTCCAAATTACCTTTGCAACTTGATCGTACACTGTTATCTTTCGCACATTCTACCTTTCAGTCAAACTGGACATGGAGCTAACTGCTACCTACCCCACTTTGCCATCATTATTCTCTACGCCTAGAATATGTTCCCAAGTCCACCTTTGGTGCATCTAAGAATCATTATATTCCTTTATAATAATAGATAGATACATAGATCGGCTCCTTTCCACAGAGGCAAGAATTGGTCTTAATATAATGTGATGCACATATTTTGAAGGAAAAGTTAAAGTGGTTTAACTTTTTCTCCCTAAAGCAAAATGCTATTTGAATTCTAAGTATTTGGATGGTTGTGTTCACCTACTCTAGTTACATATTCTGAAGACAATAAAATTGAAGTAATGCATACTAACTGTAGAAAGACAGTTCCGAATTATTTAACCTTTCAAAGTATAGAATTTTTTTTTTTGTATAAAGACTTACAATTGTGAAACTTCTGAGAATATACAGTTTAATAGAGTAATAGTGGGCAAAGGGTCAGTAAACAGAGACCTTGCTCAGTGAATCAATAATGATTATTTGAAATCAGTTACCAGGTACTGTTCTATTTTTTCCATAGGTAAATAACTACTGCTAAAGTGCTTGAAAACAGTTTGGTTTTTTTCAGCAAGTTAAATAGTGCTATTGCAATCTTGCTTACATTGTTAATTTGCTTGGTAACCTCCTTTGTCAAGGATAACATTAAGGCAAACATAAACCTGGTCCACATCAAAATGCCCAGAAAGTTTTATATAGTGACCCTTGGGGAAGTGTGAGTTTAAATGGAAGTGGTAAGCTTAATGGACATTTCAGAATAACATTTCCAGGTGATGTTTTGATGGTTCTGTGACTACTAATTGTGCCTCAATGGTCTGGGTTGTATATCTCACCTGCTTTAGTGTGGATCTGGGATCTCACCGATGTAGTCATTTCCTTCACCAGTGCAACATGGCACAGCGAAGAAACATGCCAGATCTAGAGTCAGACAACCTGAGTGTCAATCTCCACTCTGCAGTTTGTGTCCCATGGGACCTTAGAGGAGCCAGTTTGCTTCTCTATATTTCAATTTCCTATTTGTAAAAGGAAGGTATTGAAGACATCCTTTGTTTCTGTGGAAGGGAACCAGTATTTGTATCCCTATATAATCTCACGAGCTCTTATCTGGTTTTAAATCTGTGATCAAAGAACTATGTAATTTGGGAGTTGGAGGGAAACCTCATTGGGCATCTAGTTGAACCCAGATATGAAAACAAACTCCCTATAACGTACCTGACAAATGGTCCCTCCGCCTCTACTTTAATAGATCCAAAGAGGAGGTACCTACTACCTCTTAAAGGAGCTCATTCCACTTTCATTTTTCCTGATAACAACTTAAATTTGCCTCTTTGCAATATCCTACTCATTCCTTCCTTCACACAATCATTTACAAGACTGCTATCATGTTTCTCCTGAGGCTCCTTCCTTCCTTCCTTCCTTCCTTCCTTCCTTCCTTCCTTCCTTCCTTCCTTCCTTCCTTCCTTCCTTCCTTCCTCTCTTTCTCTCTTTCTTTCTTTCTCTTCTTTCTTTCTTTCTTTCTTTCTTCCTTCCTTCCTTCCTTTCTCTCTTTCTTCCTCTCTTTCTTCCTCTCTTTCTTTTCCTCTCTCTTTCTCTCTCCCTTTCTTTCTTTCTTTCTTTCTTTCTTTCTTTCTTTCTTTCTTTCTTTCTTTCTTTCTTTCTTTCTTTCTTTCTTTCTTTCATCTTATTTTTTTCCCAGCCTAAACATTATTAGTCTGATTCCTTCAGATGATACTCATAAAACATATAGACTAACAGACTTTCACTCTACTGATTGCCTTCCTCTGAATACTCTCCACCTTGTCAATGTCCTTCTTAAACTGTGGCACCTGGAACTGAAAAATAATACTTAAGATATAGTCAGACTAGGGCAAAGTACAGAAGTATGATCTCCTCAATACTCAAGAAGTATTCTCGAAAGACAGAGAGACACACACAGACACAGACACACACAGAGAGACACAGAGGGAAAGAGACAGAGGGAAAGAAAGAGAGACAGAGAGAAAGAGACAGAAAGGGAGAGAGACATAGATACAAAGAGCAACATAGATGGACAGAGAACTGCGTGGACAGACAGCTCTCCTTTTAAAGAAGACGACCTTAGTTCAAGTGTTGCCACTGGCCCTGTTATTCTAGGCAAGTCATTTCACCTCCAACTCTTTTGTAGGGAAGGTGATTTCCTCCCCTGAGATTTTGATATACCAATAAAATTCAAAAGATCTGGTCCCTATCCCTACGTATCTCTTAGTGTACTAACTCAAGGACTAATTAGGTTTTTTCGGACGCTACATCACACCACTGACTCATGGAGTATGCATTCTATTACAACCAGATTTTTTTTCAGAATTGTTAGGCATATGAGCCATTCATTTACTACAATGTCATAGTAAGCTATAAAACACTCCCTCCCCAAACCTCAATTTATCCAATCTACTTTTCATCCTATGTGACTGAGTCTTATCCATGTCTTTCTGTATATTCTTCACAAGAGGTCTAGCTGATATCCCTGGAGAGTTCCTCTGGATGTCTTAATGTTAGATATATACCAATAGAGCATAAATACTTTTCACTGGTAATCCTCCTTCACACTTGTTACATGACCAGCCCACTTCCTTTATTCATGCATCTTTTTTTATGATACCCTTTTAATTATTTCTTCCATTATATATTAAACCTACCATGCACTTCTCCATTGCTTTTTGAGTAACCTATACTTTAAATGTTTGGAGATAGTGATATTCTGTAACTTTCAATAATATAGTATCACCAGAAAATATACATATATATGTACATAGGTATATATGTATATAATATATTAAATCTATCTATCTATCTATCTATCTATCTATCTATCTATCTATCTATCTATCATCTGTCTATACAATAGGCCTTCATTTCAGCATGATACTTACTGTCATTAGAAGTACTACATGGATTACCAAAGGTATCCTTCTCCTATTCAATTCTAGCCCAGATATTGGACACCCTCCAAGTTGTATATACTTATCGATACACTCTCCATTTAACTTTATATCATAGTCCAGACAAGAGGCATTTTTTATCCACTTGGCTTTTCTGTGTGAATAATATAGTCAAAAACTTTGGAATACTTGAACCCATCGAGGAGGCTTTTCAGTGTTCAGGGCTTAATGTAATCACCACAAAGAAGTCCATAAATATGAACATCTGGAGGAGTCCATTATGTATAAGAATTCCCTTTTACATTTGGAATTGATTCTAGACATCCTCTATGATGGTGGCAAATGCCTTTGTCAAGAATATAACTATCTGTTTTACATTAATAATCATAGAGTCATTCATCTTATTTTCGTTTCATTCCCACCTTTCCAGGACCTTGTTTGATTTTTGCATGCCCATGGAAGATGCACCTTGGGGAGAAATTCTTTAAGGTAGTGTTTTACACTATCAAGTCATTTTTTAAAAAACTTCATCATTAAGAAACTATGTACTATATTATCTTATATACTCTACACCTTTCTGTTTATTAGGTGACTATAAAGATGTAATCTTCTGCAGGATACTGTTTGAGAAACCTTGTTAATCCTCCCAATGTATCTTCATCAAGGTTGTCCTTGATGTATGATGTACATGGAGAATGTTCTCATAAAGATTTTGTAGAGATAGGAAAGTAGACTTATGGTCCTTATTTTTATTTGCCTCTAGAGGAATGATTTTTTTTTCATATATTTGTATCCTTTGCATTGAAAACATAGTTAAAAGATATGTGATATTGTGAAATAATATGGGAAAGGGAAAATTAACATACCTGAGGTTGCCTAGTTAGAGGCACATTGGCTATGGGATTGTCCACCTCTTATCGATCAACCAATGAACAAGCATTTATTTAGCATTTCCTATATGCCCAGGACAATGGGAGAAAGAAGAAAAAACCACTAAACATTCATCCCTGTTCTCAAGGAGTTTTCAGTCTAGACTAACCCACACAAAACAATAGGAGAATAATACAATATAGTTTGAAATCATAGAGTATTATTAGGGTGTATAATATGATTTGTAAATGCATTAAGAATTCTGAGAAGTGAGATATTGGTGAATATTAAACTGGATGGAAAGTGGAGGGTGGAAAACTTATGACAATGAAGGAAAAGCCAGAAAGATCCAAGTTGTACTTTTCTGGGGAATCATAGACAAGAGAAAGAAAGCTAGAAGAGTGGAAGGAACTAAGTAGTCCTCTAAATTAATTTCTTTAAGATTATCAATCTTAAGTAAGGAAGGTGGTTTTCTCCCTCCCACATCAGCTGATATGATCATAGAAATGCCAGTAGGTAATAATTCACTGTAAAGCAAAATCTATTCTCAAACCCTTTTATGAAGGGAAAACCTCCCCCACTTTTTCAGTGGAATTAAAGAGAGTAACCTCATTGGCTGAGAAAGTAAACAATAGCTAATCTCTGGGAAGTTGGAGACATTGAAAGCTCAGAGCTTTAGGAAATGATTTCCAGGCCCTGAAGTATCAGAAATTGAAAGTTACCTTTACTATGTGTGCATTCTACCCTTACTACCTTACTACCACTGTACTCTTAAATTTGAGCTCACTTTTCCCATAATCAGACTATCTGAAAGCTATGATTAAAAAAAAAAGAATCTTGATACAATAATACAAGAAATAATTGAAGAAAATTGTCCTGAAACATTAGAACAAGAGGAGAAAGTAAAAATAGAAAAAAATACACTGATCACTGCCCGAGATTCTATAAGGAAAACCCCCAGGAATATTGTACTCAAATGCTGAAATCCCCAGCTAAAGGATAAAATATTATGAGCAACAAGAAAAAAACAAATAATTCAAATATGGTGGAGCCACAATAGAATCACACAAGACCTAGCAGCAATAACACTAAAACACTACATGTCTTGGAACACTATATATTGAAGAGCATAAGTACTAAGGTTCCAGCTGAAAAAAATCATACCCGACAAAGCTAAGAATAATTCTGAATGAAAAAAAATATGGATATTTAATGAATTGTCAGACTTTCAAGACTTTGTAAAAAACAAAAAACACAAACAAAAGCAAATCTGAACTTAATAGAAGATTTGACATACAAAAGCCAAGAGAAATATGAGATACATGACAAAGACTAATTGCAAGGGATTCAATAGGGACAGACTGTTTACGTTTTATGTATGAAAAATGTAAAACATATGCCTAAAATTGTTATTAGTAATTGGTTAGCTAATAAGAAAGATTTGGCTAGACCTGAGTATGATATGACTTTAAAAAGTAAAACTGTTGGGTGGAGCCAAGATGGCGGCTGGGAAGCAGTGACTGGCGTGAGCTCCCCACCAAGTTCCTCCAAAAACCTATAAAACAATAGCTCTGAACCAATTTTAGAGGTGCAGAGCCCACAAAGTGGCAGAGGGAAACAGGGCTCCATCGCAGGACAGCTTGGATGGTCCCTGGGTAAGGTCGGTCCCACACGGACCTCCCAGCCCCCAGCCGAGGGGAGCGGAGCTGAGACCAGCGCGCACGCGCGGACCTACCAGACCAGGAGACGAGCGGAAAGTGCACTGGCATCCCGAAATATCGAGCTGTGGCATGTACCAGACCTCTCAACCCACAAAGAGCAAAGACAGCAGAGAAGGTTAGTGGGAAAAGCTGTGTGACTGAGTTTGCGGTTCCGGCCATTTGCCCCTGGGGCAGCAGAGGTGGGGCAGCTTTAGAACAAAGG
>CM053623.1:316458229-316484933 GCA_028646595.1 Phalanger gymnotis | reverse complement strand
AATTCAATAAAGGGGGATAGGTTAGGAAGAAGCAAAATATAGTTAGTCTTTCACAACATGAGTATTGTGGAAGGGTTATACATAATGATATCCATGGGGCCCATGTTGAATTGCTTGACTTCTTAGGGAGGGTGGATGGGAAGGGAACAGGGGAGAGAGGAAGGGAAAGGTGGAGGGGAAGGGAATGGGGCGACAGAGGGAAGGGCAGACTGGGGAACAGGGCAACCAGAATGTATGCCATCTTGTAGTGGGGCGGGGGGGAGGAAATGGGGAGAAAATTTGTAATTCAAACGCCTGTGAAAATCAATGCTGAAAACCAAACATGTCAAAAATAAATTAAAAAAAAAAAAGCATTTGCACAAAAAAAAAAGTGAAACTGTTTAGGAACAGCTAAAATGAGTAATTTTCTTTTACAAATGAGGTGCAAGAGCAAGAACTGACACAGAGGAATTAGATGGGGGAGGAGGGTGGTTATTTCTGGAAACCACTTTCATTGGGAATGGGTTCAAGAGGAAACAGTATAGTTATCTGTACTGGCAAGCAAAGTGGGACTTTTTGCTGTTTTTTCTTTTGGAGTGCTTCTCAGCACCAAGGCAATTAAGTGCCTCTGATTGAGTTTTTGATTGAATCAAGAATTTTTGATGACCTGCTTAAGTCACAAGAAAGCCTAAGTCACATGAGTTTGAGTCACATGGTTGTGATGCCTCCTGTGGGCTGACCCTGAAGAAGTGTATATATGCTCTGAGGTTAGCATTTTGCTTTGGGGGCTCACTCATTGGAAGTGTTCCTGTGACTTGTCCAGATGAAACTCTGGGTAGCTGTTAGGGATCCCCACACCCCAGCTTTGAAAACCCAGATATTGGTGCTTCTCTCTCTGATAACTATGTATGTATTGCTATGGACAGACAGAAGCCCTATCTGCTGATTTGTGTTATTTGCTCAGTTTATATAATTTCTGTTTGTAATTTCTGTTTGTCTTTTCTCTGAAGTTCAGGGTGCTGACTTTTTCCCCTGAACTAAGTGAATGATGTATGTATGTGTAATTAAAGCGAGATTATAAACACTTTAAAGTTGCTTTCCTTTAGAAAAGCAGATCAAAGCATCTGTGCTAGCAGCCCTCCAGTGTGCTGGTGTTATTGGCCTTACACCTCCACAGCAGATGCAAGCAACATTGTTGTTACAATATCTAGAGTAGTATAAAAGTCTTCTAAATTTAGAAAGAAATAAAACACTAATAGGATGGGAGGGGGAGAGAATAAGGAAGAGGTCTCTAGAGGGGATGGTGAGGGGGTAGGTAAAAGGTGGGGCATAGAAAGGTGTTTAGATTTCTGGCAGTGGGTGGATAAAGAGGGATCGTCGAGCAGGGTGGGTATGTTAAGTAATAAAAGTCAAGGTAGCAGGTGTACGTGAGGTAGAGGAGTCAGAAGGTATAGGAAGAGATAGGCACAAATGTAAAACAAAGATCAGGAGTAGAATTTGTTAGGGAAAGTATATGTTTACATGTATATGTATGTGTATATATGTATTTATCTATATATAAATGTATCCACACTTAATTGTAGTCTGCTGGGGTAGTAGGGAAAAAGAACAAAGTAAAAAGTGCACAGCAGAGCACAAAAGAAAACTTGTAAAAAAGCAAAGCTGGATAGCTCTCAACAGAACATGTAGTATTTATTACATAGGCTTTTTTGAAATGGAAATTTATTGCTATATATTTTGAATCCTCTCCAATGTTCTGCTGCGCACGTTTTTTTTTTCCTTTTCTTATTTTGTATTTAAGTTTTAGTATTTAACTTTATAATGTTTCTTTTTCTTTTCTTATTGTATATTTAAGTTTTAGAAAGATAAAATTTAAAAAAAAAAGAAGAGAAGCTCCTAGGCTACCCCTAGAATCTCAAGGTAGTCAATTATACCCTCAGAGTCTATCTGCAAAACTGAGTGGACATGAGTTGCTCAGAGGGGCTGCTGCTTTAGTATTCCCCTGCACAAAGGATACTAACTATAGGATGAGAATTTAACTTGCAATAGCTATGAGAAGAAAAGATCTGTAAGAACAATGTTGCTAGCAGCTGCCATGGAGGTGAAAGACCAACAACAAGAGCACACAGGAGGACTGCTAGACAGGTCCTTTGATTTGCTTTTCTAAGGAAAGCAACTTTAAGGAGTTAATATTTTCAGTTTATTTAAACATACATGTATCATTCACTTAGTTCAAGGGAAAAAGTCAGCACCCCGAACTTCAGAGCAAATACAAACAGAAACTACAAACAGATCAATGGGGAGGCTTTGTCTGATCAAGACATTACATACATAGTTACCAAAAAGAGAAGTGTCAACATCTGGATTTTCAAAGCTGGGGGCCTCTTAACAACAGCTACCCAGAGTCTCCTCTGGTCAGATCACATGATACTCTTCCTGTGAGTGAGAGCCCCAAAACAAAAATGTCAACCTCAGATCTCATATACCCTTCTCAGGGTCAGAGTGGGTCACAACCATAATGATGATGGGAACCCCCTTGGACCCCAAAAGAATTTGGGTCCTATTTGTTTGAGGGGAGGATGATGAGGGTACAGTCTCTGGGAATCCCCTTGAATCTGGAATACAGTCTGTGGACCTTGAACCCTACCCTGAATCTTCCCACTTGATCTGGCTTTTCATGCCCGAATAGCCTAGCCTAGCCTTCCATTGTCTGGCTACCTATGGATTGCCTTCTGGCTGTTTCCCATCCTGGAGTCTGACCTCATCCTGGTCCTGAAGAGGTTTGGGGTTGAGGGGTGCTCGACACCCCAAAGTACCAACACCCCGGGTCCTGCAGAAAGAACTCCACTCAAGCCTTCTCAGCCAAGGGAAAAGAAATTTTATTAAGGGTTTGCCATAATGGGTTTTCTTAAGTAATCCCACCCTTTGTGATGCCTGTTTCCACAAGAGGGCCAGATGCAATCTACTGAACTAGATTGAATCTGAGTGCCTTCATGAAGGCAAGATGGAGATTATATACACAAAGATTGTGGGAGGGATTGAGGGGTGGTCTGGGGTGACTAGAGGAGGGGTTTAGGGAGGGACTTGACCGGGAGCTTGATCTAATGAGATGAGGTCAGACTCCAGGGTGGGAAATAGCTGAAGGCTACCTGGAGATGACAGACAATAGAGGGCTAGGATAACAGAGATAGGGTATAGATATTTTGATCAGGATTAAGTGTGGGAAACAGCTGGACAATAAAGGGCTAAGCTAGGCAGAGACTTGGGCCCAATGATAATGCAAGGCCCATGGCCTTAGGGGAAGGTCAGATCCAGTTGGAAGACTCAAGGAGAGTTCAAGGGGGCTCCCGGAGACTGTACTCCAGGTTCAAGGGGGTTCCCAGAGATGGTGCCCTCATCAGTTCCATCAAGGTCCTCCTTAGACTCTTCCTCAAGACCCTCCCTAAACCCCTCCTCTAGTCACCCCAATCCCTCCCACAATCTTTGTGTATATGTCTCATCTTGCTTCCATGAAAGCACTCAGATTCAATATAGCTCAGTAGATTGCATCTGGCCCTCTTGTGGAAACAGGCTTCACAAAGGGTGGGATTTCTTAAGACAACCCATAATGGCAAACCCTTAATAAAATTTGTCTTTTCCCTTGGCTGAGAAGGCTTGAGTGGAGTTCTTTCTGCAGGACCCGGGGTGTTGGTACTTTGGAGTGTGGAGCAACCCCTCACACCAAACCTCTTCAATGAGACTCAAAACCAAGTGAACTAGGCTTTCTTGTTTCTTAAGCACCTCAAAGACTTGTGATTCAAAGAAACAAAAGACAACAAAAAGTCCACTCTGCTTGCCATTATATTTGAAAAGCAAGACTCATCAAAGGTATTTGATTACCTTAGCATTCTAAAAGAGAAAACAAAAAAGTCCCACCTTAATTACCATAACAAGATTTGACCTCAGTTTCAAGGGGAGACACCCACAAATTTATGAGGATGAACTGGGACTAACTGATTTCATTGAGTACTAGACTTCAATTCACTGAATTCGACTCCTGTGTATGGCATTGTATGGCACTGAACCCCTGGATTACTAATCCTGTTAAGTCAATACCTTAATGTGACTTAAGAACACACGGGCCTCCTATGGGAAGGGAAAAGTAGTAAGTTATAGATATAGCAAGAAATATAAGAGAGAGATGATTCAGTTGTAGTTTCATGATATTCCTGAAATGACCTTTGCAGTTTAATAGATGGTAAAAAGTAAATTTTCTATCCAAGTTAGTCCTGTGTTTATTCAGTCCTATATGTGAATACCAGGTTCCAGAGTAGAGTAATACACCAAATGTTTGAAGGCATGAGTCTTTTTCAAAGTTTATCCCATTATCTGTTTCATAACCATTTGACAGCCTTGTAAAACAAAGGCCTTCCACATATATGGCAGCTTCCCATTTCTAAACCTCAAGCAATAAAATGAAAGTACCTATCTAAGCATCACTTTTCTGAGTAAGTGACATACAGTTAATGCTGAGAAATATAGCCTCGCACTTGATAATCTGCAAACACTTATAGGTTTCAAGTGACTTTTAAGTATTAAACAATTTGGCATCCCACTACAATATGCCATCAAACTACTTTTCATACCTAAAGTGCTTGAAATAGTTGAGGCAGTCCTTCAACCTGAAAACATTTTGCATGTAATGTCACTGGTGTGGTACATCTGACATCTGGAGTAATTCTCAGACATGGCTAATTATGTCTTTTAATGGCACGATGTACCTATTTTCAACCTGATGCTGATTTTGTAATTAAAAATCTCTTTAAATAGGCTTATGCTTCTTCGGATAATGCAAAATTCTGGTTCCCTTCAGTAGGGACATGCAATATTGTAAAAACTGTCTTTAAGGGAACATTACATGTATTGTGCGATGACTTTATGGGCTTGCCCCTTTCATACTTGAGCAGATTTACAGGTTGTAAGAGACAAGCTACTGAGAGAAGGACATGTTAAGTGTGAGTTCCATTCAGACTGTATTTTCAACTTTGCAGAGGGTGAATCTCTTTTCAGATGTAAGTAGATTTAAACTCTTTGATGGCCAAGATTTTGTTTTTTTCTTTGTATTCCCAGGGCTTAGCCTAATGTTGTGTACATGGTATGCATCTGGTAAATGCATATTGAATGTTTAATTTTTTTTTAAATAATATTTCTTTTCTCCTCAAGGATAAAGATTCTCATTTATTTCTTTTTAATCTCTCCCAGTACTTAGAACATAATAAGTGTTCGAAAAGTATTTTTTCAATTCTTCCATTAAAAATATTCATTATATTCCTCATATATATATATATACATATATATATATATATACATATATTTAATGTATTCCTCTAGGCATTACCTAGAGATAAAGAGATAAATGACAATGTATTTCCACAAAGAGTTCAAAGGCCAATAGGAAAAATAACACGTATATAAATAATTGCACCAAAAATTGGAAGTATGTACATAAGAGTGAAACACACAAAGTGCTAGATGACTAAATGGTCACTACTGCCTTTTTGTTGTTGTTCAGTCATTTTTTAGTTGTGCCCTACCATCTGTGACCCCATTCGGTGTTTTCTTGGCAGAGATACTGGAGTGGTTGCCATTTTCTTCTCCAACTCAATTTTTTTTTTTCAGATGAGGAACTGAGGCAGGCAGGGTTAAGTGACTTGCCCAGGGTTACACAGCTAGTGTCTGATGACAGATTTGAACTCCTGGAGATGAATCCATCTGATTCCAAGTTCTGTGCTCTATCAGCTATGCCACCTAACTGCCCTTCATGAATTAGTAGAAGCTTTAAAAATGAAGTATTGCTTTACTTGTGCCTGCAACTTAAAGAATGGAAAGATTATTAATAAGTGGATATGGGGTACAAGAGAAGGGAAGAACAAATAGGAAACTCCATGAGCCAAAATATGGAGGAAAGCTTGGTATTTCTATTGAAAAAAGTACTTGAGAGGGAAATAGCGTGAGATAAAACTGGAAATGTAGATTGACCCCAGTTAATATCCCATAATTTCTAATTGGATCCCTCAAAACTGTGCCTCTTGATTTCTCAACCCAAGGAAAGAAGTGATTCTTCCAACTTGAAATTCTTTTTTTTTCATACTTACAAAAACTCCCAGACTTATCATCCTTGTGCCTGAGGAAGCAGCCTAAAGTAGACTGTGCCAATACCCATTTTGAGGAGAGGGCATCAAAACACCACTTGTGGGAATCAGGGGCACTACATAAGAAGAACAATTTGTGCACTGAGGACAAGTTTTGGAAATCTGCTTCATATAGCACTTATTAACTATGCATGAGACAATTTATCTTCTGGGCTTCAGGGTTTGATGGTGCTCAGACCAGGTATGCAGGTGGGATTCTTACAAGAGTTTTTGAAACTAAGTTATAAACATAGCCTGAAAGATTGTTAAATTGATCCTGAATAAAAAGCTATTGGCGTAGAGCAGAGAACAAACTGTCTCAAAGTCTTTTAAAATGGTGGTTTTCTGTTTTAAATGATTTTAACTTTTTAGTCTATTATGATGGGGGAAAAATCCATACCATCTCAAAAAATAAAAAGAGACTGCAGCTACCAAACCCAAAGCAATTGCTTAGGAAACATTGGTATATTCCCTTGACTGCATGTAGGTAGCTTGCTTCAAAGTCCATTTACATTTTCTAGTGTTGAAGAGAGAGAATTTTGAGAATCTTTGTCTTGTACAATTTGAGCTGGGGGCAGGGTCATGACTTGGGTTTTGCTCTTTTCCCTAAGCATCTCTTCCCCCAAAACAGTTTCAATTAAAAAAAAAAAAGTTAGTCTTATGGTAACTAAGCAGGCTTTGAGAACTCTGAATTTCTGAGCAAAGAAAGCTCACACATAAAATAAAATAAACTCAGTTATTAAGCAGGCATTTTTTAAAAGAATTAGGTAATAGTGGAAGATATCATAGACAGGTTCGCTATGCAAAGAGGCACATGCACAGCAATGAAAACAAACGGTCCAAAGTCAACTAGTGAAAAATAAGAAGTCTCAAAAGTAGCAGATCAAGATCAGCAGAAGAGAATCATGATAATAACATAAATACATAGAATAAGCAGCATGGTCCGTGGAGCACAAGATGAGTTCCCTAGGAAGGGTATTAGAAATAGTATGTCTAAGAAGAAATATATTCTCATTGTTGCTAAAATTCTGAATGTGGTTAGAAGCAGACCCTGTTTATTGTCCACCAAGATTGGCAACCAGACTTGCAGAATGGTCCCAACAGTGTTCTGTGTCTGTTTTCTGAGGTCTAGTCTCAGGCTTATCATCAATAAATTATACAGTACGTGAGGAATTATTTGTCTATGGCAACTCATGAAATAAAGAAAAATACCTCTACAAAGGCTTTTTATCTTATTCAGCCCCAGTTTACTTCTGAACTGATCATGACAGTATGATGAGAAAAAGGGAAAATAATATGCTAGTAATCACACAGTTTTTAAGCCATCTGATTAGCATTAATTTAACTTAATTTTCAACAATCCGTCTTATAGATGTAGGGATTTCCTCCACTGGTATAGATATCGCCTATATAGAATTTGTATAGATCCTCCTTAGAGGAGATATTGCATGTGTTGGTAGCTTTCCTCTAGGTCACTTTTATATTTTTGATGTATCAGTAGAATTAGATGCTGCTACTTTAAATGATCTTTGCATAATGAACGATAAATTAACATGTTACCAAAGGAACCAATTAATATCAATGTTAACATTTTCAGTATAGATGAAACTAGAAAAAAATTCAGTTAAATGAAGGAGGAGGAAAAGGATCTCTAATAAGTCCTTCTGGGAGAGTCACATAAAGGAGTTGTTAAAATTGATTTCATTTTGCACCTAAAGGCAACAAGAAACATTTTTTCATAGTATAGTTGGCCATATACTTGAGCAGAAGCAAAAAGACAACCATAAAGGTAATTGCAGCATCTATATCAGCACCTGTTGTATAGAATGGAAAAGCAGAGAGATTCTACTAAGAACTTCACTGGATAGTCCAAACCAAGTCACCATATAGACATATTCAGTGACTTCAATGCAAAACTGAACACAGGGGAGGATGGTAAAAACATGTCGAAAAATATGGTTCAAGATTAAGAAATGAAAGAGGTCAAAGATGTGTATGTTGCTTAGAAGTCTTTTACCTTTCTTTAAGAAAAGAATTGGATGGTGCTTAACATGGTGAGCACTGAACATCACAAAAAATAACAGACTATATCTTAAGAGAAAGTAAATGACTGGTTATTAGTGTGGGAGTCATTTATGATTCAGCTGTCTGTGCAGTCAGACCATCGATTCATTAGAGCAAAGGTCAAAATAAACACCCAATTAGAAGAAGGGATAAAGACGAGGGGGGAAAAAACACTGCATGCAATTATAACAGCTACAGTATGACCTTTTCAAACAAGCTACTGATGCAAAAAAAAAATTGGAAGTAGATAGAGTGAAAGACATAGATTCTCATTATCATTGTTTCCTCCAGAAATTTAATGCAATAATTTAAAGCAAAACTTTATCTAACAAATATTTGATCTTCCTGCCAAGTGGAAAGATTTGGCAGCCAAGGGCTATGGTAGTTTTGAATATATACTATTTGTATGTAAATATAAACATATAAGATTTACATTTGCAAAATATTACACAAGAAGATGGTAGACAGTTATGAGCAGCATCACTTTATGAGAGAGCAAGGGGTGGGTTAGGAGAAAACAAATCTTCAGAAATGTAAGTAGATCATCCCAAGTGAACATATAGGTGTGACTGTGAGGAGTAAAACAAACAGAAAGGGAACAGATCAGCCTATCTATAAAAAACTGTGTTCAACATTGATAGGTGTGGAGCCACCACACTCTGACTGATATATGAAAAAGTGGAAATATTATTAAATGATATGGAAGTGGGAAAGATGAAGAGCAGCTTAAACAAATCAAGAACACACTGAAGAAATCCATTCTAGAAGTGACATAATTGTGAATATGCTAAGGGTTTAATGCTTTCAGTATAACTGAAAGAGGGGAAGGTACTGAATGATTGGAAACATCCTAGATAGTATTATCCCCCACCCCCAAAAAAGTAATCCTGACGACACTAATAGTTATTCACCCTTATGTCTACTCTTTTATCTCTATAAAATCTTTTATGAGAATGATTAAACACATATTGAGGGCACTGTTGACTAAAAAAATGAGGTGAGGGTTTCACAAATTATATTCTCCAGAAGACCACATCTTAGTTAAACAAACGAGAGAAGGTATAGTAACAATATCATTTTGTTTGTTATTTTTTTATTATTTGTTTGTTATTTTTTTATTATAAGGCATCATTTTATTCAATAAGGTTATCCTCCATATATTAAGATAATAAAAAAATTTCTTTAATAGATTGAGCAGTAGAGAAAACTTTGTTCAGTAGTCCTATAATTATTAATATCAAATCAGGCATAAAACAGAGAGATAAATGCTAGCTAAAGTTATTCACCTTTTTCATTGATTATGTCCTTCTCAGGTTTTAAATGGAAAAGGTGGCAAATTACTCCAGATGCTCATGTTTGCAGATGCCATTTTGTTGATTACATTCAGCCCCTGAATATTATAGGTGCTTGCTGATGAGTTCCATGATGACTCAAAGGATATTGGTTAATTATCCAAACAGGAGAATCTGAAAGGATGAAACATGCATACTGTTTAGAATATTATGATCTTAGATAAGCAGACCACTTACCTAACTGATGGGTACATATATACTAGATGAGGACTAAGCATAGAGAATGAGTTGGGATCTGAACTGAGTAATATTCAAAGATCACAGTGGATTGCATTTAGGAAACTGCAGACATTTTATATGATCAAAGCTTCCCTCAACACAAAATCTCATATTTTAAACCAATTATTCTTCTGGTGATATTACTTGCCTTTGAATCATCAACATGATTTCCAAAGATTCAAAATTGTGGGGGACTTTCAGGTAATAGAGAGATGCATGGTGGGCAAAAATCAGGCTACTTCATATTAATAGAAATGAAATTCACATACAAGTGGTAAGCAAGTCAAAGAAATGTATGATCAGAATATGATCAGAATATGTAGTGAGATAAGGTGAAACATGGATAACTTACGTGCTGTTCTCTCATTCATAGAATGTGGTAGAGAAGGCCTGTAAGGCACTAGAGAGATTGTCTCTGGCAGGATTGATGAAAAGACACGGGCTACAATCACATAGGATAAAAACTCATGAATGGGGTACAATCTGTATCACTGAAAAGACTGCTCATATCAGTAAGATCATTGATCTGTTTAAATATAAGCATGTATCTTCCTTAAAGAAAGAATTCTGAAAAAAAAATTACAATTGGGAAGTTAATTTCATTGAAGAAATCAGGCATTTATATATCTTTTACAACATTTGGAAATCATGCCCCTGCCAACTCCTGGTATTTAAAATTAAGCCTTCACATTCTACTAATCAGCAGGGGATACAAGCCTTCACTGAAATCCATATGACTTATCAAAAAACAAAATGTCTCCATGCCAGATATAGCAGATTTTTCTATCACAAAAATATTGTTAAAAAACAAACAAAAAACATTGTGTGTGATGTGTGGTGTGCTGGTAAATGTTTAACAATGAGCTCTCAAAAAATGTACTCGTGATACTTAAGTTGAATTTGCTTTATCAGCATTTTTTCATCATTTTCTTAGGTCTGGACAATTTTAAAAATCAATAAATCAAACTCTGATTTGTAGCTTTTGCTTATTTTTCAGATGTAAATGTTCACATTGAAAATTTCGCTTTAGAGCCAATAGGAGCAGTATAGAGGCAACTAGGGGGAGCACTGGATAGCAGACTTGTCTTAGAATCAGGAAGATAGGAATTCAAATCCAGCCTCAGACACTTTCTAGCTGTGTGATCTGGGCAATCGCTTAAGTGCTTTTTGCCTCAGTTTCCTCTTCTGTAAAGTGGCATAGTTGCAGGGTCGTTGTGAGAATCAAATAACATATTAATTGTAAAGTGCTTACTTAGCATAGCACCTAGCACATAGTAGGGGCTGTAAAATGTTAGTTGCTGTTGTTGCTGTCATTGTTATTCAGAACACCTCAACCCCAGAATCAAAAGGAACATTATAACAGAGCAAGTCTCTTCTTTCATTTCCCCTGAATGTTGAGCTTTAGGAAGCTAGCTACTTACTCCTATCTTTTTGGATGATATCACAGCTTTAGAGTTGGGAGGCAACATGGCAGTCATTTATTTTAGCACCTCCTTTTTCCATCTTTAATTTAGATTCCATTTCTTTGGCCTAATAACATTTTTAGATCTCTCCTGTCCTAAAAATAAAAGTAAAAAAAAATTCCTCCAAGATATATTCCTGTTTTTGTCTTTCCTTTTCCCTGTCCCTTCATTCTCTGACAGACTTCTAGAAAGAGTAGCCTATGTTTCTACTTCTACATGACTTATTCCTTAGCTGTCTGCAACTTGTTTTTTGTTCCTGCTCTACTAGTGAAAGTCCTTTCTCCACTGACCTTTGAATTGTTGAATCCAATAGTATTTGCTCAGTGCTCATCTTCTTTGACTTTCTACAGCATGTATTACTGTTGACTATTCCACTCCTTGATATTCTCTACTTCTCTGGGCTACCATAACAATATTCACATTGCTTTTTTTTTCATCTTACTATCCTTTTTTTTAGGTAATTGGAGTTAAGTGACTTGTCCAGGGTCACACAGCTAGTAAGTGTCTGAGGCTGGATTTTAAATCAGGTCCTCCTGACTCCAGGGCTGGTGGTCTATCCACTGTACCACCTAGCTGCCCCCATTTTACTGTTCTTAATGTCCTTTGTTATTCTCCTCTATTTAAATCTCATCTTTCTGTATTTTAAATGTGTGAATTGACCCAGTTCTTTTTTTTCCCTTGTTCCTTTCCTCAACTCTATGTAGCTATATTCATTCTCTCCTTTGGAACTCTCATCCATTACCTTGGCTTCAGTGGCCAATCCTATGAGGGTAACTCCCAAATTTACATATCCAACTTTGACCTCTCCTATGAATTCCAATCAGCATTCTATTTCTTTTCAGATATTTTCACCTTCAGTACACATATTTTAAAAAGATAAAATGATTGGTAGGAATCCATGCCAAATTCATGGAAATTGATTCTCTTGGTTTCACCACAAGTTCATTCTTCGGAGTTTCCCTTCTCTCCTGGAACATTTCCTCTGCGCACGGTTTTAGTCCAGGTAATTTCTATCTATCCTTCCTCTGAAGTCTTTGAAATCTATTATCCTCAAATCTAGGGAACATGTGAGACTATCCGACATATCTCTTCTTCACAAATTCTAATAAGGATGGGTCAGTTCCTTCTTAAGTCCTCATGATTTCCATGCCAACAACCAGTTTCTCCTTATTGGTGAGAAACACATCAAGAATAAAATTTTCTTTTGTTGGCTCCTTCATGTTTAGAAAAATGAAATGATCTTTAAGATGAGACAAGAGATTATAAGTTGTTTTGCCTTTGGCAGAAAAAGAATTTGAGAGGACATGTAGATAAATGAAGTCCTCCATCATTACTGAATCATGTTTCTCTTCCAGGTTTGTGATTTCCCCCCTAAAGTCCCCATCTGTTTCTTCTAAATATCTAGGCTTTCTCTAGTATGCTCTGACACCAACATTCTTTTTTTTTTTCTTCCTTGGATCTTCATACAAATGTTGTTCTTTCAAGGTTCTAGATTTCCCTTAATGACTGTATATTCTTACTGTGCAATGCTATATGCTTTTAAAAATGTGATTCTGAGAAAGGATCTATGGGCTTCAGCTGACTGCCAAAGGAGTCTATGCCAAAAAATGGGAGAAAAAAACAAGGTTAAAACTTCATGCTCCAAATTCTCTAGGCAAGTCTTTAAGACTATAAGTCAAAGAGAATGTGTTAGCATGTATTAGTAGACAGTTTCCTCATTGAAGTATCTCCTACACCAATTAAATTACAGGCCTATTCTCCATTGCTATCCTCCACACCTAGTACCGGCACTGTACATCATTCAAATTTAATAAATGTTTGTTGAATTGAAATCAAGTGGTTATAAAGTAGCTGCTTCAACTAAATGACAAAATTCTCCCTATCTTAACACTAAAAATAAAATCTGCAAATTCATTGTATATCATTAGTTATTCCAAACCCAGAAGCTGCTTCCTTGTTTTATAGTGCTTAGAATTTTCACTATTTTCATCTTTTGTTACAATTTATTAATTTCATTTTCTTTCACATTCTGTTTTTCACATTATTTCCAAGAACTCTGTCCTTATCATTTCACCTGTGCTGTGTTTATAAAACCATTCATTTTGTTTAATGATGTTTCATTGTCCAAAGTGATGTCTTTCAGAATGAGAAGACTGTATCTGCATTCTCAGACTATCTTTTTTTTCAGGTAGATCAATATTAAAATCAAATAAAGAGTATTTTGTTTTAACAGAGCTATTTCTTCTTTAATCTCTAACATTCTGGGAAGGAGTTAACCAATACTGATTGGCAGGAATGCTAGATTTTCTTTGTGTACAAAATAGTTCACGTTTATTTTAAAACAGAATGCTTTGCCCTCTAATGGAGATTTTTGTTTAAAAAAAAAAAAAGCCTTTCTCTGGTAACACCAGGTAAAGTCCATACCTGCTAGTTTCTTTAATACTTTCTGTGAATACATTTAAAACATTTGAGGTCAAAGCCCAACGGATTCCTGGAAAATATTTGCCTACAAATAACTATAACTGCCTCTCCACCTGCCTCTCTAATCCATCCTTCTTTGGCACCTTGTCCTCTTCCTGACCCCTGAAAATAGATGTTCCTCTAAGGTTCTATTCTCAGCCTTCTTTTATTCCCCCTGTACATTCTTTCTCTTGGGAAAATCATGTACTTCCCTGGCTTAAACTATTACTTCTATGCAAACAGTTCCCAAATCTATGTCCTCTAGCTTTGTCCTCTCTTCCATATTCTATTCTCCTATCTTCAGCTGCATACAGAACATCTCCAACTGGGTGTCCCACCAGCATGTCCATTTCAGTGTGTTTAAAAATAAGCCTTCTCTTCCTACTTTAGTATACCACCATTTATCTAGTCTCTCATGTTCAAAAACTTGGTGTTAAATTTAGCTTCTCTGTCTCTTTCACTGTTTAAAAAATATGTTTAATATATTTTCTTTTTACATGACCAGAATGTTTCCCAATATTTCTCCTCTTTCTCTTCCTTCCAGAGGCCATACACATAACAAATGATATTTATAATAAAAAAGAGGAATAAGGGTTAAATAGTAAAACCAATTAACACAATGAAAAAGTCTGACAAGTGTGATGTACCACACCAATGGATTTCCACCATGGGGAGGGGGTATTTTATTTTATCTCTTCTTTGGGGACATGCTTTTTTCTTCTAATTTTGCAAAATTCACTTTGTTTGGTAGTTCTCCTTATTTCCATTTGCATTGCTGTAGCCATTGTGTATGTATATGTGTATATATATATATATATATATATATATACTTATATATATTGGTCCTACTTCAGTCTTCATCAGACATGTAAATTTTTCTCTGTGTTAGTGCTTGCTTTTGCTACAGAGTAATATTTCATTACATCCATGTACCACAATTTATTCAGACATTTCCCAATCAATGAGTATTTTCTTTTTTCCAACTTTTTGCTATCACAAAACATGCTGCTATGAATATTTTGGTGTATATGGTGACTTCTTTCAGAATTCCAAATTGCTTTCTAAAATGGTTGTACTGTGGGGCAGCTAGGTGGCACAGTGAGTAAAGCCCTGGAGTCAGGAGGACCTGAGTTCAAATCTGGCCTCAGAAACTTGACACACTTAATAGTTGTGTGACCTCGGGTAAGTCACTTAACCCCAATTACCCTGACTTCCTCCCTCAAAAAAAAAAAAAGTAAAATGGTTGTACTGATTCTTAGTTTCACTAACAATAGACTAGTGGACCTATCTTCCCACAACCCATGCAGTATTTACATTTTTAAATATTTATTTGTTTAAATATTTTGTCATTTTTTACAGTGACCTTAGTTTTTTTAAATTTTTTATTTGTTTTTAGTTTTCAACATTCACTGCAATCTGATATAGGCTATACATATACTTTCATAAGAAACATATTTTCACATTAGTCATATTGTAAAGAAGAATTAAAAACAATGGGAGAAACCATGAGAAAGAAGAAACAAGAGAGAGAGAGAGTAAATAGTATGATTCTATCTGCATTCAGACTACATAGTTCTTTTGCTGGATATGGAAAGCATTTTCCATCAGGAGTCTTTTGGAACTTTCTTAGATCTCTGCATTGCTGAGAAGAGCTAAGTCTATCAAAGTTAAGTCTCACACAATGTTACTGTTACTCTGCACAATATTCTCCTTGTTTTGCTCATTTCACTTAGCATCAGTTCACATAAGTCTTTCCAGGTTTTTCTGAAGTCTGTTGCTCATTATATCTTATGGAACAATATTATTCCATTACATTCATATACAACAACTTGTTCATTCCCCAGTTGATGAGCATCCCCTCAGTTTCTAGTTCTTGCCACAACAAAAAGAAGTGCTATAAATATTTTTGTATTGTGGGACCTTTTCACATTTTTATGATCTCTTTGGGATACAGACATAGAAATGTTATTGTTGGGTGAAAGGCTATGCACATTTTTATAGCCTTTTGGGCATAGTTCCAAGTTGCTCTCCAGAATGGTTGGATCACTTCAGAACTCTACCAGCAATGCATTAGTATTCTAATTTTCCCTCATCTCCTCCAACATTTATCATTTTCCTATTTTGTCATGTTAGCCAATCTGATAGGTGTGATGTGGTACCTCACAGTTGTTTTGATTTGCATTTCTTTAATGAATAGTGATTTAGAGCATTTTTTCACACGACTATAGATGGCTTTAGTTTTTTCATCTGAACACTGCCTGTTGATTTCCTTTGACCATTTATCAATTGGGGAAATGACTTGTATTCTTATAAATTTGACTCAGTTCTCTACAGATTTTAAAAATGAGGCCTCTATCAGAGACATTGGCTGTAAAAATTGTTTCCCAGCTTTCTGCTTCCCTTCTAATCTTGGTTTGGTTGCATTATCTTTATTTGTGAAAAAACCTTTTCAATTTAATGTAATGAAAATCATTCATTTTGCATTTCATAATGTTCTGTGTCTCATTTCATAAGGTTCTTTATCTCTGCAAACTTGAAATGAGGTACTGAATTGGGATTTTATTTTGAACCATAGAATAATATAATTTTAGAACTGGAAAGAAACTACAAGAGATCTGGCATAACTGAGGACTGAACAATTACCATGATTTGCACTGGAGGTGAACACTAGGTGACAGGAAGAGACGAAGAGGCTATTGAGGTCCCATTTCCTGTAACTCCATAGACTTAGTGATTCTGTCTTCTTGAGTTGTACACACACCAACAAAAATTGTAATGATTAAATCCCACATGATCTCCCATAATTACTGTTACTATGATCTGTAGCTTTAGAAAAGAAGGAAATTAATTTAAAAAGCAGGTGATAGACTTAAGGAAAAAGTTGATTCTGTCTTTGAGAGAGTTAGCTATGCTCTATAAAAACTGAAAAAGTGACAGCAGAACAGAAATGCTACCAGTACAAGCTAATGACAGAAGTTTGGGAGAAATTATAGACTCTTGAATTAATTAATTGAATAGAGTCAAAGATAAAGATGATGGTTTTTTTTTTTTGCTAAATATACTAATTGTATATGGCCAGATATCCAGAGGAAGGCTTCTATGGAGGATGTATGGATGAACATGGGTGATATGGACATAGGATGAGAAAGTGTAGATGAGTTTCAATCTGTACTCAGATCACAGATCTAATGAAATAATAGAGTTAGAATGTTCATAAAATAGGGAATAGATTTTGTGTATCATTTTCTGAACTTGTTTCTTATCCTTTTACTAGATTAATGAAGGCAGGGACTATGTTTTATATAAAAATTAATGTATTCCCCAGTACCCATCACAGTGTTCTGACACAGTAGGTATTTAATAGATTCCATTTATTATTCATTTGTTGAATTTAAAATGAAACACAGGGGAGAAAAAAAAAATTACAGAGCAAAGCCCCAAAGGAGGTAGGAGGAGATCAAGTCAAGAATACTAGTAGAGTGTTTGCCCTGATAGGGCTGAAAGCCACCTCATCCTCTGAGACCCAAAGGAAGGAGAAGAGGGTAGATATAGATAAATGTTTTTTGATATATGAAGAAAGGGAGTTAATTGAGCTCATGCCATATGCCTTTGATTTCTTCAGTAAAATATATTGCCATTCTTAGAGGATGTGTATAGTTTATGACTATAACTTAGAGCAGAAATAATAGAGGATTGGAGACAATGTGAAAGCAACATTGTTGGACTATCACTAAAAAAGGGAATTGGTCAATGGTACGTAAAATAAAGCTTTACTCTCATCATTCAAATGTTAGCTTTTGTGGGAGTTATAGTGAGTATGAGCTCAACCACTCTTGAATAAGCAGCTGCAAATTAGGTAGGACAGAAATAGGAACAGCTTCTCTTCCTGTATGCTCCAAAATAAATATTTCTTCAAATCAAAGAAGTCATGTATGGAGAAATGATTTACTACTCCATTTCTCAAAGGATTGTGTGATAGGAATTGCCTCCCTTATTTGATGCCCTTCTTTCCACATGACAGCTATTTCCTTCCCCTCTATTTCTTCATGTTTCTGGTCTGATATAGTTATAAGATTTTTTGTTTGTTCATTTGTTCTGTTTTTTTCCCTCCTCTTCTTTCAAAACTTAATCTCTGAAATCAAGGAAACACTTCTCACTTCTCACTACCCCAGGTATGAGGCATTTTGTGGTTTACAATCATCTCCAAACCATAGGTCGTCATTCCCCACCAATGTATTTGGCTTTTGCCAGACAGGCATGGAACATATTTAGTTCACAACAGAAGCACTTAACCAAAGAGTAATGAGAATAAAGCAAGTTCAGAAAATGCTCCACTCCATCTAAATCTTAAAATATTCCCCCTCAAATACTTTCATGAAAAAGAATGGACCTACAGTCTTCAGTTCTGCCTACAAGCATGTGCATGTATTGTCAATCCCCAAAACAAAACAAAACAAAAATCTTCACTTAATTTGGCCAGCCCTGCTAATTCTTTTTTTTTCTATCTTTCTTTCTTTTCTTCTTTCTTTCTTTCTTTCATTCCTTCTTTCTTTCTCTTCCCTCTGTCCACATAGGGTATCAAACCCTCAATTTAAATTTGATTGCTTGGGATTTATGGGCTAGATTTTTTTTTTCCTCAAGGACCAGGCCTAAAACCAAATGGCTCTGGCTGTCCTTGATTGGCCAACCATAGATCCCATTGTTTGGGCCCTGATTGCCTCAGAGTGAATGTAAATAGCAATTGTTTCTCTTTTGGTCAGGAACCCTGAGGACCTCCCCCTCCAAGATTGATTTTTTATTTTTATTTTTCTCTTTTTGACTAGGTAAAAGAGTCCATTCTTTGTCTCATTTCTTACCTAGCCTTCATCACTGAATGGGTGTTGGCTCAGTCAAACTGAGACCTGATTAGCTTAAAAAGGCCGAGGTCTCCCATTGCATGCAGAGTCATCTCCAGTGCTCCTGATCTATATCATTCCACTGAACCTAGATGGCTCTGGAGGAGAAAGTGAGGCTGCTGAGTTTGCACAGCCCTCCCTCACTTAAATGCAATTCACTTGCATCATAGCATCACCTCCCTGATGTCATGGTGTTCTTCAAGAATAAAGGACAAATAACAACAATAATATCCATCTCCACTATATACTGGGGGAGTATAGCTAATATTTTTTTTTCCTTTACAGAAGAGAGGCTATATATTTCTTTTAGTCTGCCATGTTAGTTTGTCCTTTTAGCCTGCTTCTTAATTCTATATATTTTATTGTTTCCTTTTTCTTTTATTGTATTGCCATCATTTCTCAATGATTCTCCCCCCCCGCCCCCCAGCTACAGATAAAACAAAATCAAATTAAGATAGATTCCATGACTGCTTCTCAGAGCTTAGAGCAGTGGCTGTTACATAAAAGGTAGTTAATAAATATCAGCTGCCTGATTGACTGAAAATGTATGCCCCATTCTGCTCCCATAGTCCACTATCTCTCTTCTGAGAAGTGAACCTCACAATCAGTAATCCAAAATCATGACTCATCAGTGCATTGACCAGGATTCTAAAGCCTTATAATGTCATTTTTATTTATATTACTATGGCAATTTTGTAAATTGTTCTCTAGATTATGTTTATTTCACTTTTCATCATTTCATACAGGTCTTCCCATATTTCTCTGAATTCTTTATATATGTGAACTGGCTATGACACAAGACCAAAAACAGATTTTATAAGGTCAAATTCTGGAGTTCCAAATCTCAGTGAGAAAAAATTCCAAATTCTTTCACCAATTCACCCACAAGGTGAATTCTTGCTTATGTAAGAATAGAAACATGCTTTTTAGAGTACACTATTTTGTATCTCAACATCTAGTATTCCTTACATTTAGTAGACTCTTAATTGATATTTACTGAATTGGATTAACCATGTGTCCATGTGAAATGTTTTCTGAAATATAACTTCTGTATTTCAAAGATCTGTGATATCATTGTTTTGAATCCTTCTTCTGATGATATTGTTCTTGGTCCCTTAAAAAATTTAGCATCTAATCTTCAAGAGTTGCCAGAGCTAACCTAGTGGTGACCCTCTTTGAACTAAGATAGTTTGGTCCTTGGCTAAAGCCAAATTCCAATACTTGTACAATACTTGAATTCTTTCTGTCTTGGTAGGAAATGTCAAAGGCCATACTCTGCTGATAATAATATAAGATCATCCACATAACACAATTATTGGAACAATATTTTGTACCTATAATTTAGGTATAATCAATAATAATAATAATAATTTAGACCTAATTAATGTAGTCCTTTAATCTAATTAAGAGGAGCTTAGTGTCCAGAACTAGGGAGATAATAACACCATTATGCTTTGCCCTAATCAGACCATATCTCGAGTTCAATCCTTGTGTTTAATCCCTGGGACTACTTTTTGGGAAGAATATTGATAATTTGGAGAATATCTATAGACGGGAAAGCAGAATAGTAAATGCCTTTGATATTATACATTTAAGAACTGGTTGAAGGAACTGGTGTTGTTAAATCTGGAGAAATGATGACAACAGAGAGAAATGGTAGATCTTTTCAAGTATATGAAAGGTTATCAGGTAGATGGTTTTGACTTTTGCATGTGTGTCTCTGCCATTAGAATGTACACTCCTTGAGAGTACACGAGAGCAGAATTTTTTTTTTGGCCTTTCTTGTATCCCCAGCATTTAGCACAATGAAGGCACTTGATATAGCAAGCACTTGATATACATGCTTGTTGACTGAAAGTTTTATACCCACATGTTTAGGATGCTGTAGAACGAATTAATTTCCAGGTGCAACTGCTGGGGAGCCTTTGAAATCCCTTTCAATTCTGAGATTTCATGATCTCAGTTTTACATGATCTTCATTAGTTCCAAGACTCTGTCTCACTCTGGACCATAAAGATTTCACCTCAGTATTTGCATGCATGTTTTTCCCTTCCATAATGATGACCAGTCCCCGGGTCACTAACATAAGAAAAGTCTCTGACACAATCATACATAGGCCTGCCTTTGGTTAATGGTAATGGAAAGAAATGGGAACAACTTTATTCCTTATTTGTAAAATCAAAGGTTGAGACTAGATGTTCTCTTAAGGTGCCTTTCAGCTCTGAATTCTATAGACCAAAATCCACTTTTTAATGGCTTAGGAAAGTCAGGCCTAGAGAGGTTTAATTGCTTGCCTAGATTGACATAAATAACTACTTCCAAAACTAGGACTAGAATCCAGGTCTAGTAAATTCTCATCTAGAACAATGGAAATAATGATGCTTATTACCTGTTTCCCGATGTTGGCTGCCTAATTACTGGTTTTATGGCCACTAATTTCTAGTTCCATTAGTAATTAAGAAGTTATTTTGTTTTAACTACATAGTGATCTATAGAAACTATTGCCCAGCAGTGTCCCTTTAAAAAAATATCTGGTAATAGTAAAAGCATCTTGGCTGCAATCTCTACAAAAGTCTTAAAGTGCTACTTTTTGCTTATGTTCCTGGACAAAAGATTTTTAATTCTCATAATGGGTGGACCAAATCATCTACTTTATATAAATGGTGGTTAATTTCCTGTTCTATCTATTGCTATTCACATATGTTATCATTATTAGAGAAGCCAGAGATAATAAACCAGGAGAAAAATTTGCATCGAAAAGTGAAAACTTCAAAGATTTGAGAAATTTTAAAGGAAAAGGAGTAACAGAGAAATATTTGTGAAAATAAAAATTGTATCCAAACCAGAAAACCATAAAGTTATATTCTTCTTCTTCTTTTTTTTTGAAATTTAGAGCTGAAAAGGACCTTAGCAGTCATCTATCCAACTTCTTCATCTTAAAGATAAGAAAACTAAGTGTGGCTAAGTGATTTTCCTAGGGTCATAGAGCAGGTAGGTGGCATAGTACATAGGGTACTGGGCTTGGAACCAAGAAGACTTATCTTCATGAGTTCATGAATTCAAATCTGGCCTCAGACACTTTCTAGCTGAGTAACCTTGGGCAAGTGACTTAACTCTGTTTGTCTCAGTTTACTTAACTGCACAATGAATTGGAGAAGGAAATGGCAAACCACTCCAATGTCTTTGCCAAGAAAATCCCAAATGAGGTCATAAAGAGTCTATACATGACTGAAATGACTCAATAACAACAAATAGAGCTAATATATATGTAAGTTAGGATACAAACCCAGGTCCTCTGACTCCAAATCCAGAGTTATTTGCTACGAGAAGATCTGGTTTTATGTACTATTTCTTCCCCATAATATATATGTGATCATGGGCAAGTCATTTAATTTCCCTATAGCTAATTTCCTTTTCTGTTAAATGGGGTCAATAATACTTCACTGGATTGGTAAGAGGGAAGAGTTTATAAACTTGGAATCATTCCTTTTATTATCACGATCATTCTATGAGGCATATAAAGTTGAGTGAAAAATAACAAAAACAAAATGGCCAATCAAAAATATTTCTTAAATTCTGCCTTCCTTTTATAGAAAGGCAAACTATTATTTTGTATTAAATAAAAAAAGAAATGTGGCATAATGGAAATACACTGCATTTTAATCCAAAGGATCTGAGTTTGAATCCCAGCTCTGTTAATAACTGCTTATGGGATTTTGAGGAAGTCAGTTAGTGTCTCTGGGCCTCAATTTTCTTGTTTTAAAATGAAAATGTTGGATTAGATGTTCTGTAAGGTCTTTTACAGCTCTAAACAGTATGATTTCGAGATTTATGGGTTAAGGGGAGAGGAGCATATCTCCAATATGTTCTTCTTGAGGAAAAAAAAGGAAGAATTAAGTTTAATGTGTTGAGCATTTAAACACCTCATTTGTGGGTAGTTTAATGCTCTCATTCACATTAGCTCTATCCCCTTGAGGTCTCGAGGAACGCCCCCAAACAGATGTCACAATCCCCAGTTTAAGAATAACTTACTTGGGAAAAAAAATGGAATGACTTATGTGGACTAGTTGGGACTACAAATGAGTCTTTAGCCCTTCCATCTGGTCTTGCTCCTTTTCCATAATGGCACAGGGGCCTGCCTGTCCCTTCTGGCTCCACCAGTCCTTTTGTGAGAAGCATATTAAATCAACCACTACATCCGTGATATGTGATAGGCAAGAGGAAAGAGGAGGGAGGAATTGTCAATGTTAGATGAACTCCACAAAGCAAGCTGAATAAACCCCCATGATGTCCAGCTATTCCTCAGGGCTTCTACTCTTTCCGCTTCTATTCTCTCTCTCCCCATCAAGATTTTTTTTTTAATTCACTTCAACAAACATTTATTGAGAATTTTCTATGTACAGAGCAATGTGCTTAGTGTGTAAGAAAAGAGCAGACTACCCCATAGGACATCAGGCAAATACCCAATTGTCCTTGGGGTTAGTCTAACCCTAGCAATGGTAGTAGGTTGTGAGAGCACTCCAAAAAACTCAAGGATAAGAATCAGTGGTGCGGGGAGGCTGAGGGGTCAAAGGCAGTAGAGACTAAAATAATTAAAATTATTTTCCCAGCATTTCTAACAGAAATTAAATCTTTGCCTTGTGATCTTGCTATTTGTTGTTGTTGTTGAGCCATGTCTGACTGTATGCAACCTCCATGGACTTTGTCCATAGGGCTTCTTGGCAAAGATACTGGAGTGGTTTGCCATTTCCTTCTCCAGTGTGTTTCCATTTTACAGAGGAGGAACTGAGGCAAATAGAGATTGTGGTTTGCCTCAGGTCATACAGCTGGTAAATGTCTGAGGTTGGATTTGAACTCAGATCTTTCTGACTCCAGACCCAGGGTTCTATCCATTGTATTACCTAGCTATTACTATTCAGTTTTTTAGAGGAAGTGAATTCAAAGTCATTAGTTCTTGCTAAAAGTAACATAATCTGACAAAAGCTTTTTAAAATTAAATGAACATCCTGAGAACTATCTCATTTTACACCTTTTTAACCAAACTTCAATACTTTGAAGGATCTGTAGTCTCATCAATGTAGATACTCATTCCAGTTTGGCAAACTGTGACCCCTCCATGTCTTCTCATCCTGGGTAACTTCTATCTGTATCCTCCCATTAATCCTCCACAAGGGGGGTGGGTGGGGTGGGAAGGGAGATGTCCATCCAACATAATGTGGTCTTTCATTGTGTTTTCTCAACTTTTGTGGGTTCCTGTAGGCTGTGTATCCATTATCTTCTGCCTTCAATACATTCCCAGCCCACATTCCTTTAAGAAATTGTGAAATCCAAATGCCCAAAAGGACTTTGAACTGTTTTCCTTATTCCCAAAACTCACACCAAAGAAATTTCTTGAGATTCAATATTGTAATAATCAATAGTGAAAGAAAAGTGATAATATTATATTCTGTTAATATCCTTTGCGATACTGATTTAAATGTTACATTTGGAGTTCATATGAATGACCAAAGTTTGTAGGGGTCCATACAGAGGGGATCCAGCTCCAGCTGTGCCACTGGGTAGCTAGGCCTTGGATAGTGAGCTCGAACTCTCTGGGTTCCTCATCTGTAAAAATGAAGGAAACATCTAAATGATATCTCAGGTCCTTTCCCACCTCAAAAATTCTACAATTCTATTAATATTACTATTCTGATTTATACTTTGGTCCCTGTAAGCTGAAGAAATCAGCATTAATACATTATCATCCATTACCCTTTCTAAATCATCTGGCAATTTCTGCTACACTATTTAATGATAAAATGCTTTCATATCGCCTGAAGAGAAAGAACGCTGGGTATTAGGTGTACGAATAAGAATCAGATTTGTTCCGTGTACATAGATGCAAGACTTCACATTTGGAATACATTTCCACAGTTAGGATTCTTTTGGACTCACCTTGGTTTGCTATTCATTCTTCTGCATTCTGCTAGTATTTTGCCCTTTAGTTTGTGATTAGGCAAATCAATGTCAAGACCACCCAAATAACTGGAAGACAAATTCAGGTGACAAAGGTATTTTAAAATGTAAATCAATAAGTAAATAACACAAAGCCTTTAGCAAGGAAGAAAGATACTCTGAACCAAGTTTTATTTGTCTCAGTCTAACTTTTGTCTCGTTTTTTAAAAATATGGATCATGTTTGGAAGGAAAAATAAAAAGATGATGCATTTCAAATGGAAAAATCTTTTTAAAAGAATGCAAAAAGTCATGGCAGTAATGTTCTGGAAATAAAACTCCTGTGTTTCAATTTGCAGAAAGTCTGTAGGAACTATCGAACCTGTCCTGAGCTCTCACTGTGAAGTAGTATATTCCAACATATTCCTATTAGTACTGATTTTTTTTTAAAGGGAAGAAAATAGAGATCTTTTTCTTAGGTTAGAGAGACAAGATGGTGTAGTGAAGGAACATTTCCAAGATAGAAAAATAATGACCAGTGGTGGTGTTAAAAAAAAAATTCTGTGAGATGATTGCTCCTGCTTAGGGAAAGTACTTATTTCTATTTAATTTTAATGACTTCCCCCAGGTAAAAGCCTGCAAGAATTTACTGTGTGTGTCTGCCTACAAATGGCCAGGTTAGTTATTGGACATATGCCTCTAGACAACAGCCAACGATTCCTTTGAAGGCTATGCTATTATGCACCTTGCTTGTATGTAATAGCTTCCCAACATTATGCTGTAATGGGGAAAGTAAGACCTAAACTGTCTTTGACAAGGGTAAGGTATCTCTATTAAACTTTATTTATACTTTTATGTTTGCTCTTCCCTATGCCTAGAATGTTCTTCCTCTCATTCTTTGCCTGTTGCATCCTTATTCCTCAAACTAAAATGCCACCTCCCTCATCACCTTCCCTGTTCACTGTTAATGACACCTGCCTTCCCCCACCCCACCATCCCCCAACACTATGTGTTAGACCTTGTTATTGTATTTATAAGGTAGTAGTTCATCACAGAATCATAGCATTCAGAGCTGTAAGAGATTGTAGAGATGGTCTAGGCTTGGAATTTTTAACCTTTTTGTATGTCATGGACACATTTGGCTGGTAAAACCTATGGACTGCTCAGAATTGTCTTTATAAATACAAAAAATTAAATACATAGTATTACAAAAGGAGCTGATTATATTGAAATACAGTTATCAACACGTTAAAAAGAAAAAAAAGTTCATAGAACCCAATTTAAGACCTCTGGTCTAGGCCAGCTTCACTTTAGAAATGAGGAAAATAAGGCTTAAAACAGTGAAATGAATTGTCCAAGTACTCACAGGTAGGTAGCAAATAACAGAACTAGGATTTAAATACAGGTCCTTTGATTCCAAGTCCACTTCTCTTTACACGAATAATATTTTGCCTTTTTAGATTTACCCTCTGATGAGAATATAAACTCCAAGATGCAAGTGAAGAGCATCTTATATAAACTTCCAGCCATGCCTAGCATAGTATTCTCAGTGTAGTGGGTATTAAATAATTCTTGTTACTTTCAACTGATTTTAGAACAGGAGAGGAAAGCTGATCATTACGGCATATATATCATGACAACTTTCTCTTTCATGGAAATTTCTTTTAATTTTTACTGATACCAATTGCATTACCACCTTGTAGGGATGTTCTAAAGATATAAAAGCAGGATGTTATTATGATTATTTATAAGGAAAATAGATTAAAACAGCACCTGTGATTCTCCCTCCACCCAAATACTTTTTAACCCATGACTTCTTTCTCTACATGGAATTTGTGGAGAAATCTTTTTAATTTTTTTTTTAATGCTTGAGATAAGTTAATAACATTCCAAACAAACTTGGTTCCTTTACAAAGCAATCGGTTTTTGATAAGAATGAGAGGGACTGCTGATAGCTATTTGTACATGAAGATTTTGAGGACTGAGTAGAGAAAACTTGAAGCAGTTTCAGGAGAATGCAGAGACCTGGAAATGGCATTGAAGGAGAAAAGAGGACCTTTTTTTTCTTTTTATTTTATTTTAATTTATTTTTAATATGTTTGGTTTTCAGCATTGATTTTCACAGGCATTTGATTTACAAATTTTCTCCCCATTTACTCCCCCCCCCCC
>CM053623.1:316433782-316457729 GCA_028646595.1 Phalanger gymnotis | reverse complement strand
TGTAACTTGCTTTTCTAAATCCTTTTTGAGTTCTTCCATGGCCTGAGACCAGTTCATGTTTTTCCTGGAGGTTTTTGTTGTAGGCTCTATGACTTTGTTAACTTCTTCTGACTGTATGTTTTGGTCTTCTTTGTCACCAAAGAGGACCTTTTGAAATGAGGGTCTGAATGTCAGAAAAGCCTTTAGAGGGCATCTGATTCAAAATAAACCTGAATAGGAATTCACTCTGCATTATCCCCAACAAGCAGTCATCCTACCTTACCTTGAAGAATTCCAGTAAATAATTCTTTTCTAAAGCAACTTATTCCTCTTTTCAACAATTCTAATTATTAGGAAGTTTTTCCTTACACTGAACTGTCTTCAGCTTTCTTGTATTGCTTCTACTTCTGCCCTCTGGGGCCAAGCAGAACAAGATTACTTCCTGTCTCACCCAACCTCCCCTCATACATTCGGAGCCAGCTATCATGACCTCCCACGATGTCTCTTTTCATGGCCACCATCCCTAGTTCCTTGAATGGATTATTGCATACCGTGGTCTTCAGTCCTCTCAATAGCCTATTTGCTTCCTCCTTGATCCATACCAGTTTATCAATGTCTGACTTAAAATGATATTCAGAGACTTTGACATAATACTGCTATGAATGGAGAAGAGTACAGCAGAGCTGTCTGACACTATCCTCACTTAGGATACATGCTTCTCTTTATGCAGCCTAAAAATTACATTAAATCTTAAACTTCTTCCATGTAGTAAATATGAGATAGGTACTAGACCTGTCACTGGTCAAGGGAGCTCCCAGTGAGGAGTCTGTAGCTTCTCTACAAATGCAAGTCAGCAACTCTTCTCCAACTGAAGTACTGAATGGTTAGAGGAACTGCCTAGGGTCCCACAGCCAATATGTAAATCAGACAAGACTTATACTGCAGTCTTCCTGTCTTGGAATCCAGCTCTCCGTCCACTGGACTGTATTGCCTTTACAGTAAACATGGCTGGATAAAATATTGTCATGGAAACTGATAAAAATATGGTCTAGGGGTGACCAACATGCTTGTTCACTGCGTGAATACTTTTTTTGAAGAAGATCAGAGGTGTGACTTCTATCATGTAGGGAAACCCAGTGAGGAAAGCCCCTCTACCAATATAGATCAATATCTGCTCTGCAACTTAAGGTCTTAGTGATTTGCCCTGGGATACTGAGAGGCTAAATAGCTTACGCAGGACAAAATAACGAGGATGTATTAGGAGGAGAAACACAGACCCCTATTTTCCTAATTCCAAGTCCAGCTTTCTATCAGTTTCACTGTGGCTGCCTCCATAAAGAAATATAATATGTAGCGGTTAAATCTATTTGAGAACATTGCATCTCATTTAGACAAGGGAAGAATTGTGGCTGTGCTAAGTATATTAGCGTATATTTCAAAGCAAATCAGGCAGAATAAATATGGCTATGTACATTATAGATATAGGGGACAAAAATGTAAATGTTTCCTCTCTACAGATATGAAGGAACAATATTAGGCAAAGTCAGGAGGGAGATAGATAACAAAAATAGTAAGGTTTATGAGACCTTTTGGAAATCTCTGGGCTTTCATAGTTTTCTTGGTTGTTAAGCAATATTTAATCTCTGTAAGGGCCAGTTCAGTTCGCTCAGTGTTGTGGCCATAGACAGAATCCTGATACAGGTTAGTCATCTTATAACTACATTTACAAGGGTCATAAAGGGGATGAGGAAAGAGAATATACAGAAAGCTCAATTCAAAGTCATCCCCGTTAAGGAGGAGGGGTAGAGGGAGTACATAGAAATTCATACCCTCCATTGACTACTTCAGCAACCTTATCTATATCATCATAGAATTATTTAAAGCTGGAAGGGGCCTTAGGCATCATCTAGCTCAGCCTCCTCATTTTAAAGATAAGGAAGATGAAGGACAGAGAGGTTCAATGACTTGTCTAGGAACACACACAGTAGGATAATATCTGAGATAAGACTCCAAACCAGGTCTTCCTGTCCCGGAATCTAGCATTCTGTCCACTACACCACACTATCCCTCTGTGAAAGTTCATTATTGTGACTTGTGCTACTGTCCGGGCTTGTTAAAAAAATGATTTCTTGTTCTTTATTGTTTAGTAATCTTAAGATTGTTAGGTATGATCTGGTGGATAGAATGTTGGATTGGAATTAGGAAGACTTCAATTCAAACCCTACTTCTGACTCTTACTGACCTGGGAAAGTCATGAGAATGATCAGTTTTCAGATTTGGAACTGGAAGGGACTTTGGAAATCATGTAGTTTAACTTTCTCTTTCAATAGATGAAGAAACTGAGGACTAGTGAAGTTAAGTAATTCACCCAACATCATTGAAGCAAAAAGTAGCAGAGTCGAGTCTCAGTTTCCTTTTCTTTAAAATGGGAATGAGGATGACTGCAAGAATAGTCTTTCTTAAAGAGTTGTTATGAGCTTCTCAGCAGATATTATATGCACAGTGCTTAGCAAAGTTTAAAGTGCCAGAGATAAATGTCAATTATTATTATGATGACTCATTTAGATCATAAAACCATACATCTGCATATGAATGCAAAGGTCAATCACCTACAGCCAGGACTATACTAAGCCATTCCAAATCGATGGATGTCTATTCTGTTTCTAAGAAGTTCCATCACTAGGACCCTCTCTCCTTCCTTTGCTGCCTTCTTAACTTCTAAAAGCATAAAAAATTTTGAGTTGTGCCTAGCCTAAGTTGTGCTGCAGCTTAACTCCATTTTCTCTTATGGTGAGCATGAAACAAGAGGTTCACTATTTTTATGTAATAGCCCTTTATGTCACTGAAGGAAAGTTATTAAATCATATCTCAACCTCTTTTCCCTGATAAATAAGTCCAGTTTCATTAATCATACTCTCTTTTTTCAGTATCCTTTTAATTTTTTTTTCTTCCTCATGGTGGCCCTGTACTACTTGCTTCTTTCAGCTTTCCTCAATATGGAGAGAATAGTTATTAATCATATGAATTATTGATTTTAAATTCCCTCTTCAATCTTCTCATTGTATCTTGACAACACTGCTGACCTTTATTCCTCCAGCTTTCCACCACTGATATCAATTGGACTTTGGGGACAAGGAAGGAGAGCATAATATAAAATCCATCACCTAGGTCTTATAGTATATTTTCACTAAATCAGGTTTCAAAGCATGTCATAATAAAATAAAAGGGCTTTTTTTAATCCCCCAGTATGCTATAAATTAATGCTAAAACTGACAATATCTGTTGACAAAAGTTGGGAAAGTTGAAGAGATAACTTCAATTTCCTAAAAATGAAGATATTATGAACTGCTGTTCAGGCAACAGTGATATAGACAATATTTGTGATGGTCATACAAGAAAACATCTTAATTTCCAGATTTTTCCACTAAATCAGGGGCAGTTACATTATTCTTTCAAAATTAGCAATATGAACAAGGGTTGCAGGAGGAAATTGTGTAATATTTCAGTTAATGCAAAACCAGAGGAACACAATTTCCTGCTTGGAAAAGATAAGTTTTCACACAAAATCATAATGCACTTTAACTTAGAAAGGTACCTAAAAAGAGAAATAGCCACAGCTGCAGTGAAGACTGATTATTTCTTTCCGTTCCTTTAGACAGAGTGTCCTCCATCCTAGCTGTCTTGACTATACTGGAAAACCTCGGAATGAGACTATGTGACAGCTGTCCCTGTGGGATGCCCATAAAATTGAGATGTGCACTTCACAAAGCTAACCTGGTGATCAAGCATTGTTTTTAAATATGCAAATACTAAAAACAAAGCAACTAAGAGAACAACAAAAGTTAGGGGAATAGAAGACAAAAATGGTATATGACTTATCTTCTAAAAATGTCAAACTGATATAGCTTTATTTTTCCAATCATTTCCAATAACTTCAGCTGTCACCAAAATCAGGGAAGGGGGTAACTTACTCCTATATAGAAGTTCCACATGAGGACTAAACTTTTAAGATTGGGAAAATGAGAAAATATGAAGGTGACAAAAGGAAAGAATGACAGGAGAAGGAGATTTATTGCTTCATCCTGCAGCGCCGGCATTAGCCATCGGTGCCACTCAATACTGAGCATCTTTCTGCAAAGTGAAGGCTACGCATTAACTATAGAATTCACAAATGCTCCTACAACAGTGCCATCACTTTGGAATTGTAGTTTCATTGTTATACATATCAAGCACAAGTTTGGAGAACTCTCTAGAGTTGCTATAGAGGGACTAGATAAGCCTGGTTTTATATCCTCTAGATCAGAGGCCAGCCTTGCATAAAGCTAAAGAAAAAAAGTGCTAAACAGGTGTACAGAGGAAAAGAACAATTCTGTTCATGGGAACTGAATAACAATAGGTGGGGTCATCCAGCAGAGCATGAAGAGACCATTTGCAATCCTAGGTGCTACACATCTGGTCCTAATGGTGATGCAGAAATTTTCCAAGCCATATGCCATGTGTAAGGCAGTGAACATATGAGGGAGATTATATGGGAGGAAGGGTGTGTGGAGGTAATTTTTCCTTTAAGTTATCAGAGTGAATACATTTCCCATCAAGTAGGGTAGGCAAATATGATCTCCTTTTAAGAACTAATTAGGATCCTTTTCTCTGTTTGCAACTCAGAGAAATATTAAGTATATGTCTACATGGCTAAAATGAAGTTTAGATTTGCAATATTATTTATTGAATTTGATAGCTATTGAAGCAATCCATAGTTGGTACTGGAAGGAGGTTTCACAGGATTAGATCAGCCAGTCAGTACAGAAAACAATAGGCTCTTTTATTTGGTATATTTGAGGAAAGGCTATGTGACCTAACTAGAGGCAGCCGAGGTTGGACTTGTGTAAAGGAACTGGGCAGCACTTGCCCAGGGAGTTGTGGCCTCATACCTACAAAGTGAGATAAGAAAGGACAAGGAAGGGAAACAAGCAGCGATGCAGGCCAGTCCTTATGTGCAGTGGCCTTTAGGCCATAGCAAAAAGAGAAAGAAGCCAGCATCATACAGACAGAAGAACACCAAGTATTGGGTTAAAGGATCTGAGTTTAATTCCCACTTCTGCCACTTGTTACCTGTGTTATCAACCTTTTTGAGCCCCCATGTCCTTATTTATGAAATGGGGGAGTTGAATTGATATCTCAATTTTTCTTTTATTTTTCACAGCTGTAGTTCTGTAAGCGTATAAAGCCATGATGGCTTTACCACAGGCTGTCCCCTAGTATTGATATATGATCCCCTCTTTTGTTGTCATCCTCTTCATCAGGGTGGTTCAAGATTGCTGAAGGTCAATAGGTTTTTTGATAGAGAAAGGCAGGGTCCTGTTCAGTTGCCTCTGACTGGTTTTCTACCTCAGATATCACAGGCAGGGAACTGTCACACTTAGGGAACTAAGATTGCATGGGAGATGGATATTTCTAGTTAAGCAGATACCTGGAAAGGGAAGGGGGTTCCAGGCATGAGAAGGGGAGGGAGATTAAGGCAGAGATATCCTGTTGGACAAAGACTAGACTTGGAAGACTTGAGAATTTTCCCCCACATACCAATAGCTTTAAAAAGTTCTCTCGATAATTTGACGAAAATATGCTTGTTTCTTCAATGTGAACTTTGTTACTAGAATATTTTAACATCTTGTGCTCAGAGAATCAAATATTATTTTAGCAAAGAAATAGTTGGATTTTATCAAAATTATTTCTTATACTATTGTCTGTGTACCAGGGTGCAACCCCATGCTTACCTATAACAGTCCCTGGACACATATGATGTACGAGTGGTAAAGGTATGCTTTTCAGTTATAAACACACCTAATCACCGACCATTAGCCTGCTACTAGCTCATTTTCTTATTAATTCTTGCATCAGTTTCAAAAACAGTAAAGGGTTTTATTCTAATGTTTCCTAATAAATTTCTAAAACTGAAACATATGTAATTAGTTTATTGGTTAATTCCTTCCCCATCAATTTGTAAAAACTGAAGAAATTTTTTTCCATAAGTTTTCTCTTTCCCCTGTTGCAAACCCCAAATTCATAAGCTTCAATGAACATCAATGTTACTAACCCAAAAATTTACTAACAGTACTGAATAATATAAAAATGCAGAGACTATTTCATCAATACATTGACTTTAGGAAAATCACAGCCAGTTACCTCTCACTAATAGCTGCAACTTCTGACTCCACAAAACCCTAGAGCCACAGTCCAATGATTCAGTTTTCTCAGGATAGCAGTTAAGTCTCATAGGACTGCTCAGAATGTCTCCTTCACAGAATAAGAGTTAAACTTAGTTCAATTAAAATGTCTCTTCATATTTTCTCAAGGATAAACAGTTAATTCTTGAAGTCTCTCATAGACTCTTTGCTCATTACAATTGACTTTCAAATTCTTCTCGGGAAAGATGTTCTCTCTCAGTCTTTCCTCAGTGCCTCATACAGATTCCTTCCAAAGTGACAGTTAGCTGTAATGGCCCTCTCTTTTAATGGCACAGTAGTAGTAACCAAAGTGTTTGTGAGAGAAGCTATTTAGGATTCTTTGCATTTTTACTTGTTTTGGGCCAAGTTAAATATTGATCAGGGTAATCATCCAGTGAGTTTGAGAAAGCTGGCTAACTTGGGCACAGGTCGCTTTTCTAGCTCAAGCTTGTTTAATCTCAGTCTTCACTTTGTTTAGTCTGGATACATTTTAGAGCCTACCAGAGGACCTTCACTGGTGAAACATACTTTCAACTTTTGGTAAAAAGGGGGTAGACCACCCCCTGAAATGCTGCATACCTTATTAAATGTGGCTTCTGCCACTGTTTCACTTAACTGCTTAATTGGTGTTTTGTTTTGTTTTGCTTTGGTTTCGAGAGTAGGTTCTCTCCAGTTCCAGTGAGGGGGTGGGGAGCACTACTGAGAATTGACAATGTTATCCGTCCACTTTACAATCTAATTCTGCATACCAGCACCAAATTGATATCCCAAGCGCATATATCTGACCACATAACTTTCTTGCTTAAGAAGTTTCAATGGTTCCCCACTGCCCCTAGGATAAAATATGATTTTCTCTGCCTGGCATTTAAAGCCCTCGATAATATTGTTAAAATCTGTGTAGCTAATTACACATTACTCCTACTCATGCACTCTACATTCCAAACAAATTGGACTGCTTGCTCTTTCCACGTACAACATTCCATCTTCTACCCCCATGTATTTGGACAGGGTGTACTCCGTGCCTGGAATGCTCACCCACCTCACCTATGCCTTATAAAATCCTTAACTACCTTCAAAGGACTCCTTGGGTGCCACCTCCTACAGAAGGCTTTTCCTAATCTTCCAAGTTGTTAGTGCTGTCTCCTCACCAAAATTACTTTCTATATAAATATACACAGTAAATTCTATATGTGTACATATGCCTATAAATGTATATATGCAAAGACATACTTTTTGTACCTTTTATGTATGTGCTGTTCTCTCCCCAACCCTACCACAGTAGAATAAAAGCTTGTTGAGGACAGGGCCTCCTTTGTTTTTGTATTCTTATGCCCAGCACCAAGTAAAATGGTTTACATATAATAGAGGCTCAATAATTTTTTTTTAAATGTTAGAACCTATCTATAAAATCTGGTCAATTTGCTGATTGACCAGTTGTTTCAGTTGTATTTGACACTTCATGACCCCATTTGGGATTTTCTTGGCAAAGACAAAGGAGTGATTTGCCATTTCCTTCTCTATTGTATCTTATAGGTGAGGAAACCAAAGCAAACCGGGTTAAGTGACTTGCCCAGGGCTGTTTGCAGATAAGTCTATCCTAATTCAGAGAATTATTTACTCTATTGAAAACTTTAGTATAGTTGATTATTATATTAGCAGGTGAAACAATTAGACTAATCATAGAAAAATCGTGGAATTATCTTTCTTCATTTTCTATCTTTACAAAGTAAAGTCTTTAAAACTTTAGTGTCTCACGAGGCACTAAAGATAGCTAGGTGTCACAGTGAATTAGAACACTAGATCTGGAGTCAGGAAGACCTGATTCAAATCTGGCCTCAGATGCTTGATATGCCCAGAATTGGGCAAGTCACTTGACTTCTCTCTGCCTCAGTTTCCTCATTTGTATAGCGGGGATAATAATAATATCTACCTCCCAGGATTGTTGTGAGAACCAAAACATAATATCTGTAAAACTTTTAGCACAGTGGCTGGTATAGAATAGGTGCTTAATAAATGCATATTTCCTTCCCTTCTTCCTCATAAGTCACGAAGGGTTTTGTTTATCATCCTTATTAGGATCTTCTAGTAACTTCCCATTTAGATTATTGGGAGGCCATTTTCAAGGAGTGTTTACATTTCAGTTCAGTTTAAATGGCTTTACTATTGCTTTGAATGTAGCTTGTGTTCATTAGCCCATTCTTGGCTAACAACAGGTAAATTTCTGAAATTGCTATCACATACAATACCAAAGCTGTATCTTGATAAGTTTGCAGAGGAATCCACACACACACAAAATCTGGAAGTTTGGAGAATAATAGTATCCTTTTCTTTTCACAGATGTTTGTAAGTACAGAAGTCAGTAGGAATAATGGCAAATGGGAAGAATCTCAGTGAGAACAAGATTCTACTCTGGTCTTGATTCTCTGGAACTACAATGAAGGGATAAATGCAACATCTGGAAGGCAAAGAGAACTATGCAAAGTTTCTCTGTGAAGATAATTGATAGAAATATTGGCCTTAGCAAAGGTTTGCACCTTTCCTAGGGCCAAACCTGGTACAATCTATGGAGAGTGATACAGAATTACAGGCCATGTACCTAGAAAATCTACTTGCTGGGAGCCCAATGGACAATAATCTGTCTATTTGGGTCTGTAAGTGATGGAGGCTTTCTAGAAATCTTTGAGAGTTGTTTATTCCTTGGAGGTTATCTATTTTCTAAGAATTGTGATTAGGTTTCTTACACACACACGCACACACACACACACACAGAGTCATTCAAATATAAAGTTTAGCTTATTTGATTTATTCATATCCCACCAACTTTAAGTGATAAGATGCCCAATCTATCATTTAATGCATAAGCCTTAGAGTCTGTATGGAAATGTATTTCTCTCTATGTAGGGATGTTATGCAAGACTCATGTTCTGTAGGCTGAAAAAATTTGGCTATGTTCAGGGGCCTTCTAATTATTCTAGATAGAACTGCATACATCTACAAAAATGGAATAAGGCTTGAATTCCTTTTTATACTTGAAAGAAAAATAGGACTGAGCTGAGCCAAAGAGAAGAGCCATAAAAGGTCATAGAAGTCAAAGAGGGTCATGGGCTCTATAGATATATCAAAGCAGAAGTCTCAGGCTAAGGGAAGTTTTGAGAAATGTTGAATTTTTTCACCAAGTTCCCTTCTTTTTGCCCACAGACACTATACTATATGATCTACTATTTCATTTCAAAGTTTTCCAATAAACTGAATTTAGCCTAAACCACAAAAAGACCATGTATTAACTGGAGATTACTACAAAAGTAAAGTTAGAGAAAGAGAAAAAATTCTGCCTAAAAGTTAGCAATTTTCCTAACTGGGGGTCAGAACATTTGTGTTCAAGCTCATAATTTTGCATCAAAAACTCCTTAAGGGGGAAAGAGGGAAGATGATGACACTCCTCAGACCTTAGGAATCATTTTATCTCCCTCTAGGCTTAAAATCAGCTAATTTCTTTAAAACCGAGGTAGACTCATTTATACAATACCTTCTATCCTTTATTTGATAAACTGCACCCTTGCAAACAGAGTGGGTATTCATCATATGGTTTAGGATCAGGAATAGTTTCCCCCTGATTTTCATAGTAGGAAGCCAGAGAAATGAGAGATCCTTCAGGGAACCTAGGCCCTTCATCTTATGAAAGCCTGTGATAAAAGGGTTAAAATTATGTATATGATGCATTAACCATACTGCTCTAATGTTCGGTTTCAAATAATTGAAAATACCCAAAATTAAACTTTTCAAGCCATTTAGGAAAGGGCCTAGTGTTTTTGTTTTGCTTCAAGCACAATTAAATATTCATAAAACATTTCAACAACCGCTTGAGCCTATTTAATAAGTTGTGAAATTATGACATGGTTTTCTGATCTGATAACATTGAATTACAAAACATTAAAATGACAGAACATTGGTAGAAGGAACACAGGAAGTTTGGAGTTGTGCATTGTTCTGTTATTAACTCACTGTGAGCATAAGGATTGTAGGAGATAAAAATACATAGAAAATTCACTTCCTACTTTTAATTAACTTAAAATTTAGTTGGAGTGACAAGATATACACACGCAAAATTAAATAACAGGACAATTAAAAAAAGAAGCTGCCACAAGGCAGTATATGATTAAATGTCAAATGAGGATATGATCAATAAGTGTATTAGATATTGAGAGGAGAGATCACCTTAGGCTAGAATAATCACAGAAGTCTTCATCAAATAAGTAAGATGACTAGAACTGAAAAAATTCCCTTCCCTCACCATAACTTGCTACCCTTATGTCTCTCTCACTCTTTTGTACTCACAATAAATCTAACATTCATCTTCATCACAACCATCAGACCCTTAAAATAACACTAATCTAGCAGTCCACTCCCTAGGCCCCACTCTTGCTTCATTGCCTCCATACCCATGATTTGACTCGACGGGTGGCCTCTTGAATGTTTCCCTAACCACAACTCTAAAATATCCCTCAATTTTTTATACCCATTTCCAAACTGCTAATCTCCATGACTGAAAACTATCTAAAAATCTCTGTTCCTGTTTCTAGGCTCCTGAATATCCCTGGAAAAAGACATAAGAAATTCAAATTCAAATTCAAAAGATCAATGCTGGAAGAAAATTTAGAGATAATTTCATACAAGCTTCTCTTTTTACAGATTAGACAATTGGAGACTAGAGAGGTTAAGTCACTTGCCCAATGTCACCCAGATGATAAGCAACAGAAGCATCATTTAAACTGAGGTTTTCTAACTCTCAAGTCATCCGTCTTCCTGCTGTACCATGATATACAATAACCACAGGAGTTCAATAAGCCTTCTTACTTTATTCTTACCAACTGCCTACATAGTAACAATTCTAATGTTTTTCCCTCTCTCTTCATTCCTTCTATTGTACATCAGTCCCCAAACCTTTACATCATACAACTTAGTTTCCAGAAAATACTGAGGCCACCCAAGAACTTCCTTAATTCTTTTTTTCCTCTTCATTCCAAACCTTTGAGCATCATCATCAACTCTCTCATCTTCCTCTCTAGTCAGGAGGAAAAATGCATCCTTATGTATCACTAATGCGACTCCTACTTACATTCTCTGACCTTTCATACACAGAAGGTGCTAAATAAATGCTTGAGTGGCTGGTCTTTGATTCCATTTCTATATACTTTCTCTTAGATTTTACTATTGCAATCATTCCATCTTTCTCACCCAACCAGTAGTCAGGGGTAAGGTCAAGGGCAAGATACCGCAGGTCAAAGTAAGGATAGGCAAAAACCTGATATGACATTAAGGTCTTTGTTTTTGTCCTGTAGTAGCATGTTATTATTTTTTTTTGGAGGGAGAAGGCAGGGCAATTGGGGTTAAGTGATTTGCTCAAGTTCATATATCTGTGTGACCAAATGTGTCAAGTGTCTGAGGTCAAATTTGAACTCAGGTCCTCCTGACTCTAGGATCAGTGCTCTACTCACTGTGCCACCTAGCTGCCCCATAATAGCATGTTATAATGGAAAGAGTTTGGGGATGGAAAACAAGGGACGCCTGGATTTGAATCCTACCTCTGGCATATTGCTAGCTATAAAATTATGGGCAAGCCACTTAGCCTCTCAAGTCCTCAATTTCTTCATCTATAAAATGGTAATAATAATAGTTGTATGGAAAACATTATTATAATCTTAAATCACGTGACCTATTAAGTAACATTTAACAGATGATAAAATTGCATTTTGGGAAAATTATTCTGGCTATGAAGTGTCAGATGGATTGGGAGAGAGGGGAAAAAAATGGGTACACTAAATCTAATTTAGAGTTTATTGCTATGATACAGACCTAATGTGATGAGGTCTTGGACTATAGGGGTATCATTGGGAAGAGATATTAAAAAGGGAGAATTGGCAGGACTTTAGTGAGAGGATATGAATGCGGGGCGGGAGGGGTGAGGGCAAGAGAAGAATAAAGTCAAAGATGTTTGTTTCCATTGTGACTGGAAGAATCAACATATCATTCAAATTAGCTCTGGTTGTTGTTTTGTCCTTCATTCTCAAAGAGAACCATGATATCAGGGAGGTGATGCCATAATATGTAAGTGAATTGGATTTAAGTGAGGGAGACTGTGCAAAGTTACCAGCCTTACTTTCTCCTCCTGAGCATCTGGATCCAGTGGCAACATATAGATCAGAACAACTGGAGATGGCCCTGGATTCAGTGGAGTCCTTGGCCTTTTTAAACAAGGTTTTGAGTCTGAGTCTGAGGTGGTAATGGAGCAATTAAATGTAGTTTCCAGTAAGCTATTAGAGACATGTAAGCAGAAATCAGGCAAGAAACATTGGCTGGAGATTGACACTTGTAAAGCATCTTCATAAGAGGCCACTTTTAGAGTCATGAGAATGGGTAAGAATAATATAAACTTAGATTTATGTAGTGCTTTACAGTTTGCATGGTGTTTAATTTGAGCCATAATTCATCCCTATGAGGTAGATAGCAAAAATATTATTTTATATTGTTTATAGAGGAGGAAATGGAGGTGTGGAGTCATTCAATGACTTGTTCACAGTCACTCAGATATCTAGTTTTTGAACTAAACTGGAGGTTTTCTGGTGCCATGTTTATGATTCTTTTTTTTTTTTAATCTCACTTATACTAAAGGAAAAAGGGTAGAGAGAAAACTAGAAGATGGAAGATTAAGCCCTGAGAAGCTCTTTGGGCAGGGACTAGGAGAATCTCCCAATGATGGGATAAAGAAAGAATAATTGAAGCAATAGAAGGAGAAACAGAACTTCTGTCATGTGAGCCAAGGCATGAAGGAGCTTCAAAAGAGGATGTGTTCAACTGTGTAAAATGAAGAAAGATAGAGTAGACAGAGTAAGGAACCCTGGATTTGGTAATTAGGAAGTCACTGGTGAACTTTGAGAGTTTTAGTAGAAATGGATAGGATAGGACATAAGCCAGAATGCATTGGGTTTAGATGGGGAAAAAAGGAAGATAAAGAGGCAACATTTTTTGTCAAGATAGGAGGAAAAATAATATGGGAGCTAGAAAGCATATCAGGGTCATTTGACTTTTTTTCAAAGACAAAGAAGACCTATGCATATTTGAATGAAAAAGGAAAAGAATAGTCAAGGAGTATTTGAGGATGTCGAAGGAAATTGATGAAACAAATTCCCAAAGAAAAGAGCCTGGGAATTGAGTCTAGATGGAGGCATTAGCCTTGAAAAGAAAGAGAGACATCTATTCCTCTGAGGAGGAAGAAAAAGATGACTACAGAGACAGAAGTACTGTCATGTGGACAGTGGGAAATATGAAGGAACTCCTGCTGGATGACCTCATATTCTCTATAAATTAGGAGGTGAGGTCGTTTGCTGAGAATAAGCACCCAGGGTGGTATGTGGGGGAGGATTGAGTTCTTAATGAAAGTGGAGAAGGTTTGGAACTACTGGAGAGAGGGTGATAGAGAATCAATAAGAAATGAGTCATCTGAAGTGTAACTTCTGAATAATTGTCTGTTTTCTTTGAACTTTACCTTTCTGTTCTTCAGTCCTCACCTGAAAGTCAAAAATTCCAATGATATTTGAGCAGCTTTATAAATAGTTTTCAACCATCATTAGGCCACACAAAATGTACTCATTTGCATGCCTAGGTCAGGGGTTACTAGTTCCAGTTGTTATCTCCAGGAGTGAGAAACTGCTGATTATCTCATTCTCAGTCTTAGAAGCAATAATATTACCCTCTTGTCCTGAACATGTTAATGAAGTTTCCAGAGGTGGCCAACCAGATAGTAATTTGGGCACTGGGAGAGTCTGACTCATTGCCTTTGAAGTACCCTCATGGGAGATAATTGCAAAGCAGCCACAATCTGAGACCTCTCCATAGCCACAGTACTATTGAGGTTACCATATAGCAACAGAAAATGCTTCAAACCAAAAACTTCTGAGAGAGCTGCCAGGGAATTTAAGGTCTCTTTGATAGACTTCCAGACTAACCTCTGGGGATGATTAGATGACATTCATCAGAGAGGCATTTCAGGACTACAACTTTCAACTTATCCACATAAGTCACACAATGGAAGCCAAAAATCATTGACACCTGCTGTTGAAACTTCGCTCTCCTGCAATTCTTGTTAGGATCTGTGATTTCATCAGAGTGGGCATTTGTGTCACAAACACAAATCCCCTCACCAAGGCTACTTGATAAAAGAACTCGTTTAAAGATCTCTGAGAATTGCTGCCATCATCTTGCCACCAAACGGGTGATGAGTTCTTTTCAGACTTAGCTCAGTCAATCACAGGAGAACAGCAATACAGTCTGTCACCAAACTTGTACTTGACACCTTGGTGTAAGGGGATGGATGCTGGATTTAGAATCAGGGGACCTCAGTTCAAATCTTAACCCTTGTTTTAATCTCAGTCCTGTCACTTGCTACATGTGTGACCTTGGGGAAGTCACTTATCTTTTGGGGCCTCAGTCTCCTCATATGTAAGGAAGACAGTTGGACTTTATGGCCTCTAGCTATTACTCTGTGAACCTTTCTGGCTAGGTAGAGTCTGCCTAAGTTTGTGCCCATTGAGGTAGCTTTCAAGAACCCAAGATTACCTCTGTGCCATGATGACATGTCAGAGAAGGACTATGGTGTACTAATTGGATTTGAAAATGAAAGTGGCTTTTGTTCCTAAGCTGAAAGGATTCAAGGGGCATTATTGAAAAATTCAAAGTCATTATTCTGGAATTGACAATACCTTTGGTATTTCCATGACTTGGAATCATTTCTTCCAGATAGTACCAACTATACCAACCTATCTCATGGTTCCATGCTAGTTTTCAATTGCCAGGATTGCTTTGTTTCCTTTTATGTCTTATTTCCTCCTATCAAGCCTCAATTCACTCATTTCACTTATCCTTATGAAGAGCTTAACTCTGTTAATGGCTTTCCTTATCCCCAGAACTCTTTTTGATTGTAACACAACTGACATATGCTGGCTTTTACCCAGTATTTGCAGACTACACTGTAAGACAGAGAAATATCAGCTCAAAAATGATTCCTAGAGAAATAGAAATCCTACGTGTCAAAATGTTCAAATTTTTATATAAGAAAAATAAAAAGAGACTATTTGTTACTGATTCTAAGGATATAGATGATGGTGACATCTGCTAAAGATAGTTAAGGTAAAATCATACCTGTAAGAAAAGGAAAGGCCCATAAGGTGATAACCATGCAAGGTCTAGTCTAGTCCAGTCCTTTGATTCTCGGGGGTCTTCTTTACACAACTTCCTTATACTCTATCCCCAGAGGTCTACCTGAGGACAAAAATATTTTCTGTGACAAGTATGGATTTAGGGTTTATATTTTGGTTTGGTTTGGACCTGTTATTTTATCTATATAAGAACTTCTTGGTGTGGGTATGCCCTCCACCAATGCAGATTAGCAACTTGTCCATGATTTGTTGTCTAAGGGAATTCTGAAGGCACTGAAAAGCTAAGTAATTGACCCAGCATCATCTGGCTGGTATTTAATAAATAAAATTCATTTCAGAGGGGGAGGAGTCAAAATGGCAGATTAGAAACAATCCAGTTGGACTCTCTCAACATTTCCCGAAAAACAACTTTAAAATAAGCCTTCAAATCAAATTTTAGAGTGACAGAGCCAACAAAAGGTCAAGATGAGATGTTTTTTGGACCTAAGAAAACTTATGTCAGCAGAAATTTGTGACATTGGGGTGGGATTCTGTCCAGAGGACACAGCAGCAGCAGCAGTTTCAGAAGCCCTAAACCCAGTGAGGGTAAGGGGTTACATAAGTGGTCAGAAAGAGCTTATAGGGCAAGCTTTGCTGGCACTGATTGGCAACTTAGTTACATACATACACAGTTCCAGGGCAAAGAGGAACACTAGGAGTCAATAACAAGGAATCAGGAGCCCTGGTTGCAGTTCTGAGATAAAGAGAGCCCTGGAGCTTGGAAGCCAGGGAACAGAGGCCCTTTCTTGGTAAAGACCAGAGTATAGACTAAGAGAGCAGTGACCATGCTTCTCTTCAAATCACACCACCTTGAAAGCACCAAAAACTTACAGATCCCCAGAACTAACTTTGAAAACAGCAGTATACAAAAGCTTGAAGCATGGGATGGTGCCTTCCCACATTCAGGTAAGCAACTTTAACATAAAATTCAAAATCAAGAAATAGGCTAGAAAAATGAGCAAAAAACAACAAAATAATTTCACCACTACAAAGCTACAATGATTTCAGGAAAGACCAAGACATAAACTTGAAAGAAAACAACAGTGCGTAAATAGCTGCAAAGTCACAAAGAAAAATGCTGATTGGACCCATGCTTACCAAAACTTCCTGGAAGAGTTATAGAAAGGGATAAGACTGGTAGAGGAAAATTGGGGAAAAAAATAAAAGTGATGCCTCAAAATTATGAAAAGAGAATTAATAGCTTGGTAATAAAGGCATAAAAAATTCTGAAGAAAATACCTTAAAAAACAGAATTGGCATTATTTCACTGAAAAAAAGAACTCCTTAAAGAGCAGAATAAGCCAAATGAAAAAAAAAAGAGGTTAAAAAATCACTGAAGAAAAGAATGCATTAAAAAAAAACAGAATTGGTGAAATGGAAAAAAGAGGTACAAAAGCTGACTGAAGAAAATAATTTCTTAAAAATTAGAATTGGGCAAGTGGGAGCTAATGAATTCATGAGACAACAAGAAACAACAAAACAAAGTCAAAAGGATGAAAAAATAGAAGAAAATGTGAAATTTCTCATCAGAAAAACAACTGATCTGGAAAATAGATCAAGGAGAGATAATTTACCCGAAAGCCATGATAAGAAACAACCACCACCACAACAACAACAGTCTAGCATCATACTTCAAGCAATTATAAAGGAAAACCACCTCAATATCTTAGACACAAAAAGTAAAATTAAAACTGAAAGAATCTACCCATCACCTCCTAAAGATATCCCCAAATGAAAACTCCCAGGAATATTATAGCCAAATTCCAGAGTTCTCATGTCAAAAAGAAAACATGTGAAGTAGCCAGAAAGAAAAATAAATAAATAAATATTGTGCAGTCACGGTCAGGATGACACAAGATTTAGTGGCCTCCGTGTTAAAGGAGCAGAGTGCTTGAAATATGATATGCCAGAGGGCAAAGGAGCTAAGATTACAACCAAGAATAATCTACCCAGCAAAACTGAACATAATCCTTCAGGGACAAAAAGAAGGACGTTTAGTGAAATAGCGGGCTTAAGCATTCCTGATGAAAAGACCAGAGCTGAATAGAAAATTTGACATTCAAACACAAGATTCAAAAGATGCATAAACAAGGTAAACATGAAAGAGTAATCATAAAAGTATTAATAAAGTTAAACTGTTTACATTCCTGTATAGGAAGATGATACAGGTAACTCCTAAGAACTTTATGTTTATTACAGCAATTAAAAGGAATTTACAAAGACTGAAGGCATGGATATGAGTCTATTATGTTGGAGTGATCACCAAGATAAATCAAGGGATAGGAAAGAGAGATACCTTGGGAGAAGAGGGTAGGGAGAGGTAAATGAGGAAATTTTTTCTCACATAAAAGATGTGTACATTGAAAAACTTTTACAGTGAGAAGGCAAAGAGGGGAGTGAAAGGGAATGCTTGAACTGCATTCTCATCAGAATATATATAGAATAAATATATATATATATATATATATATATATATATATAGAATACACACACACACACACACACACACACACACACACACTCAGATGTGTATAAAAATCTAACTTACCCAATAGGAAAAAAGAAAGGAAAGGGGATATGAGTGGTTAGAAGCAAAATCAACTTTTGAGGAGAGACAGAATAAAAAGAAAGAGAAGAAGAAAATTAAATGGAGAAAAATACACAGTAATCATAAATGTGAATGTGCATGGGATGAACTTACCCATAAAATGGAAGTCAATAGCATAATGGATTAGAAACCAGAATCAACAATATATTGACTATAAGAGATGTGCTTGAAACAGAAACACACAAAGACAGAATTAAAGTATAAGGCTGAAGAAGAATCAAATATATTTTAGATGAAATAAAAAAGTCAAGGGTAACAGTCATGAGCTCAAATAAAGCAAAAGCAAAAAATAGAGCTAATTAAAAGAGATAATCAAGGAAACTACATTTTTGTCAAAGGTACCATAGGCAATGAAGTAATCTCAAAATTTTTTACAGCAAGTTTCTCTGATAAAGGTCTATTTCTCAAATATACTCTGTCTATAGAACTGAGTCAATTTTATAAAAATAAGAGCCATTCCCCAGTTGATAAATGGTCAAAGGATATGAACAGGTAATTTTCAGAAGAAGAAAGCAAAGATACATATAGTCATATGAAGAAAAGCTCTAACTCACTATTGATTAGAGAAAAACAAATTAAAACTCTGAGGTACTACTGCCTCATGCCTATCTCAAATGACGAGGGAAGTTAGTTAATGAATTATTGATGGAGTACTAACTGGTGCAACTTTTCTGGAGTGCAATTTGGAAATATGGCTAAAGGTTTATAAAATTGTGCATATCCTTTGGCCCAGAAATACCACTACTAGGTTTGCACCCCAAAGAAATCAAAGGAAAAAGAAAAGCACTTATTTGTACAAAAATATTTATAGCAGCTTTTTGTGGAGGCAAAGAATTGGACATTGAGAGGATGCTCATCAGTTGGGGAATGTCTGAACAAGTTGTAGCATATGATTGTGATAGAATATTATTGTACTGTGGAAAATGATAATACAGAGTGAAGTGAGAAGAACCAGGAGATTATTGTGCACAATGACAGCAATGTTGTAATTGATGATCAGCTGTGAAGGACTTGGCTACTCTGATTAAGATAATGTTCCACAACAAATCCAAAGGATTCATGATGAAAAACTACCGGCCACCTCTAGAGAGAGAACTGATGAAATCTGAGAGTAAATTGAAATATAATTTTCTTACTTTCTTTATTTTTCTTAATTTTTTGAACTATGGCTAATATGGAAATGTTTTGCATGATTTCATATGTTTACTTGATATATCTCTTGCCTTCTTAGTGGTAGAGGAGGATGTGGGAGGAAGGAAGAGAATATGGAACTTAAAATTTAAAAAAGAAAAGAATGTTAAAAATAAATAATAAAATTTTAAAATATTTTTAAAAGAGTTCATTGTACCTTGTGGTACTACAAGAAAAAAAAAAGCTAAGCTGAATAAAATGACAATATCCAACTATAAGTGAAGTAAGCATTAGTGATAACATGTATACATATGTATACAAACAAATATATTAACATAATTAACATAAAATATATGCTGATGCTACATATTATGTTGTATAACATATGATATAATACATACAATAAATTAACATAAAAAGATTTAATTCAATTCTATAAACATTTATTAAAAACCTACATTTTGCCAGGCAGTGTGCTAAGTGCTCATCATAGGGTCATAAATTTAGAGCTGGAAAAGACCTCAGACATCATCTATTTGCCTGGCCCCCGCTTTACAAATGGGGAACTTAGACGCAGAGAAGTTAAGGTCACACAGATATAAAAAAGCAGAGCTAGAATTGAAACTCAGATTGTCAATGCTATGGTCATGGTGTTGTTATTGTAGTTCTTATTGTCAGCATCATTGTGGTTTTGTAGTTTTCCTCTGCTCTGTTAGAGGTTTGACTTAAACTCAATTCTTGATCACAAGGCCAATTGTCCATCCACCCCACCATGCTGTCTCTCTAGGTATGTTTTCATAATAGTGTCTCCTTGTGTAGTATAGGTGACTATGGGTTCTTAACAGTTACAGTAGCTGAGGTCAAATTCTGGTGGGTTGGAAAATGTATGTATGTGAAGGGCATCCTGTGTAGCACCAGGTAGGTTCCTCACCAGTATGGTGGCTGCTTGCTGGATTATTCTTTTTGTCCATGGCAATCCATGAAACAAATAGCAATTTTAAGAACTGCTATGTGAAATTGGAGATATAATGGAACAGAGCATTCATAACATGTGTGACTCTCTCAAAATAAATAAAGTAGCCACTATAGAAACAAACAATTGAAAAAACAGGATGCTATTCTGTCAACAGCAATTTTTTAAAAATCATGGTGATTTCACTGTAAGTGCTGTTTATGATTGGCTAAACTGTTATTTAGAACAATTACATTTCAGTGAAAATGGGGAGCGTGACATTTCAACATTACCCAGTTTGCTGTATTTTGTTATTTCAAGTCTTTGTGAAATTAAAAAGAAATTTTTTTTTCTTCTATTGGCTGACTTAAAAACCACCACTACCACATCTACAAAGACCCTCTATCAACTTTCTTGTTCTCTCCATGGTCAAGTAAACCTTCCTAATGCAAGTAGGTGCATTTCTTCCAACATAAAACATCTTCAGTAAAACAGGAGAAGCACAAATAACAACAACACATTCCCTACTCAATATTGGATGTGGTGTTGGATTGACAAGTCAAAAAAGCCAGGTGAAAACTAAGTTTGTGGAAGAAGCTCTTATATTTTTGAGTTGTCTTGCCAGCTGACAAAATGTAACTACTTACAGGGAAAAAGCCCTGTTGAGAACAATAACTGTAGGGCTATACGAGAGTTTTTCACCTATGTTTCAATTTCTCCAAGCAGTTCAGACAAGAAAGTAGATCGAGACAGAGGGACAGAATTACATTCAAGTTCAGTTCATTAAATCACACCTATGAAAAATGAAGCACTTGGAAAAAATGGTCCTGTAGCTAGAGCATCCACTTGGAAGACAGTGGATTTTTTAAGGGGTTCTGGTCATACTCAGAAGTCCTTTTCCTTTAAAACTAGCCCCTTTCTTTATAATTCACTCTTCTTTATCACTGCTCTTGTTACTTGTACTTTTGGGTTGTTGTTGTTTCTCCCAGTTTTAGGTCTTGAATGTATTAACTTTGTTCACTGTTTGCCTAATTAGAGGATAATAGGACCAGCATTTTCGTTGTGAAATGTTTCATCAAACATCCTGGCTCTGCCTGTTTAAAAAAAAAGAGAACCTGGGGAATAACTGAGGCATCCGAGATGAGTAATTCACCTTTCTGTTTATAGTGCTGAGAATGGCTTCTGTGACATAAGAGAATCAACCTTTGAGCCCCTTGGTGCCCCCAACTGCAAAAGAGGAATAGCAATGCTTATGTCTCAGACGTGATTTCTGAGGTTTTTATTAAATGGTAAACACACTTTGAACCCCTCTGAGGAAAGGAATTAAGCCTGTGAAAGTTGTAGCTACACTCAGGAAATGAAGAAAACTCAGGCAACTGTGCAAGGAAGGCGAACAAAAGAAGCCAGTTGAGGAAAATAATGGGGCTATTTGGGGTCAGGAAAGAAGCAGATCATCTGTCAAGATTAGATTAATGACATTCATAGATAGTCAAGATTTCTACTTCACATTGCCCAGACACCCGCACATCAGTGAACAGAAATTTCAAAGACAAATCTATGCAGCACTTACCTATGAACTGGGTAATTACAACTTTCCGTCTGCTCAAGTAGTTTGCTTCCTATTCTCTATGTTCTACCAGAAATCCCTAAACCCTTATCTATATTCCTCAGTTGGCCAAAAGCCAAGTGTATGACAGAGTGGAAAGAGTTCTGAAATGGGAAATGGGAGAGATGAGTGCAAATCTCAGCTTCTGCTTCTTATTACTGCCTCTGTGATCTTGAGTGAATCATGTCCCTGCTGTATGGCTTGGTACCCACATCTGTGAAATGAAGAAGTTAAGCTAAGTGATCCCTAAGACCCCTTCTGGCTTAAGAGTTTCTTCAGTAAACTTCTTACTTCAACCATTCAGAAGGTCCTTGACATCCTTGATCTAGTGATGCTGGCCTCTTGGCTGCTCCATGAAAAAGACACTCCATCTCTCAATTCTAGATATTCTCCCTAGCTGTTCCCCAAGCCTGGAATGTACTTACTCTTCTGCTCCAACTACTGCCTTTCCTAGCTTCCTGGGCTTTGCCTCGCTCAAAGTGAGAATCTGAAAAAGCCTTAGCTTAAAAGGGCCAAGGTCTCCCACTGCATCCTGGGCCATCTCCAGTCATCTTCATTGATATCTGGCCACTGGATCCAGAAAGCTCTGGAGGATAAAGTGAGTCTGGTGACTTTGCACAGCCCTCCCTCACTCAAATAAAAATCAATTGCAAGTCATGTCATCATCTCCCTGACGTCATGGTCCTCCTCAAGAACAAAGGACACACCACGTGTTCCAACTAAAATCTCACCTTCTACAGGAAGCCTTCCCCAACTTCTGAATCCCAGTGCCTTCACTGTTAATCCTGTATATAGCTTGTGTTGGACATATTTGTTTGCATGTTGTCCCTTCAATTAATTGTAAGCTCGCTGAGGGAAGGCCAGACTTTTGCCTCTTTCTGTATCCCCAATGCTTAGAATAGTACATGGCACATGATATTTGATTTATCAATCAAATGTTTTGATTATCAATTGATTAACTTTGGCCATCCACCTTGTGTTGGTAAGCAAAATGGGCTCCTTAGCACTTAGTTCAACAAGTGCCCTTGAAGAGTTTGGCTTTTGTTTTTGTTGAGTAATTCAGTGTATTTCATTGAGTCTTACTAAGTGCTAAGCCCCAGGCCCAAACCCCTATTAGGTGTATAACCTATGTGGGTGTGGATTGGCAACTAAGGTGGGGCCCAAGATGGGGCTAACTCCAGGAAGGGCCTAGTTTACATGTCTAGGACAGCAGAGGCTCTTAGACCATGTGGGTTTAAATCATCTCTTTGTGACAAGTTTAGGTCACGTGGGTGAGTCACACATGTTACTCACCCCTGACACTGAAAAAGATATAAAAACCAGGGGTTGGCCTCCTCTTCCTTGGAGCTCTTTGCTTCAGCAGTGGTGGCATGTGTGACTCTGGGCCAGCCCTTGTTCTGAGCTCCTGGGCTGAACCTAGATGTTGGTAACTATGAATTGTATTGGGTCTGTCTGTTGATGCTTGTAATTTGTTTGTATTTTGCTCTGAAGTTCGGGGTGCGGGCTTTTTTCCCTGAACTAAGCCAATGATATTTGTGTGCTGAATTAAAGTAAGCTTGCCAACCCCTTAACCTTGCTTTCCTTATTAAGGCAGATCAACAGAACCTGTGCTTTGGTGGGTGCTGGCAGCTTTCTGGGTGCTGGTTGTTGGTGGATCTTGCACCCCCACAGAAGCTGCTAGCCAGATTGTGGAAACACACCTACACCTTAAGAGATCATCTCCCACTTCCAACAACAATGGACAAAACTGATCAAGTAATGGCCTACCTTCTTGTAATGAGTCTCTCCAAATGCAACTAGATTGTTTCTCAGATAAAAGATATTCAGGGGGGCGGAGCCAAGATGGCGACTGGAAAGCAGTAACTGGCATGAGCTCCCCACCAAGTCCCTCCAAAAACCTATGAAAAAATGGCTCTGAAACAATTCTAGAACTACAGAACCCACGAAGGGGCAGAGGGAAGCAGGACTCCAGCCCAGGTCTGCCTGGATGGTCTCGGGGTAAGGTTTGTCCCGAACAGAACTCCCAGCCCCCAGCCGAGGGGAGCGGAGCTGAGCCAAGCAGAGCCCAGTGCGCGAGGTGGCGCGGCGCGGCGCAGCAGACCGCGGACTGACGAGACCTGGAGTGGAGTGGAGGGTGCCCTAGCTCGCAGAATTACTGAGCTGTGGCATGTACCAGACCTCACAACCCACAAACAGCAA
>CM053623.1:316401208-316433282 GCA_028646595.1 Phalanger gymnotis | reverse complement strand
AGAGAGGGTCCCAAGTTCCCAGTGGGGTGGCCACATGCCACAGTGGATAGGAGGCTGTGTCCAGGAGTGGGGAAAGGGGCAGAGAGACAAGAGTGCTGTCCTCTGCTTCCCTGTATGCATGGTAAGGCAGGTCCCCAAATCTCCCTGCCCCAACAGGGGAGCCACAGCTCTGGGGGTCCTACCCAAGCTCACCCAGGCTCGCCCCCATAGCCAGCATCTCCTTAGAGAAAAAGTGGCCTTCTTCTCTTCTGGCCAGCCTGAGATGCATACTGCTGACCCCAACGGGGATGACGAGAACCCCACCCTGGCTCTGGTGCTCCTAGCCAATCTCATCTGGTGAGGAAAGGCCTGGAAGCCCCTACAACCCTGCCCTTCTGCCAGCCCAAGGAGCTCCTGAAATGCCAGAGGGCCACAGCGAGGCAGGTCAGAGGAGGAGCCAGTCGGCTCTGGGGCACCTGGCTTTAAGGCTGCTCGGGTATGAGACATTATTGCTTTAGTAGCTACGGCTGCCCATCACTGGCCGGGGGCCACTGCGGGCATTCTCCTGATACGCACACGAGGTCAAGGCCCAAGGACATGGGCTGACAGCTGACTCCGTCCAGGATAAAGCACCGCTGCTCTCCTTAGGCCTGGCCATTTGGAGCCAGGAGAGGGAGAAGGGATCCTAGGTTCCCTCTGAGGATCGGCAGAGACCTCCTCGGTGCCCAGTCAGAGGACAAGGCTGGCCATATCCACCACATGACCTAAAAGAGCTCAGCACAGGAGATCTGGGAGCCCAGCAGCCTCCTGTGCAGCGCAGGGCCTGGAAAGGCTTCCACACTCCTGGTAGGGATGTGAGAGTTGGCCAGGCCATGAGGCAGCAGCAAGCTGGGTTTCACTGAATTCTTAGTACCTTGGGGGCCCTGTGGCCCTGGGCCAAGTCGCTATCTCTGCCCTCTCCCCACCAGAGCCCCCCATGGCAGCAGGGCCATGGTGGGGGGAAGGCTAGCCAGTGAACGCCAGGCAAGGAGGGATGAAGGAAGGGCCAGATCCTTCCCAAGCAAAGTTGGGGAGGAGAAAAAAAGCATGTGGGTGAGGGTGAGGATGGGACCAGAAGCAAAGTGACCCAGAAGGGAGGCAGCCCGTGGCCTTGGCAGCCACCTGTCCATCCCGCATGGGCTCCACTCCAATGGTCAAGTCACTCCCGGATGCTGGCTGAGTAAGAGAACTGCGGGAAGTGGGTGTGCTGGTCAGACTCGAGGGAACCCATGCTGTCATATCGGTCTGGGGGAGTGATGGTGATGGACTGTGCCGTGAATTCATCATCAAAGTACCGTGTGTCAATCTCTGATGTGACCTGGGGCTTAAATGGGGGCAGGAGCTTCTTCTGCAAGACATCCTGCCAGTTGATGGCTGAGAAGAAACGGTGCTCCATGACCTCCTTGGCATCCCGGGGACCCCCACCCAGCCTCTGTTTGGGGTCCTTTTTCAGGAGCCCGGCCAGCAGAGATTTGGCCTCGGGGCTCAGTGTGCGAGGGAAGCGGATCTCCTCCACGAGGATCAGCTCGAAGAGGTGCTCGTGGTCCTGGTTGTAGAAGGGCAGCCGGCCACAGGTCATCTCGTACATCACCACGCCCAGCCCCCACCAGTCCACTGCCCGCCCATAGTCGTTGTCCTCCAGCACCTCAGGGACCAGGTACTCCGGGGTGCCGCAGAACGTCTCCTTGGCCCCATCGCTGATGCCCTCCTTGCAGAGGCCAAAATCAGTGATCTTGATGTGCCCGTCTTTGTCCAGCATGAGTTTCTCCAGCTTGATGTCACGGTAGACCACATCCCTGGAGTGCAAGTACTCCAAGGCAGAGACGATCTCGGCCCCGTAGAACCGGGCCCTGTCCTCCGTGAAGACGCGTTCTCTCAATAGGTGGAAAAACAGCTCCCCGCCGTTGGCATATTCCATCACAAAACAGAGGCGGTCAGTCATCTGAAAGGCATACTTTAGTGCTGTGAGAAATGGGTGCCTGGTATTCTGGAGGACTCGACTCTCAGTGACTGTGTGGGCAACTTCATCCTTGGCGATGATGACTTCCTTCCGCAGGATCTTCATGGCATAGTAGCGCCCCGTGGCCTTCTCCCGCACCAAGATGACTTTGCCAAAGGTACCCTTGCCCAGCAGCTTGAGATAGTCGAAGTCATTCATGGTCGCCTTCGTCCGGGTTTTGCTCACGGCTACTTCCATATCCTCGGCCACTGAGGAGTCACTGGGGGAGCCACATTTGTAGTCCATTGAGTCTTCCACGGGCTCTTGATTCTTCAGGCTGTTGGCCACCATCTGGATGGCCCTCATCCACTCCTCCCTGTCATCTGGAGAATCCACATGAAATGTCCTTTCAATAACCGTTGTCTATTGCAAGCATCGGATGACAAAGGTGTTGGGCCGAGGTCGCTCTGTTTTCATTAGCTGGCATTCTGCTACAGAAAAGTTATTTAAAGGGGGTAAACTCTGGTCAGGGACCTCTGGCCTCTCTTTGTACCTGATGAACGAACCATCGCTCTTTAACAGGAAGTAACGAGGTCTCCACGTCTTGATGTATTCACCTCTCTTGTGGAGCCAGCCTTCTTTGACGATGGACACCTCGTTCATGGTGGCGCCCAGCCTTACCACCGCTTCGCCAGGAATGGGTCAGGTGAGAGTGCATCCAGGGAGCCAAGGACAGAGCGCAGTCTGTCACCGGCGGCCGCTGCGGGTCCTCGGCTGGCGCCGGCTCCCGCCCATCGCCGTCCGACCGCTGCCTCCTACGGCGGCTCTGCGAGTCCCGGCTGGCCGTGGATGGTCCTCCGCGTCAGGCCCCAACGGCTCGCGCAGCAACTACGGAGCGCGCACCCCCCTCTCCCCCAGCTGGGTATCTTACTCCACAGGAAAGGAGGAATAAGATAAGAAAAGAGAGGATGATAGAAGCGAGGGCAGATGGGGAGGAGGTAATCAAAAACAAACGCTTTCGAAAAGGGATAGGGTCAAGGGAGAAAATTCAATAAAGGAGGATAGTTTAGGAAGAAGCAAAATATAGTTAGACTTTCACAACATGAGTATTGTGGAAGGGTTATACATAATGATATGCTTGTGACCCATATTGAATTGCTTGACTTCTTAGGGAGAGTGGGTGGGAAGGGAAGAGGGGAGAGAATTTGGAACTCAAAGTTTTAAAAAATAGATGTTCAAAAAGAAAATCAAAAAAGTTTTTGCAGGCAACAAGAAAATAAGATACACAGGCAACGGGGCATAGAAATTTATCTTGCCCTACAAGAAAGGAAGGGAAAAGGGGATGGGAGGGTAGTGGGGTGACAGATGGGAGGGCAGACTGGCGAACAGGGCAAGCAGAATATACACCATCTTGGAGTGGGGGGGAGGGTAGAAATGGGGAGAAAATTTGTAATTCAAACTCTTGTGAAAATCAATGCTGAAAACTAAATATATTAAATAAAATTTATAAAAAAAATAAAGAAAAGTAAACATACCAGTGAAGGCATATGAGTGGATGCTGATCTACATTAAAATCTCAAACTTATAATAGCTTTTTGTGGGTAGGAGAAGGAAATGCATATTTATGGAATTACATATGTAAGCCAAGGGAAATAAGATTTTTATTAAAGAAGATAATATCAATGTGGTAAATGACTTAAATGCAGAAATGAGGTAAAAGAGAATAGGGTGGTAGTAGAAGCTGTAGAATTGTCAAGAAGAAAGTTATTGACAACTTTAAAGAGGATACTTTCATGCAAACTGTAGCAATATAAACTAGAATACAGGACACTAAGGAAGGAACATTTCAATGTTTTCATTTGTCATGTACTAGTACAAAGCGTAGGTTTGCCAACTAAATCTCTTTCGAGTTTGGCATACTTGAAATTTGTATTTCTCCTCTGCTTTCACTCTGGTAGGGTTGGGAAATGCCATGTTGTCCAAATGAGTTACATTCATGTTGTGTTACATTATGACCTGAGCAGAAAATTGTGAATATTTTGTGTCATGATTTATGCAAATTTTTTTTAAAGAGTTATATATTCTTCAGGTATTTGTTCCTTCTGGGACCTATCTTTGGATATAGAGTTGGAAAATTCAACTATGAAGAAAAAGTAATGAAAAATAATTTTCTAAAATAAAATAGGAGAAAAGAACATGGTTTATAAAAAGGCCATAAAGTCAGCTCATGAGTTACTGTGCTGAATGGCCTGTGTATTTTCTACCACTAATATCCATCTCAAAATTTGTTTTCTGTTTATGTATTATGATGATTTTTCTAACTGCTAGAGCAAGGCACATTTTACTTATGATCTGACATAAGTAATAATAGAGATTCAACCATTAAAGAAGATCTGACAGTTATGACAGTGAATCATGAAGCAAGGAGGAAAAGATCTTTAACTGAATAGTATTAGAACAAGTAAAAATTCTACTTGGTGACAAAAATATATCACTAAACTTACTTCAAGATTTACCTTCAAATTTATCTTCAGAATGTAGGCGTTTTCATTGTTCTTTTAAATGATGACTAGCAATGATAGTTTAGGAAAATCTCTTAATTTGCGTAATCTATTCCAACTAGATATGAAACAAAAATCAATCCTTTTCTTCATATGGTACTCCACCCACCCCCCAAAAGATTTTAAAATGCTAGAATAGAAATTCATTCCTACACATGTTGGCATCTTCTGACATAAATTTTCACAAAGTACGTAGAACATTTCCCCATGATTCACAGTCATATGCACATGAACCTTAAAATACCATTTTCTTTATCCTCTATGGAGATAATATCCACATAAAAATGGGCTCAAGGTCAATTAAAGCAATTATCTAGATGATTCAGGCACTAACTCTTTTTCTTAAATTAGCTCATTGAGAGGAATTTAGTCTGAATTATGGGGAAAATACTCCAATTTCCCATTATGTTGTCTAGGAAAACCTGGTCATATTATAGAATCGCAACTTTCTACAGTGAGGCTAAAGCATTTCCATATCAGAAAGTTTTGCCATATTCTACATGACTATCAAAAATTATCTGGATTGGTTTTATTCACCAGATAATTCTTAATCCTTGGGCTCATGTCTAGGAAGGTGAGAGTGGATTAGAGAGAAATCTCGGCTTAACCTTTCATTTTGCACCATGCCCAATGGGTCTGATTCAATCAGAGAGCTAATAAGAATTCATTCCAAAGGAAGGTTTTCGATCAAATCATCTCCAAGGACTCTTCATGGTTATATGATCACAGAATCACAGTTTGGCTGCGTTTGTTATTAATACAATTATAATGACCTACACTCTTCTTATCAAATTCAATCTAGAGTTGAAATGTTCTACTGCTACCCAGTCAACTGGTACTTCTCACATCCTATGGCTAGTAAACTCCAACCTCCTACTTCCCTAATCCCTGTAATTTAGAGTTACTATCAGCCAAAATGAAAATAAAATAAAATAAAATAAAATATTTTAAAAAACCCCTTCCTCTCTTAAAGATCCTCTTTTCTCATTCACACCCAGAAAAAAAAAAACAACTTATCTCTTCCCAGGTTTTATCCTCCTTCCCTTGTATCCCTGGGACCCCTGTTCTATCTTTAATAGACTTCCCTGAATTGTAGACCTCTTCCTTATATTCTCCATCTTATTGCATTCATAGAAATGTGTTTCCCTCTGGAAGACACAACATGGGTGGCATACTTCCCCAGAATTGGGTACTTCTTCTATCCTGTGCCCTGACACACCAATTAGTGTAAAGAAGTAAACATGCCACTTACAAACTACCCCTCTACAATCATTTTCTGCCACTTATCCTCTTTTTTATGACCTTGTTCATATCTTTGTTGTAATAATTGACTGGCATCCTGGGTACTATTGTTCCTTTCTTGAAATACCTGGTTTATAGCATTCCTTTCCAACTAAAATCTTACCTCTCTGGTCATAGATTTCTTTCTCAAAGACCAAACCTTAAACCCAATTTGCTCTGGATCTCATGGATTGGACAACAATAGGTTCCTGCCCAAGCACCACTTAATGGTTATTTCGGGGCCCTCTTGGCTCAGAGTGAATGTAAATAGTAACTGTTTCTCTTTTGGCCAGCAACCCTGAGGGTCTTCCCCTCCAAGTTTGACTTATTTTATTTTATTTTTGGATTAAAGGGACCCTCCCTTGATTCACTTCTTGAGGAGCCCTTTTCACTGAATGGGCATTGTCTCACTCAAAGTGAGAACCTGAAAAGACCTTAGATTAAAAGGGCCAGGGTCTCCCACTGCATCTTGGGCCATATTCAGTTGTCCTGATCAATATCTGGCCACTGCACCCAGATGGCCCTGGAGGAGAAAGTAAGGTTAGTGACTTGGCACAGCTCTCCCTCCGTCAAATCAAAGTTAATTGCAAGTCACATCATCATCTCTTTGATATCATGGTCCTCTTCGAGAACGAAGGACAAATCACACAACAGATAGATAAACAGACAGATAGATATTCATGTATGCTGTTATCTCCTCCAGCATCTCAGAATATAAACTATCTCAACTCCCATTAGATTTTCTTCACTCTACCTCAGCTTGTAACCATGGTTAAAACCTAAATTCTGAAATTTTTACCTGTAATCATACTCCCCTATCTTTCTTACCTCTTGCCTCATTCTCCCAAAATATATTACTTTTCCTTACCATGAACTCTACTCTTTCTATAACTCTCCCTTCTCTTATTCCATCACCCCTTCTCTGGCCTCACTTTCCTTCCCTTCAACGTCTTAACTTTGTATGTGTATAGTACAACTATACGTTGTTCTCTGACCTTGTGTTCTTAGTTCCTGTGGCTTATCCCTATCACATACCTCCTTGTTTCTCTTCATATGCAACTCAGTGTTACTAGAGAAAGTCAAACTGTGCTGACTGGGTTAGCTACAAATGTTTGATTTTTTAGAAAAATCTCATTTCAGCATGCCCCTCAATGCTGAAATTCTCAAGAAATTCTTCAAAGAAAAGTCTTCTTCTGTTGATTCTTTCATAGTTCCAAATATCTCCATTCCTCAAGTGTACTGTAGAACCAACCACCTTTCTTCTCTCTAGTCATTTGACTTCAACTCCTATTTTAATGAATAAAAGTAAGGCTATATGCTGTTATCTCCTGCTTTCCCTGTGCTACACAATTTCTTGTTCCCTTTGGCAATTGAGCATCTTCGAGAAAGGGGGGACCCTGCTCCCTTCAAAGACCAACTCCCTCCATTAATACTCTTGATCCCATACTTTTCTCTCCCCACCTTTCTTATCTTCAAATCTTTTCATATCTATTGGCTTCTTCCCACTTGTCTATGAATATGCAGTTCTACCAACCCTTACAATACGTTCATCAGATCTTACCATCCTTTGAAGTTATCATCCTCTATTTCTTCTCATTTTATTTCTGAACTCCTATAAATGTCTTCCACGTGTGATAATGATAACAACAACAATAATAGCCTGTATATAGTGCTTTAAAGTTTGAAGAATACTTTACAAACATCATTTCATTTGACACTCACAGCAACTAATTTGGAGGGTAAATGTTATTATCTCTGCTTTACCGATGAATAAACTTAGGCCAGTAGATATTAAATGACTTTCTAGCATCACGTAGCTAGTATGTGTTTGAAGCTAGATTTGAACTCGCATGTTTCTGATTCTGGGTCTAGTGTTCTGTCCATTGAATGACCTTTTTGTAATTTCCTCACCGCTCTCTTCTATTTGTGATCTGGATTTCAACTCTATAATTTTGCTGAAAGTGGTTTCTCCAATGTCAGCAGCGTCATGGTCCAAGATTCAAAATATCCCTGTTGTCTGCCACATTGGAACAAAATTGTCTTTGGTTTGCTTGCATACACTTACTTTACTGATGGATACATAGATGCAGTCTTAGGATGGCCCTAAATAGTCAGAACTCTTCCACGTAGTTCCCCTGTCCCCCCAAATATCCTGATTCATGAGAATTGAAATAACTAGCACCAGGAATTTGCTCTGCAGAGGTAAGGACTTCTGCCCGAGTGAGAGTATTCACTTCCAGAGATTTGGTTGTGCATTAACCTGTTAAAGTTGCTAACTTCAGTGTCAAAGTGGTGGCAGGATGTCTCCAGGGAAGGAACAAAGGAGATCTATGTTTGATTTTGTATTTTTAACACTTTGTAAATCAGTGAATTGGATAAAGGTACAGATGACATAGTCATTAAATTTGTTGATGATATGAAGCTGGTAAGGATAACTAACACATTGGATAACAGAGCAAGGATCCAAAAAGCTCTTGAAAAGCTATGGAATATAGAACTAAATCCATAGTAATAACATGAATTTCAACAGGGATGAGTATAAAGTCTTTCATGTACATACAAAACCCCAACTTCACAAATACAAAATGGGGGAATCATGGTTATACAGTGATTTTTTTTTCTGAAAAAATATCTAGAGGCTTTGTTGGACTGTAAGCTGAGCATGAATTGGCAATTGGGAATATTTAGCCTGAAAAATAGAAGACTTTGGCTAAGAGAGGCCAGTGTATATGATTCCTGTCACACTGTCTTCAAATATTCGAATGTTTATCATGTGGAAGAAGGATTGGATGAAACTGAACAATTAGAACTATCCAAAAGTATAACAGGTGCGTTCAGTAGGAGGCAAATTCTTTGAATGGAGGAACTACTTTGTATTTCTTTGTATTCCCAGAATGTAGCACAGTGCCTCTCTTACATAATGGGTACTTAGTAAAGAAGAAAATAATCAGGAAAGGCTATTATCCCTAAATAATGACAATAAGAATGAAGGCTTCTAATAAAGCCCATGTCTATGCAAGACAAATTCTTTTTAACAATATTTTCCTTATCTTTACTTTCCCCTGTCTACCTGAAATCATAAAGACCTGAGTTCAAATCCAGCCTAAGACACTGACTCCCAACAAATCATTTAGCCTTTATCTTCCTCAATTTCATCATCTGTAAAACAGGAATAACAATAATACCTCAGGGTCATCGTGAAGATAAGATATTTGTAAGATACATTTTTAAACCCTAAAGTGTTAAATAAATGCTATTACCGCCACCACCCCACCAGTACTACCAGCACCACCACCGCCATGCAATTAGGTGGTGCAGTGGATAATATTCTGAGCTTAGGGTCAGAAGGACCTGAGTTCAAATCCAGTGTCAGACACTTGCAAGCTGTGTGTCCCTGGGCCACTCACTTAATCTCTCTTTTGCCTCAGTTTCCTCAGCTATGATATTGGGATAACAATAACAACTACATTCCAGGGTTTTTGTGAGGATCAAATGAGATAATATGTGTAAAGTGCTGCTTATTCCCTTCTTTTCCTCTTTCCATCTCCTCCTCTATACCTTTCCGTCTTCTTCAGCTACAACCTCTGGAGCTCAGGCCCTCTGGATTGCACTAGGATAACAGCCTCCTAAATACATTTTCTCACACCATAGCCAGAATTATCTTCCAAACATTCACCACCTCACTCCTCTCTTCAAAATCCATCCATTCCTTACTGAATGAAATTTTATTTCCTTTAAGTATTCAAAGCCCTCTGTGCTTAGATTGCAAATTACCCTTTTTAGCCTTATAACACACTACTTGACTTCATACACTCTTATGTATCACCCTGGCAGGGGCCCGTGCACCTGAACTCTCCTGTTCTAGCTCCATCTGTGTGTCAAGCCTACATGCTTCATGAACTCTCTTTTCTTATGTAGAGAATACTTGGGAATTAGCTACCCTCTAAATCTGTGAGCTCCTCAAGGATAGGGATTGTCTTTCGTCTTTCTTTCTATCCCAGCACTTAATGTATGCTCATTGACTGACCTGACTAATATCAGATAGAAGCCTGGTCTGGGCTTGTCATTACCATCCTCTTTTACTAGAATCACTCTATGAAGGTAGGTGATAAGATATAATATAAACTAATAATCTTTTCCATTATTTCCATCTTATTCTATCATTCTATCTAGAACCTAACAAGAATGGCTTTTTGCTGGGGGCTAATCCAACCACTCTAGATTCACATTCCCGTATCCCACCCTAGCTGGAATCTACACTAAATCACACAAATGTATCCAGTAATTCAATTCCAAAGAGCAGAATTCCTCTAATACACACCACTGATAAGTTCCAAACACAGTGTTAGCATTCCATACACTTCAGCTCACAGCACTCCCTTTCACATAGTCTTATGGGTGAACTTCCAACTGCTCTTGCTCTACCAGCTTAAAGAGGATGTCTGGACACTCATAGCAAGGAGGAAAGTAAATCGCAATTTGCACTGGATTCACAGCGACTACCTTTCGGTATCAATCATTATGTTCCCATGGGGGGGGGGGAAGTGGGGATGGTAAATGTGCCCAGGAAATTCAGAGGGAGCAATCTATCAATAAAAATTTATTAATCACCTACTATATATTAAGCACTATGCTAAGCACGCTAGCTCAATCTCCCTCCAATAAGTATAGAATGGCCTTATCATTCTTGTTGTTGATTCTGAGCCTTAATTCTTACCACTAGGGTAAAGGGGAAGAGGGTTTGAGAGTCTTTCTTTTACTCCTGCTGTTTCTGTTTGTTCACTTTCTAAAGCTGCCTCTTCTTAGCCTGAAGCCACTCCTTTTCCATATTCTGCTCTGATTATGTTCCTTAGATGCTTCATAGTCTTCACTTCTGAAGGCATCCTCAAGTCCATTGCATTTATTTCTCAAGGCAATCCTTTCTCCAAGAGAATGAGCATGGTTGATATGAAGTACACTAGGGGATACTAAACAAGTGACCCCCTTCCCATCATGTCTGTACAATGAGTATGAAAAACTCATAGAAAATAGTTAAGGGTAAGGTCTACATCTTTTGCTCATCTATATTATGGCTTTAGCTCATAATATCCTAATAACTAGCACTAATACAGTGTCTTAAGATTTGCACAGAGTTTGACGTGTATTATCACATTTAATACTTACAATAGTCCTACAAGACAAGTACAATTATTATGCTCATTTTATAGTTGAGGAATCTGTGGCTGACAGAAACTAAAGAGTACTAGTCAACTGTTTAATTCTCAGATCATCCACAACAATCCAGGACAATCCTTTTGTCTACCTTGATGAGACAAGTCCCAAATAAAGGCTAAGCATCTTGTGAACTCATTAAGTTAATAATCATTGGACTGACCTACAGAGCACTAGGTTCAGAGTCAATGGACAGAGAATCAGTTCTTTTTCTGCTATTAATTAGATATGTGAGATTGGAGAAATCACTAAACCTCTCTGTTCTGTCTTCCTCAACTATAAAATGAAGGGATTAGACTAAATCCAAATCAGGTTGCATTTAAGTACCTAATATATGTTAGCCACTATCCTAGTTACTCTTTCAGATCTTACAGATAAAAAAAAAAGAAAGAAAAATGTCTCCTGCCCACAAGGAGATTACAGTATTCGAAACATATTTAACATGTAAATGCACAAGCATGTACATGAAATTTTAGGAGGGAAAGAGCACTTACTATGAGGCAGATATGTGACCTCTAACATACTTTATAGTTCTGAAATTCTGTGATTTCTCAATGAAGAAAAGTGTGATGGAAGGAGAAGAGATGTAATTATAGTTTTGACAGCTCATTGTCCTGGGGCTTCTGCAACTTTTTATTCAAGCTTGTAAAGTTCTTCCTCACCCCCTGGTATTCCTAAGAGCAGCTTTCTTTATGCAACAGTCTGGCTATTGAGAGAACTCTAAGGAAGGCCTGAGAAGATACTGAGTTTCATCTTCTTTTATGCTTTAGGGATAAGAAGCATTCAAAGAAACCTAAGAGACATGACAATATTAAGAATGTGAAATCCAACTGGAGGCTTTACTGAAAAGAACTTACTGCTTCCAAAATCGCAAATCCAAAAGTAAATAATAATTTTTTAAAACCCTAAGTTTGCTTCGAAAAGGGTTGAAAGCTTGGAGGAATTAATTTTCTTAAATTGGGGAACAAAGAGAAGGTGAAACGAAAAAGATATATAACTATAATATCAGGAGACGAAGAGATGAATGCAGGTAACAAAATTACATACACCTTATAGACATACAGAGAATTATCATTCAGTATAATTTGAACAGTGATTGCCAAGAGTAATGAGATAAAATTTAAGAAGAAAAAATCTAGTTTTAAAAACAAGAGAATACACATCAGTTTGGCAAGGAAGTAATGAAACATCCACCAACAAAGCAGTCATGATATGCTTTTACATTTTAAAACAGCACAGAACATAAATTATTGAATACTTCTTTGGTATGGTATAACTAATTAGATTTTATATATATATATAATATGATTTTAAAGTCTATCAATAAAACAGTTCACTGTACACATACATAAGATTTTATTAGAATTTGTTTGATAGATTTACCAGTGACTCCTCAGCTGATAGACAGAAGATTCCATCAAAGATATTATGTTTGAATCAGGCAAAGAATAGACTTTTCTTACAAAGCAAAAGGAAAATAATTCTCAAAGACAGAAACAGCATTGTTACCACAATTAGACAAAGAAGGCGTTTGATCCATGGGGCAGGTACAATCAATATTATAGCTGTTATCAGTAGCCCTGAAAAGGGCACCAGTCTTCTTCCCTCTATGGGACCATCTGATATAGTTTATAAGAATAGAAGTAGCCATGTCTTTTATGCTATATTCTTTATACTGTAACTATGGAGCTTGCTGTTTAGAACCAACAACTCCAATTCATAATCACTTGCATTCATAAAATGCTTTAAGGTTTACAGAACTCAGCAACCCTGATAATCCTGTAGCTAATTCAAATATTATTATTCATAACGTACATACAGATAGGAAAACTGAGTCTCAGAGAGTTTAAGTAAGCAGCCCACTGTCACACAGCAGTAAGTATGACTGGTGATAGAACAAGAGAGCAAGGGTTGACAGCAGTGTAAAGTTGAACTGAAATAGGTAATTTTCTTGCTGTGCTAGGTGACTTTTACACTTTAATGTGGTTATTACCTCTACAGAAGTCTGGACTTGGAATCAGAGAGAAAAAATGGCTAGTAAATCTTTACCAATTACTTACTGAATTAGAAATTCTATTTTTTAAAAAATGGGACCATGTTTAGCCTGTTATGAAGACCTTTCTGGGATAAAACAGTCTACATAAGCCGAACTGCAATTGGATATTTTTATATCCACCCCACCCCCTCTGTGGACATCTTTGAGCTATTTAATCTTGGCAAATTTCCAGGAATATATGATATCACAGAAAAAGCAATGAATTTACTGTGCATTGTGGATCTCCCTTACTATATATTCCTTGAAACTTTGTAAATGATAAACAGTTTCATAAACAGAAGTTGAACTTTGTAAATGATAACATTTTTTAAATGAGAGTTGGAGAACAGATCTTGTGCAAGTAGATTTTGGTCTTTTGAAGGGTCCTTGTATCATCAGACCATCCATTTAGTCTTAATGTATTTTGTTAAATGGCATCATGGAAAGTAATAGGAATCGTGGATAATTTTAGGTGAAGATTAATTTTTCATTTTCAGAGTCTGCTGAAGTGACCAGAACATTGTCCTTAGATTCAGATGAACTGTCCTGAAATCCAGGTTGGGCATTTTTGCTGTCTGTGATATTGGGGAAATCACTTAACCCCCCTGTACCTCAAATTCTTCATCTGTAAAATATGGCTACTACTTTCATTACCAGCTTTATAGAGTTGTTGCAAGAAAAGCACTTCGGAAACCTTAAACCACTGCAAAAATGTAAGCTATTAGTATACACAGTGAAGAAATGAATAGAAAGATTTTTCCTTAATCTTTCCTGGGCCTACAGAAAGTGGGATCTATCACAACTTACTAATACAAAAATATGTTGATTGTAAGTCATCTTGTTTAAACTCTTAATAGTAAGTGACAGCTTAGAATGTACTAACAGATTTTTTTTAATGTAGTTCAAGATTCTGCAAAAGAAACATCTAAGGGATATCCAAAGGAGAGCAGATTGAAAAGCTTTTAAGGGATAAAAATAAACTTGATTTAGGAGATAGCATTTTTAAACATTTAAGAATTACGTTCATTCTATTTCCATCTTTTTTGATGATAGTTTAAATGATTTTATGCACAAGAGTCTTGTGCATAAATAAGATGTAATGCATTTATTCCACTTTTGCCTGGAATTGCTCCTCTCTTTGTGGACCACAAATGATGGTCTCAGAACCTTGAAGTGTACGCACTACTCAGGAGAGAACCTGGGGGCTGAATAATATCAAACAGTTTTTTTTACTTCCTTATTCCACAACTGCTCATCCTTGGCAATTTTTTTTCTGACCCCTATCACAAATTTTCCATAGAGAAAGTGTTTGATGTTTTTAGCTTTGCATGAATTGTTTCACTCTTACTTTTCCAGACTTCTTACACATTCCTTCCTTCCTTGTACTCTGTTATCTAGTCATGTCAGCATACCTGTTGTATGTCACATATAACACTTAATCTCTCATCTTCATAACTTTGTACCTGTATCTGTGATGTTCTCATTCCTTTTCTCCATCTCTTGGAATCCCTGGTTTTTTCAAGATAAAGTTTCAGGGCCTTCTTCTTCATGGAATCTTTGCTTTTCACACCACCTTTTCTCAATTGACCCCCAGCAATCATGGGGAAAACCAACTATAGGATCAAGGTACAAACAACAGATAGTGGTCTTTAAATAAACATCAAAATTTCGAGAAAACACAATTTTGTTTGTAGTGTAGGCTGACTCTGGCTTGCTAAATACACAGGAGATTATTACACACTAGCTGTAGCTTGTTTAAAACACTAATACCACCAGAAGGTTAAAACAAATTTTGTTTAAGGAATAGCTACCAAAAAAATCTTTGGAAAAGTCATTTGGAAAAAAAAATAGAGTGAGTGTCATCCTTTGAAGGCCTGGATAACCGCCTGAAACAGCCTAGCTAAATTCAGAGAAAAAAGGCCAATTAATTTGACCACTGTGTGATTAAATTTTTGGTGACAGCAACTCTCCAAGCCCAACGATCAAGATCTCAGGGAAGCATAATCTACATTCATAGAAGGTTTATTCATGAAAACAAGGCTATGAATGCTTGACATTTATGTATTGAAGTCTGTATTCATAATCTTCAGATTTGAATTTTAATTGGCTTTTGTAATTTCATTTAGGTATGCAACAAAATGATGATGATGATGATGATGTTGATGAAGAAAACTGCAATTCAATTAGTGTTTTAAAATTTACAAAACATTATGGTTGTAATATCTGATTGAAGTTTCATGACAACCCCATGAGGTAGGTGCTTTTAGGCAACTTTGCAGTTGAGGAAACTGAGGCTGAGAAAAGTTAAAAGATTTGTACCTGACAATACAACTAGTAAGTGTCAGAGGCAGGATTTAAGTTCATATCTTCCTGACTCCAAATTGAAAAAGCTATAATACAAGTTGAAACTAGACAGCTCCACCATTGTACAACGAAGTCAGCAAAAAATAGATTGTCAGTAAGAGTAACTTACACTGATATAGTACTTTGCAATTACAAAGCACTAAATATACATTATTTCATTCAATCTTCAGATTACCCTTATAAAGCACTTTGTATACTCATTATATTTCCCTTTTTGCGAGTGAGGAATCTGAGACTCAGAGAGGTTTAGAGGTCCTGGCCCCATACTTCATTCTCTGGATTTCTCCATCCCCTCACCAAGAGCCATCACACTATGAGGTTTATTCTCCCAATTGATGCATCAGTAACCCAGACCACCATTTCATGAGGCACCGGAATCAAGATCCCTTCATTTCTTGCTCTACTCCTCACATTCCAGATTTTTCCACCTTGCTAGACAGTACCTTGCCCCTTGGTTAACTTCCCCAGCACCTCCATCACTGTTTTCTAGTTTCCCTCTTTCCTCATTAGAATGTGAGCTCTTTGATCATAGGGGATTTCTGGTTTATTCGTATATATATTCCCCAGTGCCTAGCATTTGATAAGTCATCTAGCTAGTTAGCTAGCTGCCTGAAACTTAACCAAGTTCATATAGCTAGCAAGTGGCAGAACTGAGGCTTGAGCCAAGGCCCCCCCTCCCCCAATATTTCATACTGCCTTAATGCATTGGAGTATATCATATACATATGTCTGCTTATGATATTAGCCTGATGAAGACTTATCTGTAAAGTTTTTCCCCCTAGATAGTCTTACAACTTTTACATAGTCTGTCCACATGTTTAAGTATCTAATATGTCATCTTGTCCTTGTAAAGCACTCAAATATAATAATTTATGTAATCCAATTATCTTTGAAACAGGTCCATGTAGTAACCCTTTGTATTAAATATCACCACTCTCCCATGAAATGTCATTACTCCATGTTGGAGAGCTGTGAATTTGAAAATGAAGTGTAATGTGTTAAGAAAATGTGTATTTCGTGGAATCCATGGTATCCAAGAAGTATGGTGTGTTGGAATGGGCAATGGAAGAGGCTTATTCCATCTATTCCCAACTCTATCACTACTTATAAGAATTTGTCCATACGCTTAAATAATCTGAATCACAGTTTACTCACATGTAAGTTGTGAAGATTTGTTTAAGAATACCACTATAGGTCCTTTTTGCTCAAAGATTTACAGAATCTCTAAGTTGGAAATGACGTCCAAAGCTATCATGTCCAATCTGTAGCTGACCAAAAATATGACATGCGACATCACCGACATTCACTCTTCACTCATACCTGAGAGTAGAGGAATTTGCTATTCCTTGAGGTGAGACACGTTCCAGTTTTACATAGCTGCAATCATTACAAAGTTTTTCTTACACCAAAGTCTCTGCACATTTTCAGAGATTGATGCATCCACCATAGTATCATCCACAAACGGGAGCATTTGGGGATTTTTCTTCAACTTGGACACTGTACTGGATCTATTCCATGCCAGTGGTAAATATATTTGGTAAGAATATATCTCCACTGTTTTATGCATTTTCCAATATGAAGAGTAGATGTTCAAAGAACAGGGTCCAATTGACAAGCATTAGTTACCTCCCATGTGCCAGGTGCTATGCTAAGTTCTGGGAATACAAAGTAAAAAACAAGATAGTCCTTGTCTTCAAGGACCATATATTCTACTAGGAAGATACAATACAGATAAATAAATATAGGCTACATTTTAAAATATATACAAAGTCATGTGCAGACACAAGTAACTGGAAGAATGAAGAAAGGTTCTCTCTTATATTTCAAGAAATCTTGCAAAATTTTGATTCATGCCTAGGAAATACCATGTTAGCTGAGAACATTTAGGGTGTGATTTTTGATAGACATCATCAAATACTTCTATAGCTGTATCAATAAGGCAAGATTCACAATATCGATGGTGACCATGAATATACCTTTCTAGTTCAGTATCTCCCTATAGAAGACAGAAGAAGTAAAACATTTGTTCAAACACCAAAGGATCAAATCCCAAAGCCAATAACTCCAATTTGACATAGCAATTGTATCTCAAAACCAGTAAGTCCACCTCATTATAACAGCAAGGAAATTAAAGCACAATATCCCAGCAGGGAACCAAGCCATCCCATAACCTTCCCTTCTGCTGGGGTCTTCCCATAAATACACACTCACAAATCCTAGCTGTCTGCTTGTCTGTGTCCTCTCTTCCCGCAGTTCTGAGAGCTTACAGATCTCTAAGCCCTTGCAGTTCTCTCTCTCAGCCCTTCCAGTTCTCTCATCTTTGTCATAGTTCTCTCTTCTGAGCTTAAGGGCTACCCTCAGGGTACGTATATCATTTTTAGGGCCCAAGGGTTTCACATCTAATCAGCAAAAGGGGGTGGGCCTTCCTACAAACAAACCTCCCCTGATCAAGTTTCCCTTAACTAGCTCTACCTGAGGCCTATCAAATGGGTGGGTAAGATCTTTAATCATATTAACACCACAATAGCCAAGAAACAAATGCTATCATCTTCTTTTAACCTTTACTGCAATCTTGGACTCAACCCTTGGGCCTCCTAACTGTGATAGGTGAGTTGTCACTTGTTACATATTTTGCTTAGAACAGGGCCTCCATGTCACTTCCTAGCCATCTCTTCACCATACTTTTGATACTCTAGCCATCATCCTCATCTCACCTACATCCCTATCCCAACACAACCTTGGACTCTGCCCTTAGATCTGTCTATGATTGTAAGCCTTTTCTTAATCTTGATGAAGTCCAACCTTTCAATCTACTTCCTGGACATCTTCTCCCATTAGAATGTAAGGTCCTGGAGGGCAAGCACTGTCTAGCTTGTTTACATTTGTATTTACAAAACTCAGCACCTCTTCCAGCACATGATAAGCACATAAGTGTTCTTCCTTCCTTCTTTCCTCCCTCCCTCCCTCCCTCCTTTCCTTCCTTCTTACCTTTCTTCCTTCCTTCCTGCTTTCCTTCCTTCCTTCCTTCCTTCCTTCCTTCCTTCCTTCCTTCCTTCCTTCCTCCCTCCTTTTCTTCCTTCCTACCATCTACATATCTAATCATCAAGTAAATTGAGGGATTATAAATATGTGATATGCCCTGGAATATCCTTTGTGAAAGCCTGTTTTCCATGAATACCATTACCAAAGATGCCCTCAATGCATGTGTGGATTATTGACAGAAAAGTTCTATATAGATGGAATACTAGGATTAGGAATTATTAATGTTTCAATTAACTTATGTTGATTTTAATAATGTTTCCCAATTTTCAGATTCCTTGTGATTTAATCTCCCATTACTCTCAAAATTGTGTTGTCTCCAGCACAGCTCTCCCCTATATACATATGCTTGGTCCAAAAATGATGTTTTTTCTTCTTTTTGTTATCTTTAATTCCATTTCTACCTTCTCTGTAAGTGTATCCAATCCTGTGGTGTCAGAGGTTATAAGAAGCCACATAGCAGGGTAGTTATATAGTGAGGCCTATGCTTGGTGAAGAATATTTTGGCAGTTGTGTGACATAGTTTGGAGAGAGGAGATGTTGAAAGTTCAGGGACCAATTAAGCTATTTCATCGGTTCAGATGAGAGGTGGTAAAGGCCTGGGGATGATGTTAATATCTTCACATGAACATCAGTAGGGTGATGATATTAAAAGTAAAGAGAATGGGATGTATGTGTGAAATGTTACAAAGATGGAATAAATATTTTTTGGTATCTAATTGTACATTTTAGATGAGGGGGAGGAAAGCAACACAGGTGACTCCAATATTCCAAACCTCATTGTTGGAAGGATAATATTGATCTCAACAGAAATAGAGAAGTTTGGAAGAGGGGTAGATTTAATGGGAAAGACTGAGTTACATTTCATAATTATTAAATATGAGAAGTGTTGGGACATTGAAGTGGAGATTTCCATAAGGCAATTGATGTGAGACAAATTCAGGAAACAGAAGGATTGCTGTGAAGCAGTGAGGACTCAGCTAAGATGAGGTATCACAAGTCTACCCTGGCCTAATTCAGCATAGTTATGTGACTTCTTCCAGTGATGTTCAGTAGCATAGGAACAACAAGAGAGAAGGCATCTAGTCATGTAAACCAAAACACATGAAAAGTGGTGATGGGACAAGAAGGTGAAGGATTCAATAGTAGATGACACTGTAGAGTCTAGCTGAATACCTATTGTCATGATATTAAAAGGAAGAGGTGAGGTTAGAACAGTGACTAGGAGAATAACAGCATGGAGAACTTTGAGGTTACAATTAGAAGAAAGAATAGGTTTAGAAGGAGTGAGTAAATTGGAAAGATGGAAGATCAGGAAATTTTAAAGAGAGAGGAGAATTTAAAAGTTCAGAAGTATGGAAGAAGCATAGTTCATGGTGGGAAGGAGAACATGGTACATTCCTATGGTATTTGAGGCATTGTGGAGATATAGGTCTTGAGATTTATAAAGGCTGATGAGCTAAAAGATAATAGCATTTGAGGGGAAATCAATGTATGTGGTGTAGTCCCCAACTATTGAAGGAGCACAAGAGAAAAGGAAGCTATGATGTAGATGCTGATAGCTTTGAAAAAGGAGTGAAAGTGACTTAGAGATTGGCTACAAGAATTTGGGTAATGTAGTAGATTGAGCATATCTCAGAAAAGGAGAGGTTGCTGAGTAATAACAGCAGAGAAAAGGCCCAGAAGTGGCAGTGAGGAACTAGGAATATATTTATACTTCCTCCTAGTGTATGGCATCAGAAGAGCATGAGAGAAAGAAGATTCATACTGAGGAGAGAGAAACAGGGCGTATTATCTGGCAGAAGGAGCTAGGCACAAAAATTCTGCCAAATGCTATGCTAAAAAGCTAGGTATATTACGTCTATAGCATTTCCCTGATCTAACACTCTAGTAACTCAGTCCAAAAAGGAAATGAAGTTAACCTAGCATGACCTGTTTGCTATGAAGCCTTTCTGGCTCTTAGTGATAACTGTTTCCCTCTCTAAGTGCTCACAAACCATCCCTTTAATAACACATTCTAAAAATTTGCCAGGGATTGAAGCCAAGATCACCAGCCTATAGCTTGTAGATCCCTGCCTTTTTTTTGAAAATCAGAACAATTTTTCCTTTCTCAAAGGGAAATTCTATGGAGTTATAGGATCATAGATCATCATACTAACATATATTTAATGCTGAAAGGGACCTTAGAGGTCATTGAGTCTTATGACTTCATTTTTACAGATGTGAAGACAGTCTTAGAGAAGGTAAGTGACTTGCCCAGAGTTATAATACTAGTAAGTATTTAGGCAGAATTTGAACTCAGCTTTTCCTGACTTCAAATCCATCACTCTACCTACCATGCTAAATCTATTCTTTTTTCATATGAATATGATTATTCTTCTATTCCCTTTTATCAAGCACACATTTTTTCCTGTCTTAGTTTTTTCTAGACTGTGGAGCTTATTCAACTGAAAACTTTTGGGGCATTGGGATGGTATTTTGTACTTAAAAGAAAAAAAAAGACCCCATGTTACCTAATATAGTGCTTTGTATATAATATGCTATTAGTCCCCTCCCCCCTCGCAAAAAATTGTCTATTTGATTTTCCAAGAATAGTCTCTAGGATCTCCTTTAAAAATAAAAACTTTGTTTTGGGGATTAAAAATGAGGACAATGAATGTAGAAAATAACTGAATCTATCTATCCATCTGTCTCAACCCAGGAGTTAAGGAAGAATGCAAGCAGGTTGAATAAAGCAAAGACAAGGAGAAGCAAGTGAAAATATGGGAGAAAGAGAGACATGGGGTTTGAGGGCTTTTGTGGAGCAAGGCTGACTTGGGTCAGGTTGAACTAAACTGAACTGAAGTTAACTAGGCTTATGAGATCAAGAGAGGTAGCTGTGGCATAGTGGATAAAGGACCAATCTCAGAATTGGGATAGACCTGGGTTCAAGTCCTATCTCTGACTTCTACTGGTTCTGTGACCCTCAGCAAGGCATTTTACCTCTGCATGACCCCAACTCACTCTCTAAGACTATAAATTGCGGATCAGGTACTGATTTTAATTAATGGAAAGAGTTTCCTTATATAGGGGAAATCACAGAATCTGCTTATAATTTTTGATGAGATCTGGAAGGGTTTAGGTTAACTTATTTATAATTAATTATGTCCAAGGATGACTCAGTTTGAGCTTCTAATCAGAGTTTCCACTTGACTTTGAGCATGTCAGATATCCATGCATAACCTTGAATCCATTCTATTCTTCATTCTCAAAGATGGGATGCAACATTAGTTTCCTGTCATGATTGGTGCCCACTGGCACCCTGTGTTAGGTTTGGCTACCTGTCTTCAGAATAGAGCACAACAATATGCTTCATGGTGTAAAATGTCTCTGATTAAGAACTGAATTCATTTGCAGAGGATTATAGACTGAATCTTCAGAACACATCCTCAGCACTTAGTCACTTTCTCTAATGTGCTTTGTGTCTTAGCTCCAGAGAAGCAGAGAATCTGTCAGTGGGCCAAATAGGAACACCAAGGGGAGTACAGATATGGCACCCAGTCTCCTAGGGGCCTTCCCCATAGGTGCACACTCTTAAGGGTTTTTTCATGAGGCTGTTTGGTTTTTGTGCTCTTTTGAGCTGTTTCCCAACCTTATCTGCAGGTGTCAATACCATGGTCAGCGGTTGATATTTTCCTATATAAACCAAAATATTTCTCTAAATTTTTTTGAATTTAAAAAAATAGGCAGATAGGGCAGCCAGTTAAATTGAAACCTGAAAGTGAGTGTAGACTGAACTTGTGAAAGAAGAGAAGGAAAGGAGAGGAGTGGGAATTTACTGGTATCAGGAAAGATAAGCCTCTTTGGGATGACCCAAACAGTAGGTTACTTATGTGGAATCATCAGATCCATTTAATTGATGAATTTATTCTATTTGTACCATAAGGAATTGTAGATGAATTATATTTTGATATTGCCAAAAATATGGCTTTTGTTCACACTGGGAGCTAGGTAGGTAGTGGGCCTCGAGTTAGGAAGTTGCTATTGTTGCCACATCATTTTAGTCATGTTTGACTCTTCATGGTCCCATTTGGGGTTTTCTTGGCAACCATATTAGAGTAGTTTGCCATTTCCTTCTCCAGTTCATTTTATAGGTAAGGAAACTGACACAAACGAGGTTAAGTGACTTGCCCTGGGTCACACAGCTGGTAAGGATATGGGGCCAGATTTGAGCTCCAGAAGATGTCTTCCTGAATCTAGGCCCCACACTATCCACTACTCCACCTAGCTGCGCAGAGTCAGGGGGGACCTAAAGTCAAATCTGGCTTCAGATCCTTACCAGATGGGTGGCCCTGAGCAAGTCATTTAATCTCTGTCTGTCTTAGTTTCCTTAACTGTAAAATGGGAATAACCATAGCATTTACCTCACAGGATCGCTGTGACAATCAAATGAGTATTGGTTAAGAGCTTGGCCTCTTCAGATTGTAAGAGAGCTCCCACTGCAAGATCAATACGGGTCAGCAATATTACATGGTAACCAAAGAAGACAATTACATCTTTTGCTTAATTTAGAGAGGTCTGGTACAAAGGACACGGGAGACCATAGTCACAGAATCTCAGAATATCACAGTTGGAAATGACCCCCAAAGCCAATTAATTCAAGTCCTACATGATAAAGAATCCCTTCCAAAACATACCTGAGTAACTCAACTCAGGATCTTCAATGCAGGCAAACACACTACGTAAATAGTAAACCTTTCCGGTTTTTGACCATTCTCATTGCTAGGCGGGAAAGTTTTTTTGTTTGTTTGTTTTTTAAAATTTTCAAATATAAGCCTACTTTTTTTGCACCTTCCATCCAGTTTATAGTTCTACCCTTTAGGACCACGTCGAGCAATTCCAAACCCTATTCCACATAAAAACTCTTCAAATATTTAAAGACTGTCATTTCCTTTCTGGTTCTTTTCTTCTCCTGACTAAATATCCCCATTTCCTCATATGACATATTGTCCCATCTTTTCACTGCCTTGATTTCCCTTTTCTGGACGTGTTCTAATTTATCTATGTCTGAAATATCTATGGTCATATATCTTAGGGGATAGAAACTTGAATTTAGGTTCATGAAGCCCTGGGTTTGAATCCTGCCTGACAGTAAAGCAGAACTATTCCCTACAAGTTGGACTATTGTGTGCAAACTGCCTGATTTGTGAAATATGAGGCTAGACACTTGAACATTAGATCCATGCACCATGTTTCATTTACTTCGTCCATAAATACTTATCCTTGTTGCTTATCTATAATACTTCTTTCTGTTTCCCCAGAGGGCCTTCTAGTCCCTCTTAGTTGTTTTTTCTTTTTTAAGCACATGGAAGCACATAAGACGTCAGGGTATATGACAAAATCCAATTATTTTCTGAGATCTGCATATTCCTGGAATCAGGAAGACCTAAGTTCAAATCAGTAAATATAGGACTCTGAGCAAGTAAGTCACTTATCCTCCTGTTTGCCTCCATTTCCTCATATGTAAAATTCAAATAATCATAGCACCTACCTCCCAGGGGTTATTGTTAGAATCAAATGAGATAATAATTATAAAGTACTTTATATAGTGCCTGGCACCTAGAAAATACTATATAAATGTTTATTGTTTTCATTGTTGTCTTTCAGTTGTATCTGACTCTAGGTCCTTTGTCCATGGGGTTTACTTGGCAAAGATACTGCAGTGGTTTGCCATTTTCTTCTCCTGTGGATTACCTTTTGTCAGTACTATCCACTATGACCTGTCCATCTTGGGTAACCCTGAAACAGCATAGGTGTAGTTTTATTGGGTTTCCTAAGCCCTTCTTCTAGTACAAGGCAGTGATTCCTGAAGGGATATAAATGTTACCCTTTATTATTATCTCATTCTCATCTGCTCTTCTGCTTTTGGACTTTGGAACTCTCCAGCATGCTCTTGATCCACCAGATACCTTTCTCCCTGTAACCGCAAGACCAGTCTTTAATTTCCTTTTGTGTCTAGTCTTCCCCCATTAGATTGTAAGCCCTTTGAGGGCAAGGACTGTCTTTGTTTTTATTTGTTTATCCTCAGCCCTTAGCACAATGCCTAGCATGTTTTTGTTGTGGTTGTTGCTGTGGTTGTGGTTGTTGTTTCTGTTGTTGTTGGAGGAGGAGGAGGAGGAGCTAGATAGTATAGAGGATAGAATGCTGGGCCTCTAGTCAGGAAGCCTCAGACACTTACTGTGTGACTCAGGGCAAGTCACTTAACTCTGTTTGCCTCAGTTTTCTCATCTGTATAATGAGTTGGAGAAGGAAATGGCAAACCAAGCAAACTCCAAATGTGTTTGTCCCTTGAAGGCAAAGACTGGTTTTGTTCTTGTATATATTTATATCCCCAGCCCCTAGCACAATGTCTGGCATGGAGTACGTCCTTAATAAATGTTTATTTATTGACTGATCTTGCTACTGTTGTTCTGAGGAAACTATAGTCTTTCTGTAGTCTACCCTGTTCAACAAGGAGCAATTGAAAGAACTGAAGATGTTTAGACTATGGATAAGAAAACTTAGAAAGTACATGATAGCTTTTAAAATCTCTTTTAAAACTTAAGATGTTTAGATAGCTTTTAAAATCTCTTTTAAAACTTAAGATGTTTAGATAGCTTTTACAAACTCTTTTAAAACTTAAGATGTTTAGACAGCTTTTAAAATCTCTTTTAAAACTTAAGATGTTTAGATAGCTTTTAAAATCTCTTTTAAAACTTCAGAGGCTACCCTGGGGGGGAAAAGCACTTAGACTTGTAATACTTGTCTTCAGAGGGCAGAACCAGGAGCAATGGATAGAAGTTAAAGAGAGGCAAATTTTAGCTCACTTTAACAGTAAGACCTAACTAGTAGAACGGGCTACCAAAGGAGCTATTAGGTGTCCATCACTGTAACTCTTCAAGAGTAGGCCAGATGGTCAGTCACCAGTTGGGCAAGGCATAGAAGGAATTCTTGTTCAGCTGTTGGATGGACCTGAAGAAATCCTTCTAGCTCTGAGCCTTAGTGGTTTAATTAAACCTAAGTGTCTGTATCTGTTTGTACACCCAAAGGTTTGTGATAAACACATAGTTTCATACATTTAACAAGTATACCAATCAACCAAATACAAAGGTAGCTTAAGGTAGCCTTTTGCACTGGGGTTAAAGGTAGTATGTTTTTCTCATGTCAAAAATCAATGTCCTTTGTCCTTTATATCATGTGTAATCTGACTGTGCTTGCTATTTTTCAGTTCTTTCATCTTTAGTTACATATTTTCTTAGTCAGTCAGGAAATCTTCCCCTGAGATGGGCATTTGTCCTAATGCTCAGTCGTGGAACATTTTAAAAAGAAAGTGGTTTTGCTGTTTATGGTTCTTTGTGATAAGAATGCATGAGGTAACGTACTTGGTAGTGAAAAAGATATCATTGCCATATCTGGCATGTACATGTTCCATTTTATAGTAGTGGGGTGGCAGAAGGAGGGAATGAGATGCCTGACTGCTCTAAGTGAATGCCAATCTTCCAAATCAATTAGACCACATCACTGAATGTTTAATGGGTACATGCAAGGAACAATTGATACCTTTGTATCCAGTATTAGATGAGTTTTATATCAGCAACAGTAGTATTGCTCAATAGAAATAACTAACATTTATAATAGTGTGAAGCATAATAACTACATACTATTTTCTTCCTTATAGTAAAAAAATGGAATGTAGGAGAAGCTGTCAAGTGACAGACATTTAATAAGAGTAGAGGAGAAGATCTAGGCAGAGTTATTTCCTTGTTGGCCCATGAATCCACTATTTTCATTCCTACTTTTTCTCATTATGTTATGCCAACCTGGCCTCCCCTTCTCCATGACTTCTTCATCTATGTAGAGCCTTATCATCCCTCAAGGCTACTTACATATCCCTTCTCCACATAATTTCTCTGTGCCTAGCCTCACTGATTTCTTATAACCTCTGATAGCCTGTACCATTTGATATTTAATTATTTGTTATTTGACATTATTCATCAGTTGTTTCCTGTAGCATTAGGCAACAAACATTTATTAGGCACCAAATGGGTGCAAGACACTATGCTAGACTTTAAGCTATTTGTACATTGTGTATTTCTTTAAATTATCCCTATGTTTAATGCTTGATACGTAGCAGTTGCTTAATAAATGCTTGTTGATTGACTGACTTAATGATTTCTTACGTAATTGTTGTTTTAGGTCAGAATGATTTGAGAAAACAGTAATTCAACTGAGCATAGATGGTGGTGGGAATTGGAAAGGGGAAGGGTGATGATGTTTGCATCCCTGAAGATATATGGCAGAGTTATACTTTATTTTACTTTCAAAATTCTAATATCACTAAATAAGATATGTCAATATTCAATTCAGAATAGCTTAGAGAATTTTGTAGATAGCCTATGATTATGATGAACAAAAACAATTTCGAGAGAACACTTTTGTGATATTCACTTGAGACATAAAGAATGTTTAAAAATGATTCAAAGCATGCTTCTTAATCCCTTTTGTAGATGTGTTTTATAGTCTTCTGAAAAAAAAATCCATGAAATTGTATTTTTCCTGACTAAATTAGAACTAAAGTTAGTAAAAGACAAATCTGAAAAGTGAAAGTACATAGTGGTATCCTTCAACATCTACTGTGAAGCTTATTTTGGTTAATTAGGAATGACTGTGTGCTCCTTCAGGAAAAAAAATCCTTTCTAGTTATGTCCTGGAAGACCCTGAATGAGTATTAAGGTACCTGTTTCTACAAAATTCAATTTAAGTAGGGCAAAAAAGTCTTCAAAAGGCAAATTCCTGAACTTTATCCCTTGTTCTTAAATACTGACAGTGTGTGATAATGTTGAACAAAAAAATTCATTTCTTGAGCCCACGGTACTGAAATGAATGAAATGAAGTGAAATGAAATCAAGAGAAGCTCAGATAGTAAAATGCATATTACAGTTTAGGAAAAAATATAAGCAGTCACAGGTAATCAGGAGAAATGCGTGCCCATTTGAACAGTAATTAGTTCACAAGACTAACCTTGAAAGTCCAACCAGTTTGTAATTTCTTTAATATATAAGCTACTTGAGAGCAGGGACTGTCTCATTTTTTACTTTTCATCACCAGTGCCTAGCCGAGTACCTTGCATACAGTAAGCATTTAATAATTGTTGAACTGCATTGCATTCTTTGATTAAATTGAATTCAAAGTCTGGTGTCCAGGGCTTCAGCCATGCTGGGAAGGTTGACTCAGGAGGAACTGGGGCAATTATGTTGTTGCCATAAAAAGATGTTTCTTTGGACCCACACGCCAGGCAAAATAATCACTCAGTTGGAGATGTCATCTGCTTCCCTTCAACCATGAAGATCTAGCTTACTCCATTCAGAACTTTCCCTGGCTTAGGGTCTCTTCCTCCTAAACTGTCTTATGACTCTGGACATGTTACCTCTAGGAAAGCTTATAGCTTAGACCTCCAAAGTGTTCTGATTACCATCTTGGAGTATATAATTTTCTGTCCACTCCATGTGTTCTCTTCTTCCAGGCCTGCTCATTGACCCTAATTAGTAATACTCACTAGCATCCATTCCCTTATGCCCTGTAAGAGGAGAGTTATATCACTCTTTTTTCATGTCAAGACAAAAAGATAACCTCACCAGTATCACCCCAGTTTGGAAAATGTTAGAAACAAATTTACATGATAACTTTATTATATATTTAAAAGAAATAGCGAGTTGCACATAATAGACTTGCAGTTTCATGTGCAATCATCTTTTTTATTATACAATCTTATGGAAATGCTTGATTTAATCCATAAATTAAAAATAAAATAAATAATTCTTTTTAAAATGAATCACTAACTTTCCTTTTAGCTGTGGAACCGGGATACGATGTTTTAGCCTCTAAGAAACTGACTGTTTTTGAGGAGACTTCATTGCTTTCAAAAGGGAAATAAATAATTTTATATAAGTAGTTTGTCATTTTTTTTTCTCCCTATAGTATCAAGACAAGTTCTCCAGAATTTAGGATTGCTGGCATAGCTAAAATTCTATAGATTTCCTGACTGAGAACTCTCTTTGTATGAACAAAATCCTTCTTTCTGCTTATATAAAGTTGGTCATGTTAACTAGACTTTCTGGACCTCAGTTTTTCATCGGTGAAATGAACAGTTTGGGACAGGTTTCTGGTGTCCCTTCCAACCCTAGAACTCTCATTTTATGATCCTGTGACCATGTTGTCTTTCTCATAGCCTACCTGGTGGGACTATATTCTGTCTAATTGGGAAGAGCCTCCTATTGGACAGCACAGAAAATTTGATCACAGAACTTGTTTAGAAGATATGAATATGTAAATTGAGAGACAGAAAGAGAGAGACAGAGAAAGACAGACACACACAGAGACACATAGAGAGAGGCAGAGACAGAGAGAGAAAGACAGAGACAGAGAGACAGAGACAGACTGAGAAACAGAGACAGAAATGGTGTGGGAGAGAGACATGGAGAGAACACTAACAACTGGGAAGAATCGAGAAAGGCTCTGTGTAAGAGTTTGCATTTGAGCTGTACTTTGAAGGAAGCTAAAGATTCTAAGATGTAGAGGTGAAGACAGAATCCATTCCAGAAAGCGGGGACCTACTGTGAAAAGGTATGAAGACAGGAGATGGAATAAAATCCATGGGGACCTGCCAAAAAGCTATTTTCATTGGAATGGAGAGATCATGATGGGAAACAAGAAGAAATTAACCTGAGAAGATAGATAGGAGCTGAATGAAGAGAACTTAAATGTCAGGCTGAGGATTTTGCATTTTCTCTTAGAAGAAATAGGGAGTCGCTGAAGATTTTTGAGTTGGGGAGTGATGCAGTCAGATATGTGTTTTAGGAACATAAATTTGCCAGTGATGTGGACAATGGATTGGGGAGAAGAGAGACCAGGGAGAGGTATACCAATTAAGCATCTATTCCAATAGTGGAGTAGAAATCTGTAGAGGCCTGAGCTAAGGTAGAGTCTATGTGAGTAGAGCAAAGGAGAACTGCCCACCTAAATGTATATTCATCATGGCTTATCTCCTGGCCCAAACTTCACCATTACTCAAGCTTATGCCAAGGCTTAATTTAGTATTGATTCTTGGTGCACTGGACATTTGCCCCTAATTACTATATTGATATTTCCATATATATTATCAATTATCTAGACTGTTTAGTGAGTAGGTGGTTGTTAGAGTTGGGAGCACACAAATACATCTTGTCACTATTATAGAGAGAAGGGAGCATATCAGGGCAGAGAAGTGAAAAAGTATAGGCACCACTTTACAGAGAAGATGAGAGATTTTCCAGATACACTTCCAGCATACTAGCATTACCATGTATATCTGTTATGAGGAATGGCTAATTGTACCTGCCTTCTACCCAGGTATTTAGAGGAACTTGATATTGGAAAGGGTGTCCTGTTGAATTTTTTTTAATTGTTGTTTCTATTTTGTTTTGTTTTTTAGCACCAGACCTGTAATGTCATTGATGTAGGGAACTCTTAGCATAGAAATTTCCTCTAGCAGCTCCCATCAGCATCTGCTCAGAAGCTATAGTCTAAGAGTGCTTCCCAGAACATTGAGAGACTAAGTGATTTCCTCCTTCACACAGTCAGTACATATCAGAGTTGGAATTTGATTCCAAGTCTTCCTGAATTAAAGGATAGCTCTCCTTTTTTTATGCCCTCACGTCCCACTTGAATTAAAGTGGACTTTATGTAACAGTGACAAAAATGTTTTGTGGTAAAAGTGAAACCAACTGAGGCTGGAAGGAGTGATACACCTCTGGCATCAATGGTGCCTACTGGGGGGCTTTGCTGCTGCCTAACTAAACTGTACTAGCTGAGTTCACTTACAGAACCTCCATCAACATAGAGATCACAAGCTCCTTGAAGGCAGGGACTAACTTTTTTTCTCTTTTCATGTCCCCAGCAGTTAGCACAGTTACTGGCACACAGTAGGCACTTAATAAATGATAATAAATAGATTATTGATTGATCGAGCATATGACATAACTAACTAGAACATCAGGGTCAATAAGGCAAAAACAAGGCAGCTGGGGGAACAAAAAAGAATTTGGGGCAAAGAAATAGAGATAGCTGTTTTCATCCCTCACTACTATGCTTGTCCCAAATGACATATGCTACATCTAAGACAGGAGGTGTGTTAGTTGGAAAAACTGGAAAAAAGAGGAAAAAATATCGGATTTCGAATCACAGATCTTAGATTCAAATCTCAACTAGTCCCCTATATGACTAAGTAAGTCACTTTTACATGAGCCCCAGTTTCCTCATCTGTTATGTTGAGAGAAAAAGGACCAGATGACCTTTAATGTCTCTTCCAATTTTATACATGTATAAGTTGATATATCTTGCTTAGCAAATTCTTTCATTGATCACATGAATCCCAAAGCCATCTTTGATCTGTAGTTTCTCCAAAGACATTCAGTTAGAGTAATATAAACAAATATTTATGAAGTTCATACCATGGATGAGGGAGTATGTTAGGAACTGGAATATATGTGTGTGTCACATATATATGTATGTATGTATATATGTATATAGGTCCCAGTTCTCCCTGTCCAGTGTAATATCTATTATCATATGGTATCATAAAATGAGAAGAACTATGCTTTTAGCCTCAACACTAGATGAAATAAAATTCAAATTTAATTTGAAGTGCACTTCTACACATTCTCCATATAGTAGGAGCCAAAATTATTATTATACCTTTGCAAATTCCCACTAAATCTTTATAGGAGGAGAAATTCACTATTACCATTACATGTTTAATTATGTACTACATTTGTTGCAATAAACTTATGCTATGGGAAAATTCTCATCACCTTTCACAGAATTAAAGAAATTCAGAGTTGGAAGGAACTCAGAATGTTATCTAGGTAAATTAATGCTTCAGCATCCCTGACAAGTGGTAATCTAGCCTTTGCTAGAAGATTTCCAGTGATGGGGAATCCATTACCTTATGGGGAAGCTCTTTCATTTTGGGATCACTCTTAGTAGCTTAAATTTGCCTCACTGGAACCGCCATGCTTTGTTCTTGTCAATGTGCTCTGGAGTCAAGCAGAACAAATGTAATCCTTTTTAACTTGGAAGTCTTCATATATTTGACACCCATGATTCTTTTCCCTCAAGTTTATCTCTTCTCCAGGCTAAAAATCCCCTCCAGGCTAAAAATTCCAATGCACCATGTGTGGCATAATCCTTGGTCCTTCTGCCATTCTGGTCACCCTCCTCTTGATCTACTTTAGCTTGTCCATAGCTTAAAAAAATGTGTCTACCAAATCTAAACACAATATTCCAGATGTGTTTTGCCCATGGCAGAGTATACCAAGCCTATCATCTCTCTTGATCATGATTATTTTAGCCTGAGGTCATGTTGACAGCCATCACATTATTGAAACTTATGAAACCTGAACTCTTAAAAAACAAACACCTAGATACTTCAGGGGGGGCAGAACCAAGATGGCGACTGGAAAGCAGTAACTGGCGTGAGCTCCCCACCAAGTCCTCCAAAAACCTATAAAAAATGGCTCTGAACCAATTCTAGAACTGCAGAACCCACAAAGTGGCAGAGGGAAGCAGGGC
>CM053623.1:316378074-316400708 GCA_028646595.1 Phalanger gymnotis | reverse complement strand
CCATTGCAGATTCCAGTTTTTCTATTGTTGCCATTGGTTTTGCTATGCAGGCCATAAATTCTGCTCTTGTAATATGCATTTCTCTTTTGAATTGTTCATGAATCATGTGTTATGGTTCCATGTTTTCTTCACGTTCCACAGGAACCTCTATCTCATCATGTATTGGATCATTTTCCTTGATTTGGCAGTATTTCTTCACAGATGCCTCAGATAATTTATTAGATCTGGAAGCCATATTTCCTTCTGCTACTAATGTTTTTCCTGTAGATTTATCTGCTGATATGCAAGGTCTTTGAGTTCTTTGGAAATTGTATACCCCAAATCCAAACCTCACTTATTTCTGCTATTGCTCACTTTCTGGCTCTCTTTCTCTCTCTGATGAAGATTTCCTTGGATTTCAAAGAATCTCAGTCTTTTCCCACTATGGCTAATTCATGGTTTACCATGTCTAGGTCTCTCCCACAAGTGAATATTAGGTGGATAGAACTGGACCCACTTAGATTCTGTATTCTTTCTCTCAGGCTTAGTGGAATGCTGTATAGTCCCTACCTCAACTCACCTGCCACAGTGTTCTGATCCACCTCTCTGTTTCTCAGTTTTCTGGTCTGGCACTAATAATTCAGAACCTTGCCACACTTGTGCCATGGGATTGTCTGATGTAACACTAATTGTCTTTCACAGACCCCAGCAAACTTCTGCTCCTGAAGGGCTGTCTGTAAGCCTGTTTTGTAGCCTGGAGCTTGGGTCACTATGGCACTGGAAGCAAGGAGACAGAATCAGTGTGTGTGGGGGGGTGTTGTTTCTTGTAAGTCAATATGTCTTGTCTTTCCATCAGGTAGTGCAGCTTTGCTGCCGGTAGCATGAAAAGTGAAGGAGGGGTGCTAAATGAGCTCAGTGTAGGCATCAGCTGATTTTTTGATCTTTATTTTTTTTTATTTTGGGTATCCAACATCATGGGAACATATCAAGTTGCTTTATTTTGACATCTAATTTCTATTTTGGAGGAGTTAAGATCAGAGAAAATGTCTCATCCTCTATATTGTTGTTCATGCAACCCATTGTTGATATTTGACAACTGTATGTCGATATGATTTGTTTTCTTTGTATTATGTATTATATTTTGTGCATTTAAAAATATTATTCTAGGAAGGGTTCCGTACACTTCACCAAACTGACAAAGGGGTCGGTAGTACAATGTCATGATTCCCCTCTTTAAGTGAATATCTTCTACGTTCAAAAAAGAAGTGGGTTTGAAGTCATCTATCTATAATGTCTTTTCCTTAACGGCTTCTAGCTGGAAATATAGAGACTCAGTTAAACAACCACAATAATATTAATTATAAGTTAAGGTCTCCTCTTCAATACACTGTGATTCTGGGGGGCCGTTACTAAAGATAGCGATTGATAATAATGGGGACTAATATGATTCCCTTCTATTGACCATCCATGCGTCTAGTATTTTGATGTGTCCAGTCTATCTTACCTTTTTCTAATAGAGTGGTTTTCTTCTCATTCCACTTAGGTCATATCACTCCCCTGTTTAAGAAGTTTCAGTGTTTCTCTATCATCTCTAGGATCAGCTTCTATCTCTACAAGTCTTGAATTCAAGGTCCAGCAATTTCTGACTTCAGCCATTATTTCTAAGCAATGGGTTCAGCATGAAATTTTTCTTTTAGCCAACTTGGCCTCTTCCCAGACCATACCTGCCATTTAAACACAGAAAGGACTGCGCATTACTCTATCACTATTGTTATATATTACTTAGCTTTTGATCATTATTGTGTAGATTAATGTTATCTTTCTCCTTGAACAGAGGAAAGTCTGCATCATCTGATACACATTGATTCGACATGGCATAATGAATGAGCGTTGGAAAGACATTGATTCAAACCTCACACTAACCACTTATTAGGGGTACAATTCAATTGTTTCATCTGAAAAATGATGATCGGATGCCATGGGTTGCATCGCAAAGAGCATTGGATTCAGTTTTAGGAGACCTGAGAGCCAGACGTGACTCTCCTGGCTCCTCCCTGTGCAACTTTCCTTTGAGTCATTTAAATTCTTGAGACTCTGTTTCTTCATTTGTAAACGAGAGGATTGAACCGGATGCCTCAAAAGCTTCCTTTCAATTCAAAATCATGTAATACATGTCATGTATATCACTGAGTTGTTCTTAAGACCAAATTAGATAATGGTTGTGAGCAACTTTCAAACCTTAAAATTCAGTAGAAAAATGAACTGACCATTCAGTTTTACAAATGACAAAGACAATGGAAGGTTAAATAATTTGTTTAAAGAAAGAAAGCTCTCAGGTGGCAATAAACACTAAGTTTTCTATGCCGTAGAATCTAAGTCTCTTTTGGCAAGATGAATATGTATTTCATTTTTTGGTGGGGGGAGGGCATTGATATAGGGAACAATTAATTACTGTTTTGTATCCAATTCAAATTTGCCTTTTGCACAAATCTTGTCTGCATGACTATTAATTGCATCTTATTTGATCTTATAAGTAGCAAAGTGATCAAATTTAATGAAGGGTAAGGAATAAAGATTTATTTGGTACCCATGATGTGGAAAGCACTGTGCTAAGTGCTTTATATGAATATTATCTCATTTGATCCTTACAATCTGTTAGCTGGGTTTGATTATTACCCCCATTTTATACTTGAGGAAACTGAGGATCGGTGACTTGCCCAGGATCATAGAGCATGGATTTGAACTCAGGTCTTTCTGACTCCACACTGAGTTCTCTATCCCCTGTGCCATTTAGCTGCCCTTAGAGGGAAAAAACCTCAAACTAAAAAAAAAATTGGTAAACTATTTAAAAATAAATAAAACTATTCATTCTGGTAGCAGCTTCCTGTTGCTTCCTTCTGTGTTATACTTTTCTGTGGCCTCGTCGTATCTTCATTTTTTTTTTGTTTGTTCTTGAAATAAATGTGGTGTTGTCAAAAAAAAAAGAAAGGGAGTGAGATAAGACTGGAAAAAGAAACAAATGGACTAAAATGACCCCTTTGAAAATAAAAGTTAAGGAACTTGGACATGAGTTGAGAGATAATGAACAACCACTAAAAGTTTCTGAACTGGAGAATAACAAGACCAGTTCTAACAGAAGCATTGGAACACCTACCAGTGGGAAGAGGGGAGAAAAGGAGAGAGACATCTTCTTAACTGTGACTCCTTCCAAAACAGTTAAGTATTAAGTTCTATATAGAGCCACTTTAACCTTGGATTTGGCTGCCTTACAGCGGACTTTTTTTTCTGAAGGATTTTAGGGATTCATTTTTCTGGCTATAACCTGGAAAGGCTGTAATATTGGTGTTAGCCTCATCTCCTCACACCAGCACTAGAATGGAGTCCTATGGTATATAAATTGCCAGTGCTACTGGGTTCATATATCATTCTCCAGGCAGACAACAGCATGCTAAGGAAAGAAAACCAACACTTCTGTATGACCCCTCCCTCTTTTTTTTCTTTCTTTCAGTAAGTACTCCTTTGCTAACAGTTCGGCACAGGCTAAAAATACATGGACAAATAAGGGACATCCGATGGCTCTCTGTGGGAGTGAGAAAGAGCAGTGTGGAGGTGGATGTGTTTACAGGCCACTTTAGCTCTACTTTCACTTCTCAGCTCCACAGGTGTACGTGTCCTTTTCCTTAACTACCAAGTTGGATCAGAAAGAAGAAGAAAAAATAAGCAAGGAAAATATCCAGAGGAAATTGACAAGGAACTTTTGAACTTGGAAAAAGATTTGCTTGTTTTATGAAGACTAATTCCTTGAATAAGTATAGAACTAGTATAAGGTCAGTCTCCATCTTGCCTGATATGACCTTTCCATGTATATTGGTCACCATTTACTTTCTTCTTGTCTTTCAGCTTTAGATATATTAGCTGACAGATTTAGAACTGGAAGAAGCCTTGCACATCATAAAATCTAACCTCTTAATTTTGCAGCCCAGAGTGACACAGGTCACAAGTGACACATGCAATCCACATGCAATCCAGCTCCCCTGATTCTAATTCCAGCACTCTTTCCACTCGTGCCCCATGTAGCAGAGAGTGTTGAATGAATAGAAAAGCTAATGAATTTATCATGTCAATTAAGCTCTCCATTTTAATGCTTTCTCTTACAAAGAACTGAGGTTTCCTTAGAAACCAAGATATGTTGAGAAAAAATGAATGAATGAATTCTTACATTCAACAGACAGAACATTCTTTAGTGCTCTACATTGTAGTTTTTCTATCTCACAGATGCCTTCATTTCCCTTCCACTGTGAATACAGAATCTGATGACCATATATTCAATCATGCTACCAACAGCTTTATCTTGCTTCTATAACGCAAATCCTTTAGATTAGTTCAGCAGAGCATGTTATTGAGGGAAATGAATTAAGTGGTAGCATATATTGGAGAACTACCTCACATCACAAAATGGATGTTTTTAAGGAAGTTGTCTGTAAAGTGAATCCAATTTCATTACTGACTTCCATTATAACACTGGAGGTACATTTACAGAAGGTAAACAAAAAAAGCCTTCACCAAGCAATATTGAAAACTTCTGATAATGAAGGTGTTTAGATGCTGTCCATCCTTGTACTCTGGACATTGACCTATTGAGAGGATATGGCAACTTCTTTTTTTTCCTTTAACTCAATCTCTAGAAACAAATGTGATAATATATCTAAAATGCTTTTATAAACCCTTATACATTATATAAATGGCAATATCATTCCCATTACCACCATTTTCCTTAGTATTAGTGCCAGATGACTGCTTAGAGGGATTTTGGAGGCTAGATAGAAACTGGAACAGGTTCTGTACCATTTAGGAAGAAGGTTTGGCCTGTACCCAAGAAAGTCATGAATCCAACGATACCTGGAAGATAGATTTTTTTAAATAAGCAACCTAGATATTTAATTAATAGAATATATGCTGGGAAATTTATGCATGTATCCATCAGTCATTCCACATATACATTCTACTGAATATGCAAAGCATTGAGTGTTGAGAGAACTATTTGAGTAAGTACATAAGACAAAGTCCCTACTCCCCAGAATCTTACTACTCAGAGTTCTAGGATGCTGTACTTGACAACAGTTTTTCCCCTTTCCTTTCAGCTAATTCCACAAAATTTATGAATATTTTTCTAAGCATACAAATGTAACTGCATTAATTTGAAGATTACATGGGAAAGTCATAGGACTTTGGTATAAATTGCTCATCAGTTTATGCTTTTGACCAACTCCTCTAACAACTTTCTTGAATATGCTAGGCAAATATATTCTGATGTTAACTACAAATAACTGTCTATTACAACTCCAGATTCAAAATAAAGGCTTTGATGTTCTCAGCTTCCTATTCTCATGCAAATTTCCATCATCCTTGATTTTTTTGTGTTACTCAAAGCTATCATCTGATTTAGGTCAAATGTCCCTGAAATGCTCTGTTGATTGTTAAAATCAAACTCGCTTATCTATCAGTTTCTGTCAATAGCTCTACTTTTCTTACTGCATTATTTTTTAAACTCAAATGTAAATAAAGGAGATACATGGTGGTAAGGCTAAAGTACTATTGCTGTTATCTAGAAAATATGAACTGGATGGTCTTAAAACAAAGTACAGTTAAAGAAAAAATATTGACTCTAAAGGACAGGTCCTAAACCTTCTCCTTGAAAATCACTTTTCACAATATTTTAAGGCTAATTGTCAACATTTTTAAAATAAGTAAACTGACATTGATATAGTTCTTTAAATTTCTTAAAGTACTGCACATACATAATCTTGATTGTCCCTGAATGGTGAAATTGACATAGGTATTACCCCCATTCTAGAAATGAGGAAACAAACTCAGTCAAAAATCACATAGCTATTTAATGACATAAATTTAAAGCTGGAAGCCCTTACTGGTCATCACATCCATCCTCCTCATTTTTTGGATTTGAATCCAGGCCTTTTTGATTCCAAATCCAGGACTCCCTCCACTTTATCATTCTACCTCTCCGGTATCAAAAATGAGAGCTGATCTCAAGTATGTGCAAGGCAACAATTCTTTCATTGCACCAAAAGGCAGTAGAAACAGTTCTGGAGATCCAAGACAATTCCAAAAGATCCATGATGAAAAAAATGCTTTCCATTTCCAGAGAGAGAGAGAACTGATGAATTCTGAATGCAAAGTGAAGGATAATTTTCTCACTTTCTTTATTTTTTAAATATAGCTAACATGGAAATGTGTTTTGTATAATTTCACAAATATAATTGATATCATATTGCTTGCCTTCTAAATAGGTTTGAGAAGAGTGCAAGGGAGTGAGAGAATAAAATAATGTTTAAAATAAATAAATAATAATTAAAATAAAAAAAAGATAAAATGCTGGATTATCTGAAGAAACCTGAACTTAAATCTCACATCTGGTACTTACTAGCTGTATAACTATGCACAAGTGACAACCCCTTTGAAATGGGGATAAAACTTGCACCAACTTCTTCACAGAGTTAACATGAGCAAATGCTTTCTAAAATGAAAAATGCCATAGAAGTTGGAATTGTTACTCTTCCTTATAGGGATGGTTTGGGCAGGGGAAGGATAGAGGGGATAGAGTAAAAAAAAAGTACATGATTAAAAATATAAATAAAATTATATTTTTAAAAAGAAGAGGAAATGTGAATTTTTAATTATAGTAGAAGGTGACTACAATGAATCTCAGAGACTAGAAATATGTAAAAGAATTCTACATCTAAGGTGAATAAAATTAAGTCAAGGAATGTTTGCAGAGCCATTAATTGGTTAAACGACTTCTAGAATATAGGAAAGGAAGAAAACAGAATTTATTAAGTGCCTACTATGTGCTAGACACAGAGGTAAACAGTTTACTATTTTTTTTCATTTGAGTGAATAATGATTTTGGGTGGTAAATGATATTATTATTCCCTCCTTTTACAATTAAGGAAACTGAGAGAAACAAGATAAATTCTTGCCCAGAATGACATAGCTGGTAAGTGTCTCAGGCCAGATTTAAACTCAGGTCTTCCTAACTCCAGTAACAGCACTCTACCTAATGAACTGCTTAGGGGATTCTAGAGATCTCTGTCTCCATATGAGTACATGTGTATATATAATGTATGTATGCATACATGCATGTATGTATGTGTGTGTACATGTACAGAAAGAAAGTTTAAAAATTCTTCCCAACTCGTAGGCATTCCATTTTTCTTTGTACAAATTGCATTTACAGTGAAACAAACAAACAAAAAAACAAACAGTGGTATAATGAAATCTATTTTGCTTTCATTTGGCTATATTAGTATGCCACGTTTTTGTTTTCCTTTGATTTTGTTTTTTTTGCACTAAAAAGAACAATGAAATAGGAGTGAGTATATATCCTAATGTTTCTGAGTTCCTACTTATATGAACTCGGGAAATTCATTTAATCTGTTTGAGGCTCAGTTTTTTTAATCTATCAAGTGAAAAGGTTTAGATTAGATGGCCTCTATTGTCCCTTCTGGTTTTAAATCTTTAAAGAGGTAGCTAGATGATTCAATAAATAGAGTTCTAGGCTTGGTGTCAGAAAGCTCAAGTTAAATCTTGTCTTAGATACTTACTAGTTTTGTGGACCTGAACAAATCAGCCTTAGGTTCATCATCTGTAAAATGGGGATAATAATAGCACTTTCCTTACAGGACTGTTGTGAATATAGAATGGGATGGTATTTGTAAAGTGCTTTGTAAACCTTAAAGCATTATAATAATCTTAACTATTATTGTTATCAAATGAAAGGATATTAAGGAATTTGTAAATTTATTAGTCTCAGTCTGTCAAATAGTAATTTGATTTGCCTTCAAAAACATATTCCAAGTCTTTGCACTTCTTTTTGTACCTGAATATTTATTCCCTTACTATTCAAGACATGCTTGGATAATTGGCAGTTTGGTATATGCCCAAGTGGTATGGTGGCATAAGTGTGACCATTGGGTATTTGGGATGGATGTTGTATGACCAGTCACCACTTTCAGTACAATTCAATTTAACACACATTCATTAAGCATGTATTATGAGAAAAGGATTGTGTTTGATACTGGTAATATGATTGAAATGAAATTGTCCCTTCACTCAAAGAGCTTAAATTCTACTTGAGATGCACAGACACAAAATTAAGTAAATGCAAAGTATGTACAAAGTAATATAAAATAATTTCAAGAGGAAAGTTGTATTAATAATTTGGAGTTTGAGGAATGGCTTTATGTAGGTAGGGGCACTAAATGTGAGCTTTCAGTGGAGCTAATAAATCTAAGAAGCAAAATGAATATCATTGTATCACCAGTCTAGAGCTGGAAGGGGCCAAGTGAGATGGAAGTTATCTATTCCAACTTGTTCATTTTACAAGGCAGGGGATGTATTTCATACATTGGGGAACTCCTGTGGAAGATATGATGGATGGAATGGATTAATGAATGTGTATAGAGTACAGAAAGCAAGCCATTTTGACTGAAACAGAAGGAAAATATATGAAATCAATCAAGAAAGGTAGATGGGAGCTACATATTGTGAAGGTCTTTAAAAACCAGATTGGGGATTGTCTAGATGTATGCCAATGGAGGTTTTTTAGAATCAGTCAATCAACTAGCATTTATTAATACATTCTACGCATTTACCAGTGGTTGTATGAGATTCTGAGAACAAGTGCAAAAAGAGAAACAGTCCCTATTCACAAGGAGTTTATATTCTAATACAGAAGACAACCTACCCTGGCTGGGATAAGAAAAATGGTTGGGGCAGGGGAGAGAAGGAGAAAAGAGAAATTTTGGAGGCCAAAGTAAGTTTGTGCCAAAGAAAAAATTGGCTGGCAGAAGCTGCATGATAGCATCAAGAGTTGTTCTCTACCTTGGGTTCTTTACATTTTTTTCTATCAAAGAGCCCTTTGGTAGTCTTTTGGTCTGGTGAAGCCTATGGACACCTTCTCAGAATAAGGGTTTTAAATACATGACGTTAAATACACAAGATTAAAAAGGATTACATTTTTTTTTTAAATTTATAGACACCAGTTTAAGAATCCCTGATCTATAGAGAAAAAGGCGCAAGAGCATGGTGAGGAGTTCCCTCAAATAAGTCAAAGATGAGACTTTTTGTCTACTTTGAAATATTACAAAGAGCCTTCATTTCTGTAGACTTTTGAGAGTTCATGAATGATTTGGAAAGTTCCCTTCCTCCATCCCAACCAATTTAGCTTCTTCTTATTGAAGAAGAATGGGGAGAAGAAAAGATATGAAGTCAAGAGATGGTAATAGATTCACAATGGTACCATGGCAGAAGCACTTGCTTTGGAGTTAGAAGGCGTAGATTCAAATGACATCTTTGGTACTTATTACTCATGTGACCTTGAGGCAGTTACTTAGTCTCTTCAGATATCACGTGCAAAATGAGTGAGTTGCACTGGATGGCCTCTCAGGCCCATTCCCACTTGAAATCTGTACCTTGCTTCCTTCCTCTTCATCTTTTGTGTTTTGCCTAACCAGTGACTTTTAAACCACATTTCTTTAAAATGTCAAAGCTCTGATGCAATCCACACTACAGAATGAAACTCTTAATTATTACGGAGAGGGTGGTGGTAATTTAATAGCATCCTGACCTTCAGAGAAGGTCTGGGTTGGGTGGGTTGCAGAAATAAGGGTCTTTAGATAGCAAAAGGACAGCAAGAGAGCACTGGGATCCTGGGAAATAAAAAGAGGAGGAGGCAGAAAATGGACAAGAGGCAGAAAGATAGGTTGGTTTGGAAGGGGAGGGGAGAGTTGCCAAGGCTAATCTTTACTTTGTCATTTTGCCCTGGGCTGCCTCTGTACCATCTGGGAAAGGCCAGCTACCACAATTTTCATTTTATCTCTCTTACACTGCCTGAAATTCAACCAATTAGCCATTCATTTTATTTAATAAGCAAACACCCATGGGAGGATTATGGAAGAAGTAGGTGGCTATCATCCATTCTCATCTTAGTGCTAGGTATTAAGAGTTAATTTAAACAAATCTACTGTAAGGATCTAGGACTTCTGTTTGTGTCAAGGGGTTTTACTTAAATGAAACCACTCAACCTGCTCCCTATAAGGTAAGAAATGGATCTTTAAAAGAGAAGGGAAAGGAGGGGACAGGGACCCCAGTTCCCCGAACACCTGGGCCATATACTGTTCTTGCTAGACTGGCTAAGTCTGTGACTTTAGGGTTATAGATCAAGGAGGCTTCAAAAGGTAATAAAATTGCTTCCTGATCCACCTAGAATCCCTTCTTCTCCACTAAAAAACACCAAAAATTCTTAGCATGGTTGTTTACAAGTAATATTAATTGTTCTTATTTATGCAAAACACTAACCATTTATGCCTATTTTCCATACAGCACAATTATGATTAAACATATCATTAAATATGCCAGATTAACTTTGTCACAAGTTTATTTGATTACAACACTGAACCCTGTTCTCCGTATGTCGAGCCTTCATAGTTTGTTGTTCATCTCACATGGTTACCTGCTTATAATTTTAAAAAATTAAAGGGAATATTGCTTACAGTCCAGGGAAAATAGGCCAGGTCAGAGGCCTCATAGAGTCACTCCCTTATTCTGTACCTATAACAACAAATGAACCATCTAACTCTTGCAAATTCTCCCCATGATCCAAGTCTGCCTCATGGGGTCAAATGAACAGGATTTGGAATTCAGCCCAACACCCCATGTGGGCCCAGCTACCTAGTTGGCACTCCCCAAGACACAGGCAGAGCAGAATCTGGTTCAACAATCTTGTGCTCTTATTTAAGCAGCTGAGCAGAGAACAGAGGTGACCCTTGACAATACTGTGTAGCTGGTAAAACTGCCCCCCCTTATCTCCTCCTTCCCTTCCCTCTGCCATATCCTGGGACTTAGTAGGTTCAAGGCTGTCAGAGCTACATCACCATGTAAATCTTTAATTCTTTGGAGTAAAATATATAGGACAATAAAAAGGCCAGCTCTAAAAGTCTATGAGTCTAGTAAATGATGTAAATACAATAATAAGCATTGTTGGAGAGCCTTTTGAATGGAGAGAATCAAACAATACATTGGAGAAATACAAGAGGAGGAGAAGATTTAGTTCCTCCTCTGAAGCTTATAGTCTAGTAAGGAAGGGAATATACAGACAAAATGATGGGAGGACAATCAAAAAGAAATATTCAACTAGTGCACAATGACATATTACAAATTGAATATGGGCAATTGGTGGAACTTGCAGAAAAGTTGATTTCATGTGATGTCAGGGAAACAAACAAACAACTTTTTAACAATTAGAGCTGTCCAGAAGTGGAATTGGCTACCTAATTGGAGGTCAATGGCTGTCTATTATTATTATTATTATTATTATTATTATTATTATTATTATTTTATATCTCTTTGAACAGAGGCATACTTTTCAAGTATGTTTTAGAGGACATTTGTTTTCAGGTAAAGGTTGGAGTTGATCTCTGAAATCCCTTCCAACTCTGATATTTTATGATTCTATCATTCTGTAAATCTATCCCAAAAGGACAAACAACAAGGGAATGATGGGAAACATGGATCGACCATGTACCACTCTCTAGAGATTTTCCTGTCTACTTAGGGTTTCCATGAACTTTTCTTCTAATAGCTCCTTATTATTTAAATATATACATATACATACAACAACTCACATATATACATATATATATATATATATATATATATAACAGGTATATGTTTATGTGTGTGTATGTATGTGTGTGTGTGTATAGCAGAAAGGAATACTCACTATTTTGTCACTTATATCTACAATTAAAATATGTAAATATGTTTTTATTTAAAACAAATGCTTATTTGAATTTATTCCAGCATGTTTAGGTTTCCCTCATGGGGTCATGCAAACAAGCTAAATAAGGATGTTTTGTTTTGTTTCCTAAAAAATTGATTTCTTACTAAGAGAGCAAAAGATTTATTCAATAATGATAAAAACTGCTATCCTTAGGTCCTGAGGGGAGGGGGGAAGAGAATTGATCTAAGTGTAAATCAATAATTTAAATATTGAAGTAAACATCTCATAAGAATAGCAGCAGCTCACAATCACAAGGTACCTTTTAGTTTCCAAAATGCTTTCCTCACAGAAACATTGTAAGATAAAGAGAACAAGCATTATCATTACTATTTTTCAGAAGAGACAGCTAAGGAACAGAGTTCAAGTGACTCAAAGACCACATAGTGCCTAGTATGTGATATTACCAATTACTGATTTGTGTCTCTCTGATTTCCAAGTCCTGTGCTTTTTTGCAGGATATACCTACTATTTACCTTTAAAATATTTTTAAAAATCATAAGTACAATTTCAAAAGATATTTTATTTTGTAAATCAAAGAGATAATTCCATATCTCCTAGGAAAATCAATACAAAAATGTGTTCCCTCTATTTGCTTGCACTTTGATGAGTCAACATTGCTTAGTGGATAACATAGTGAAAATGGAGTCAGGATGTTTCAGGGCCTTAGTTGCATCATTTAATATCTCCAAGTTTTAGTTTCTTCATCCATAAAATGGAAGTATAAATATCTTGTAGTATTTGCCTCCCAGGCTTACTATAAGGCCCCAAATAGCTAATATATATAAATTGCCTCGCAAATTTGAAAGGGCTAGATAAAATGTCTATTATTATCATCACATCTCAAACTTATTGTTATGTATGCAGCATAGACAAAACCAGAATAATATATTTGGGGCCCTAGATCTAAACCTCATCCCAAGGTGTTCTTCATTTAGAAGCCTGGACATGACCCTGGGAACAACCACAGAAAACATAGGGACAATGTAGGTATATATGGAGCAGCATTTTTCCCGCATGAATTTCACTAAGCTTGACAACATAGTTGATGTTCCAAGACTTTCTTTGCAAGATGAATTTATTTTTTAAAGATAATGCCTAAACAAGGAGTTGTTGCTCTGACTCTAAAGTGGTTCACCATTTTCTTCTCCAGTTCATTTTATAAATGAGGAAACTGAGGTAAACAGGTTTAAGTGACTTGCCCAGGGTCACATAGCTAGTAAGTGTCTGAGGCCAGATTTGAATTCAGGAATATAAGACTTTCTGACTTCAGGCCTGGTGCTCTATCCACTGTGCCCCGTAGTCACTCAATAGATACAGCTTCAGTCTTACTTTTCAAATATATTTTTAAAATGTGGTAAGGGGAGAACTTTGGGAGGTAACATGAAATACTTTTTGGTTTTCCTAACAAGTTCAATGCCTCTGAATGCATGAATACATTCTTCCAACTTCTAAAACAAGCAATGTAAAATGCTTTGGTAGGTAGGTCAGTGATGAAATAATAGAGAAATAATACACTAGCAAAGTGGACTTTTCCATTAAGACTTTGGTTTCAAGATTAAGGTTTGGACCAAAAGGAAACTTGGTCAAAGTCTGTTAGTACTTTCACAAAGTAGCTTTACTGAAAGTCAAGCCCTCTAGAATCTGAGCATGTACAAATAAATAACCCAGGACAGAGATCAAAAGTTGTGGTCACTAGATTTTACTAGGCACCATCAATTTCACTCTTGGTGCCTGGGCCCTTCTTGTAGTCAAGGTATGTGTTTTCAAAGATGTCTTAGTCTTCAAGGCTAAGGTAACCACAGAAGAATGTTCTGGGCACTACCTCTCACCTGTCACTTATTGATAACAGGTGGTAAGCACTCAAGTACAAGCAGGGGCCTGGGATTCTTGGGCAGACAAAATGGTGGTGTGCCCTTGTGAACAATTTTGACTCTCGGTAACATGGTATTAATGACAGTAGAAGAAGGTTTTGTGCTATAGTTCCCACTCCTAGGCCTTTTTTCTGCAGTTACTGTGTTATGACTACTAGCTGTTAATTTTGCTGGTAGATTGTTAATTTCTCTGTGCCTCTATTTCCTTACCCAATGAAAGATGGGTTTGAACTAGATGAACTCTGAGGTCCCTTCCAACTCCAAAAGTTTGTGAGTTTGTTTTTCAAGATATTAGAGGGAGAACATACATAGTGGACAGTGTACTAGTCTCAGATCACAGAATAATCTGAGTTAAAGTTATTGCTTCTGACAAATGCTGGCTAGCAAACTCTTGGACTAATTAAATAGCTTCAGAAGCAACTCTCAGGCTACTTTAAGATTCTAAGTTTTAGACCAAGTACTGATCTGTATTGGTAGAGGGAGTTTCTTTACCAGAAGTTTTGTGTAATAATGAAATCACAGATACTTGGTCTCAAATCCAAAAATTAGTCCATTAAAGCAACTTTTTTTCCCTGATGCATCTGTCATCTAAAGAACACTCTGGCAGGACTAGATAGGAGGTTCTATGTTCCCAACAATCCACAAGAATATTGAAATGTTATTGCTAAAGGGTGTCCGAGATTACACTTCTCTTAGTGGATTCCAGACAATCCTTGAGCCCCAAGGATATAGTCGTCACAGTACTTCTCTTGGGTTTTATATCACACCCTCTCCCTTCTCTCTTCCCCCACACTAACTGACTTGAAAGAGTTGCTGATGAGCAGACAGCCTCCGAATGTTTTAACCACTCCGTGGGCATCCCTCTTTTCATCTTGGAGTCATGGTCATTTGTCTTTCCTACATAGGAAAACAGCTTATATGGCAAGATTAAAAAATGCTGAGTGAAAAACATTGTTACTTTTCCTTTCAATATCTATCCTCCTTGGTTGACAGGTGCTAGAGAAGAGAAGAAAGGGGGTTTGTTTATGTTCTGAAATTTTCAGTGTGCTGACTCCATGGAGGATTCTCTTGACTTCCAATCCATCAAGAGATCAATGAGAATTTGACTGTTCTCCTGTACTTTGCCCATAGCTTCTGTAAAGCTTCATTCCATCTCTAGGCTTCTGGAGAATTTCAGGTCAGGTCCACAGACTACATTGCCCAGGAGAGGTAATAGGTTATATGTTCTCTCTTCTCCCTAGAAACTCAGAGTTCATTTTCTAGACATTTCTGCTGGATTTTCTACTTTCTTTGGCACAGGACTCCATCACCTGAGGTTTTCAATCATAAGCACCATCTTTTTTCTTTCCCCACAACCTTTGCTTTCCATCATACACATTCCTGATTAATGGCTTCTTTTGAACAGCCATCCTATCAAGGCTATACACTTTAACTTTGCAAAGTATTTCTCTAGCTTGGAGTAACTGTAAGTAATTCAGCTCTATAACCTATTGCAAACTGCCTTTAGAACTCAGTCAGATTCTCTGTCATTCATTGTGCCATAGCTCTCCCAGAGAACAGGTCCTTATCCTTTCCCACAGTGGAGTTTGATCCAAGGTTGGCGCCACTCGCTAACTAATGGACTTACACCTGAGGCTTTTTTTTCACAACACATGGCAGGTCTGCAATATCAGATGTTTTATTGTGAAACTGTGAATTTGAATGTAACTAATTTCTCATACCAAACCACTGTGCTCAGGAAAGGACTGATGATCGATGTCTGTACCTGAAGGCAGAAGTTGATTTTCCAGGGTTAGTGAAGGAAAAAAAAAACTACAGGTTCATTTAAAATGCACCATGGACCACCTACAAGTAGCTTAGAAGGCGCTGTGTGCCGCAGAATAAGTCTAACACTGAGTTGCCCCACTTTCACTGCATAAACTTTGTTAATATATGGGAAAGAATAATCCTTCTATCTTAGGTGTTTTTCCCCTCTTGCCCTCCTCATGTTTAATAAATCATATTATTCTAGATCTGAAAAAGACTAGACTTGGTTGGACTAAGTCAGGTGGTCAACTTCTCTGTTGAAGGCTCACAGAGATTACAGACATGCCCCAAGGTCACAGAGCTTGTTAGCAGCAAAGCAAAAACTAGCGTGATTCCCAGTCTGAGCTTTTTCTCCTACGCCCCACTGCCTGTCATTATACTGTTTAACATATACCTCACATTGGCGGTGGTCACAAAATGAACTATTATGTATTCGGGGACTAACAGAGGGAGAAAAATAGAAAAGACAATGCTTTATGGCACAACTCATTTCTCTTAACCATAGATCAGACCAAGTGTGACAAAGAGCTCAATGTTTTTATTTAATTTAGATAAGGGATACTAAGGGATTTATTTAAGAATAATTGAACTGGGGACAAATAATACAAATGTAACCCAGATACATATAACTGAGAAGTAGCATGGTATAGTGGAAAGTGTACTCGCCTCAGAATTAAAAGGACTGAGTTCAGATAACCTTAGACACTTCTTAGCTTTTGTGACTTTGACTAAGTCACCAAACTCTACCATGAGAAGACACCCTAATAGAGCAATCTATTCCCATATGTATTGGGGGGAATTTTTTCCCTCACATTAGAACCTAGATTAGTCTCTTAAATTGTCTGAGCCCTTGGTTTCCTCATCTCTAAATCTGAGGTGATAATACTTGTCTGATAGTATGGCTATAAGGAAAATTTCTATCATTTCTCTCATGCCTACTACTCTTTCTATGAAAAGCTTTAAAAATGTATTTCTCTATTTCAGGGGTGGGGTAGTGGAAACCCAGGCCTGTAATTTTATCAATGTAGAAAATTCCTGGGCAGAAACTTTCTTTAATGATGCTGATTGCTCCCTCCCCTCCAAAAAACAAACAAGCAAACAATTACCTTATACACACCTATATATGTATCTGTTGTCTCTCCTTATAGAATCTGATCTCCTTGAGGGTAAGGACTGTCTTATTTTCATCTTTTTTATCTTGATATGGAGTGAAATGCCTGGCATATAGTAGGCCTTTAATAAATACTCCGTGGCTCGAAGAGAGTTGCCTGGGACCCTAAGTGATTAAGTGACTTACCCAGTGTTGGACAGCCAGGATTTGGCAAAAGCAAGATCTGAACCCAGGTCTATCTTGTTTGACCCCCAAGTCATCCCTCTAGCATAGCGTACTCCCTCTCAGATAGTATTATGAAAATTTGTGTTTTTCCAGATATCATTAGAAAAAATTTGAATTAGTTTTTCTGTGTACTCTTGTTATGTATATTGAATAACTACTATATACCAAGAAATGTGCAAAGATAAATAACTCATCCCTTGGCTAACTGAAGCACTTTCACCTAACATCTTATCATTCCTATCACTTTACTATCAATGTTTGTTCATAATTAGCCTTCTCTCTTACCCCAGCCTTCAGACGTCACTCTTAAGTCCAAGAAAGCCAATGCTTAGGAGCCATAACTGCACATTATAAGAATTTTTTATTTTGTTCATTGTACATGTGTCAAAACAATGTGACTATCAGAGAGAGTAGTTTCAGTATGCTGGTTTAGTTTATTAAATGTTGCATGCCAGTCTGTAATTTCAGTGTAAATATAGGCTGTGTTTACATCAGTGAAGTAGAGCGTTGTGGTAATTCGTGGTAATTATCTGAGTAATTTAGGCTTTTTAAAAATGCCTGTTATTGACGACAAAAGCTATGTCTACAAAATCACAAAAACATGGGGATGGAAAGTAAAAAAAAATGCACTGAATATTGGAAACATCCAGGTGACTGACCCTGTTTTTCACAGATTTTTAGCTTGTTAGAGCAGGAAGGGGACATTAAAGATCAGGTAATCCACCCCCTCATTTCATAGATATGGTAATTTTTCTTCGGTATGTTTTGATGTTGTTCAAACACAGCCAGAGAGGGGGTCTGGAACACTGACCTAATCTATCAGATGATTTCCTCAGATCCATATTTTCAGTTTTCCTGTCTAGACAAAGGTTAAGAACTTAAAACAACATTTCTTCATGTAATCATAGAGTCTTAAAACTGTGAGGTACCTTACAGTTCATCTAACTACTCCAACCTAAAGTGACAGTCCATTATATAACATTTTCATTCATTCAACATTCCAAAAAAAAAGAGAATTAAAAGTGGTATCAGTCTTAGCTTCTCTCTTCTCTTTCAAGAGGGCTTCCAACTTCTCTTTCAAGAGATACAAGAGACAGAGAAGGCTTCATAATCACATTGAACAAAACCCCCAATACAAGTGCTGACCTAAAAGGATACATTTCTATCCCTTTTAGGAAAGTTAGTAAGGTCCAATCTCATGTTATATTCTCTCTCAAGTAAGCTTAAATGAACAGTCAAAACCATTTAAGTGAAAGAACATTTACTCAGGATCATAGGCTTGGAGCACTGGAGGATAAAATTGCCTGGCAGGGTAGGAACAGCCTAGAAAGGTACAATGGATAAAGACCAGTCTTGCAACTCTACAAATTTCCTCTTGGCATTCTTTAAAAGCAGCTTGACAGCATAATTTGTTTGAAACAAGTGTTGAGAACTTAAACCCAAACTGCTTTCCTCTTAAATATTTTTCATATTAAAGTATTTTTGTTAATAATATTGACATAAATGCAATCTAGCCTGCATAAGTGAATCAATTGTTGATAAGTGTTCATGTACCTTTTATTAGGGGGCTTGGGAACAGTGAACAGAGAACACCATCTATATTCTCAAATGAAATAATAAGATGCCACACTCCATTCTGGGGAGAATACTATCCATCATTCACTAGTACTGCTTAACTTAGTTGGAGGATAACATTGTACCAGGCTCCCCTGCCATGTTTGTTTTAGAATGTGTTCACATTGAATGTGAAACTATACATGAAACAGAATAGGTTAGAGTGAAGACAAACCCAAAGCAGAAAACTTTTATAACATTCCAACTAGAGGAAAAAAAAATATTGCATGTGGACAGCTAAATGTAACTCCACAAAGGGTTTCAGGAGTAACTGCAATGAGGCAATAAAAATGGGAGTACTTCATCAGCCCTAATTCTCTGTCATTAAACAGCTTTTACAGCCAACAAAATAAAATGTGTGCTTAGAAGGCCAACACCTAAATATGTGCAAATTCATTTGGAGCAAATCAAACCCTAGTTAGATCTAGAGGCATTCTCCCATAAAGTACATGTAGATATTTAGATGCTTGCAGCAAACAGACAATTCTTTGAACATAGCATCCATTCTACTTAAATTCATTTGATAAGTAATCTTTACCCTGTTAAGATTTCTGATTAAAGGAATGAGAGGAAAAAGCTAGAATCTAACAAAATTTATGCTGATATAGACATGAACCCTCCAATAATAAAATGTCCTCATTCCATCTGGCCCCATTAAGAAGCACAAAACATGTCAACATGATGCCATAGATCAAAAAACTCCCAACATCTACCAATGTCCTTAGTATCATGAGAGACTGGTTCATTTGATCAGTGGGAAATCTTTTCAGGAAGTAAATACTATATCCAAGAAGGCATTTAATTGAATATGGCTCTAGGAGAATAGCCACAGGTCAGTTGAAAGGATGATAAATAGTAAAGAATCAAAAGGGAGGATTTAATAAATTCGGCAGACTTGGGTATTATGCTTCACTGTCTAAACTCCCCTTTTAATGTGCTGTGGATAGACAGTGACTATATCCTCCAACTCAGCTCGATTACACCAATAGCTATTATTGCAAGGAACTACTGCAGACCCATGATTCATAGGACCATACAATCAGAGATTTAGGTCATTAAAGGGACATTGGAGGTGCTCTGTTTAATCTCTTCATTTTACAAATTAGAATTAGAGACCCAGAGAGGTTTAGTGACCCATTTGAGATTACACAGATGTTGACTAGCAGAGTCAGGATTCAAACCCAGGTCCTCTGACTCCAAATCCAGATTTCTTTCCACTGCAGCACATTGCCTTTCCTGATTCTCAGGGTTGCTTTTTTGAAAAAAAGAAAGACAAAGTAGGATATTTTGTAAAATGCTCTTTTTAGTAGAATGAAAGGATTAATTATTCCTCCTCTTGAAAACTATATTCTACTAGGTCCCTACCTTTCCTATCACAAGGCTATTATAATGAGTAATAAATAAATTTAGAATTAAATTGCTAATCAATTTAAACTATTGAGGAAAATGATAATTAGATAAATCAGTACTTACTAAAAAAAAGACCTAGCCATTATATTTTCAACAAATTTAAGTTTATTCAGCTTTGACTGTCCCTGGAACAAGGTTTTAATAAACCTTTTTTCAGCTGCTATGATGCATAAAATATTGGATTGGGCACTGAGGGATATATAAAGATAAATAAGGAGTCATTGCTCTCAAAAAGTTTACAGTCTAGTAGGTAAGTACACAAATAAGAAAATACAATGTAGTGGATGATAAGTGTATAAAACCAGTACAAAGTGTTGTCCTGAGGCTGTTTCCTCAAATACACAATTCAATTTGATTGCCACTTCCTGAGCAGATAACATTGCCTGCTACTTTACTGAGATTGAGATTGTTCTATTAATGCCCTTTCTACATGTCAGAAGCTTTGTATCTTCTCCTGCCCAGTCTCGCTTCCCTCCAGTCTGGCCAGAAATTGAGGAAGATGAGGTTATACTTTCCCTTGCCAAAACCTACCCTGTCCGCCTGATTCTATCTTTGGAATTCTTCTCCATTTCTTACCCCAATGTCTTATTCTCATCTGTCATCTGTCACACTTTAGTGTCATCCTAAAGCCATTTAATGTCTCTTCTATGCAAAAATGGACTGAAACACACACACACACACACACACACACACACGTCTTTTGTGTTTGTGTCACCTAAATTTCTCCCGATATTACTTACCTTCTGTCCTTCAAAAGAACCATCACATGTAACAAAGAACATTTTTTAGTGAAAAAGAAAAAAAAACAGGATGAACGAAAAGAGGGAAAATTAATAAAATGAAGAAATACATATAAATAGTTACAAAATATATACAATGACCCATGTCTTCATATGTCTTCTTTGGTGTCATGCTTGTTCTTTGTTATTCTGCAACATACATTTTCAAGTATTTTAAATTTGTTTTTCCATTAACACAGCTATAGTCATGGTATATAATGATTTCTTGGCTCTGCTTACTTATTCTTCACCAAGTCACTTAAGTTTTTCCATGTTTCTTTCTATCAATCATGTCCATTGTTTCTTACAACATAGTGATATTCCAATATATTCATGTGCAACAATTTCTTTATCATTTCTCTAACTGATTTATTTTCATAATTCCAAATTGCTTTCCAAACTAGTTGTACTAATTTACAATTTCACCCTCTTCCTACAACTATTTCAGTATTGTCAATTTCCATCTTTTTTCTTCTTTGCCAGATTTCTGGGTATGAAGTGAAACTTCAGGCTTGTTTTGATTTTAATTTCTCTTATTAGTGATTTGAAGCATTCTTTCATGTGACTGTTAATATTTTTCAGTTCTTTTGAGAACTCTTTGTACATATTCTTCAACCACTTATATGTTGGGAAATCAGCTCCTCATTTTCAACTTCCTCCTTGACTCTTATGTCTAAAGATCCCTTAGACAAATTAGACAAATACTTTAAATTTCATATGAAATCAATACCTATTCCTCCAAAATCTGTTCCCTCACTTCCTCACTTCCCTATTTCTGTTAACAGCATCTGCATATAGTATCTTGCATACAGTAGGCACTTGAAGGAAGCCAGCAAAGAGAAATGAGAAGGGAAAACATGATAGGAAAGGGGAGAGCCAGTGAACTGACATGGAGTGTGGAAATAGAATACTATGTCCAAGGAGAAGTACGTTGGTGTAACTGATTCTAGAGCACTTATAGAAAGCTATTAAGAGTGTAAGAAAAACACAAAGGTAGGCAGCGGCCAGGTTAGAAAGTACTTTAAATGCCAAATAGTACATTTTATATTTGATGCTGGAGGTAATATAATAGCGAACCATTGTAGTTATTGACTGCATATGTGTGTTTGTGGTCTGGGTGACATGGTCAGGATTGTGCTTTAGCAAAATCACTTTGGCAGCTGAGTGGATGATGGCTTGGAGAGGAGAGAGACTTGGAATGAGGAGAACAACCAGAAAAGTATTGCAGTAGTCCAGGCATAAGGTGTTAAGGGGCTATGGCAGGGTAGCAACTACACAAATGGAAAGAAAGAGGGATTATATGAGAGGTGTTATAGAGCCAAAAAATCTTGACAATAAACTGGATATGTGGGGCTAGTGTGAATGAGGAATTGAAGATTACATTGAGCTCAAGTTTTAAGCTTTGGTGACTGGAAGAAGAGTTATACTTCAACAATTAAATGAAAGTTTGGAAGGAGAACAGGTTTGGGGGAAAGATAAGTTCTATTTTAAATATGATGAGTTTGAGATATCTATGGAACATCCAGAGTAAGATGTCCAAAAGGCAGTTGGTGAGTTTGAGAGGGAGATTAGGATTAGATATACAGATCTATATAATCATATGCATAAAATTTATAATTGAGCCCATAGGAGCTGATGAGATCACCAAGTTAGACTGTTTATAGTGAAAAAAGAGCTTGGTTACAGAACTTTGGAAGACACCCATAGTGGACATGATCTGGATGAAGACACAGCAAAGGAAATTGAGAAGTAATGGTCAGTCAGGTAGAAGACCAAGTACAGAACAGTGCCATGAAAACCTAGAGTGAACACAGTACTAATGAGAAGAAAGTGATTGATAGTGTCAAAGCCTATAGAGATGTCAAGAAAGATGAGGATTGATATAAAGTTACTAGATTTGGCAGTTAATAGCTCACTTTGGAGCGAGCAGTTCCAGTTGACTGATGAGGTCAGAAGCCATACTGCAGTGAGTTTAGACA
>CM053623.1:316365659-316377974 GCA_028646595.1 Phalanger gymnotis | reverse complement strand
AGAGAGAGAGAGAGAGAGAGAGAGAGAGAGAGAGAGAGAGAGAGAGAGAGAGAGAAGTTGAAGGGATGGTCAAACCAAGTGAGAATTTTTGTCTTGTTTCGCTTTCAGGATTGGCAATATACGCATGTACTTGTAGGCAGAACAGAAGACTATAAATAGGGAGAGATTAAAGATTAGTGGGAGAATGAGTATTCTAGTATGGAAGAAATCTGCTGAAGAAGATGGAATGGGGAGGTTTGGAATTGAGTGAACATAGAAGAGTTTGACTTGGTAAGTGGAATATCTACCTCTTCTCATGCACAGGGATAAAGAAGGATACAGTACAAAAAGAAGCCTGAGTGATGGGTGATGAATTAAAAATAGAAATTTCTTGGCATGTGGCATCAGCATTTTCTTTTATTTTAATTTGTTTTTATTTAATATATTTAGTTTTCAGCACTGATTTTCACAAGAGTTTGAATTACAAATTTTCTCCCCATTTCTACCCTCTCTCCCCACTCCAAGATGGCATATATTCTGGTTGCCCTGTTCCCCAATCAGCCCTCCCTTCTGTCACCCCACTCCCCTCCCAACCCCTTTTCCCTTCCTTTCTTGTAGGGCAAGATAAATTTCTACACCCCATTGCCTGTGTATCTTATTTTCTAGATGCATGCAAAAACTTTTTTGTTTTTGTTTTTGAGCATCTATTTTTTAAAACTTTGAGTTCCAAATTCTCTCCCCTCTTCCCTTTCCACCCACCCTCCCTAAGAAGTCAAGCTATTCAACATGGGCCAGAAGTATATCATTATGTAGAACCCTTCCACAATACTCATGTTGTGAAAAACTAACTATATTTTGCTCCTTCCTAACCTATCCTGCTTTGTTGAATTTTCTCCCTTGACCCTGTCCCTTTTTGAAAGTGTTTCTTTTTGATTACCTCCACCCCCATCTGCCCTCCCTTCTATGATCCCTCCTTTTTTTATCTTCTTCTTCCTTCTTTCCTGTAGGGTAAGATACCTAATTGAGTATGTATGTTATTCCCTCCTCAGGTCAAATCTGATGAGAGCAAGATTCACTCATTCCCCTTCTTCCCTTCCTACAGAACTGCTTTTTCTTGCCACTTTTATGTGAGATAATTTACCCCATTCTATCTCTCCCTATCTCCCTCTCTCAATATATTCCTCTCTCATCCCTTATTCATCTTCAACTCACCCTGTGTCCACTCCCCCCCCCTCTGTATGTATATATATATATATATGTATGTATACATACATATTCCCTTCAGCTACCCTAATACTGAGGTTTCATGAATCATGCACATCATCTTTCTATGTAGGAATGTAAACAAAACAGTTCAACTTTAGTAAGTCTCTTGCAATTTCTTTTTCTTGTTCTTTTTCTTAATTACCTTTTCATGCTTCTCTTGATTCTTGTGTTTGAAAGTCAAATTTTCTATTCAGCTCTGGTCTTTTCACTGAGAAAGCTTGAAAGTCTTCTATTTTATTGAAAGTCCATATTTTGCCTTGGAGCATGATACTCAGTTTTGCTGGGTAAATGATTCTTGGTTTTAATCCTAGCTCCATTGACCTCCAGAATATCATATTCTAGGCCCTTTGATCTCTTAATGTAGAAGCTGCTAGATCTTGGGTTATTCTGATTGTGTTTCCACAATACTCAAATTGTTTCTTTCTGGCTGCTTGCAGTATTTTCTCCTTGACCTGGGAGCTCTGGAATTTGGTGACAATATTCCTAGGAGATTTCTTTTTGGGGATCTATTTAAGGATGCGATCTGTGGATTCTTTCAATTTCTATTTTGCCCTCTGGTTCTAGAATATCAGGGCAATTTTCTGTGATAATTTCTTGAAAGATGATATATAGGCTCTTTTTTGGATCATGGCTTTCAGGTAGTCCAATAATTTTTAAATTATCTCTCCTGGATCTATTTTCCAGGTCAGTGGTTTTTCCCATGAGGTATTTCACATTGTCTTCCATTTTTTCATTCCTTTGGTTCTGTTTTATAATATCTTGATTTCTCATCAAGTCACTAGCTTCCACTTGCTCCAATCTAATTTTTAAGCTAGTATTTTCTTCAGTGGTCTTTTGGACCTCCTTTTCCATTTGGCTAATTCTTTCAAGGCATTCTTTTCCTCATTCGCTTTTTGGAGCACTTTTGCCATTTGAGTTAGTCTAGTTTTTAATGTGTTGTTTTCTTTAGTATATTTTTCAGTATTTTTTGGGGGTCTCCTTTAGCAAGGGATTGACTTGTTTTTCATGGTTTTCTTGCATCCTTCTCATTTCTCTTCCCAATTTTTCCCCTACTTCTCCAACTTTGTTTTCCAAATCCTTTTTGAGCTCTTCCATTGCCTGAGACCAGTTCATGTTTTTCTTGGAGGCTTTTGTTGTAGGCTCTTTGACTTTGTTGACTTCTTCTGGCTGTATGTTTTGGTCTTCTTTGTCACCAAAGAAAGATTCCAAAGTCTGAGACTGAATCTGAGTGTATTTTTGCTGCCTGGCCATGTTCCCAGCCAAGTAACTTGACCCTTGAGTTTTTCAGTGGGATATGACTGCATGTAGAGTTAAGAGAACTATGTTCCAAGCTTAGGGGGATGCACCAGCTCTGCCACACCAGCACTCCTCCTTCCCCAAGAACCCCCAACCTGGACTGGACTTAGATCTTCAGCAGGCTCTTCACTCCTGCTCTGATCTGCCACTTAATTCCTCCCACCAGGTGGCCCTCTGGCCAGAAGGAACTGCAGCTGTAGTTCTGTAGCTGCCCCACCTCCAATGCCCTGGGAGCAGTGGCTAAATTGCAAACTCCCTGTCCCCAGCAGCTTTTCTCACTTACCTTTTCTGTTGTCTTTGCTGTTTGTGGGTTGCGAAGTCTGGTAACTGCCATGGCTCACTGATTCAGGGCTCTAAGACCTGTTCCCCCCAGCTCCTGTTCTGGTTGGTCCTGCTGCATCCCGCACTGGGCTCTGTTCTTCTCCGCTCCTAGCTCCATGTGGCATAGACCTTTCCCAGAGACCATCCAGGCTGTCCTGGTCTGGAGCCCTGCTTCCCTCCACTATTTTGTGAGTTCTGCAGTTCTTCTCTGTTGTCTTTGGTGTTTGTGGGTTGAGAAGTCTGGCAACTTCCACAGCTCACTGATTCAGGTTGCTAGGGCACACGCCGCCTGGCTCCTGGTCTAGTTTGTCCATGTGGCTTGAGCTGGGCTCTGTTCTGCTCCACTCTGCTCCCAGCTCTCTGTGTGAAAGACCTGACCCAGCAACCATCCAGGCTGTCCTGGGCTGGAGCCCTGCTTCCCTCTGCTATTTTGTGGGTTCTGCAGTTCTAGAATTGGTTCAGAGCCATTTTTATAGGCTTTTGGAGGGACTTGGCAGGGAGCTCATGCTAGTCTCTGCTTTCTAGTCGCCATCTACAGCATCAGTATTTTCACTGGTATGAAATGAGATTTTAAAATGAGGCAAAGCATATTGAGGGTGGAAGGAGAAGTTTGGAACAGCCACTGTAGCAAGAATGGGATAGAAAATTCATTAAGAAAGTTTAAAAGGATTCTCTTACTGTAGTACCTAGTTTAGATTATGTAACAAATTTTTGGTGGATCCAGTCAGCACGGTTTCATGCTTTTTTCCAGCTTGTTTAAGTGGCATGCAGATAGAAGCAGAGGAGACAGATGGTCAAAGTAATATGAGGTTGGGGTTTGGGAAAGTATGATAATGAATATACAAAGGACTCAGGGGTAGCTGATAATATAGAATTGAATTGATTCATCAAGTAATTGAGACAAAGAAGGGAAGAGAATGGAACTTCAGATCTCATTAACATAGAAGTGCTAAACTTGTGGGTGATGTCAAGATAAATAATATTATTGTCTCTGTACCTGAACTGGTATGGAGGTCATGGGAACTGAGTATATTGAAGAACTGTGAAGGTGAGGTATATAAGGGAACATTGCTATATGTATTTTGAGTCCTAGTATGAGAGCAGAAGTTGGGTTCAAAAGAAAGACTGTGAGCAAAGCATAGAAGGAAGGAAAATATTCTGAAGGTTGATAGATAATGGCCATTAGAATCTGACTAGATAAATTTGAATAATATGGACCTCAGAAGAGGAGAGGTCACTGAGTGACTATGGTAGAGATTAAAAGTTATTACATCAGCTAGGAAGAAGAGGATTTCCAAACTACTTAGAGACTTCCCTTGTGGCCTCACCCTTACATAAGCCTTTGGCTACCATTTCATTTAACTTCCCTCTTGCAGTGTTTACCCTGAACATAGATGAACAACCAAGGGACTAGCTTCAGATCTTGATTAGATCACCAGCACTATCTATGTCACATCACTGTATCTTATTGCTAAAATGACTCCTTTCACTAGCTATAGAGATCACCCCAGTAAGAGCATGACCCATCTGTAACTCTACAGGTGTTTGCAGTATCTGTGCTTCAATTTTCCTATCTCCCATTTTTGCTATTTGCTACATTGCTGGGCAAGCATGGTTGCTGCTGTTTGCTTATGATCGTGTTGCTTCCTCTACTGCCATGGCAACCCCTTTCCACCACAGCTTGCTGGACTGCAGAGGCATCATTTTTCTGTTGCTGTGGCAATTCTCCATGCCACTTGCTCTTATAGGATGGAAGATGCATTCTCCGTAACACTGGCAATCTGTCGCAGGTCTGTGTATCGAGGAAAGAGTGGGACTGATGCTTGATCTTCTTGCTCAAGCTCAGGTTGCTAGGGCTTGCTTTGTCATCGATGCTGTTGACAACCTATCCAGAAACTCCTTCCTTGGTTTCAGTAATACTGCCAGCTCCAAGTACTACCTTTCTGACCATTTTTAGGGTTTTCTTTACTGGCTACCTCATCTCCTGCATTCCCCTAAATGGCAGTTTTCCCTAAAGTTTGGTCCTCATTCCTTTTCTCTTCTTAGTCTATATTTGTTCTGTGGGTAGTCACATCCATTTTGATAGCTTCCAGTATAACCCCAACTCTATATTCTTAGCTATGATTTCCAGACTTGCATTTCTGTCTATTCTGCTTCATGGACATCTCCACCCAAAAGTCTCCCAGACATCTCACTCAATACGTCCAAAATTAAATTCGTCATCTTTCCCCTCAGACTATCTTCTTCTGACTTCCAAATTTCTGTTCATGATAAAATTAATTTTCTTTCACCTAGATTCTGAACTGCCATGTCATCTTTAACTCCTTCCCTCCCTCTCATAAAGTCATTAAGACTGGTCCATTCTACCACTGAAATATCTCTCACGTCTGTCCCCTCCTCTTCGTTTCTACTGCTACCACAGGCTTTAATTACCTCTAGATTTAACTATTAAAAGATGTCCCAACTATTTTCAGTAATCTTTTTTTTCCAAATCAATCTCACAAAAGCATAGCTCTGGTAATAGCCATAGCCTTTCAAGACACCTTTAGTCTATAACCAAATTGAAGTCAGAACTTTATCTCCAGGCATTCAAGAACGCTTTTGGTCTGTCTCTGATTTATCTTTTTAATCCTTTCATTCACTACTCTATGCAACCTATAGTTCGACCAAACTGTATTGATTATGGCTACTTAGGGCTAGATTGAACTTGCTGGAGTTTGAATTCCCACAGCATCATTTCTCCTTCTGGAATCCTCTTTCCCCAGCACCACTTTTGATAAATCTTACCTGTCCTTCAAGACCCAGTCCAAATGTCACATGCTTAACTATTCTTTCTCTAGTATACCAATATAACTAACTTCCTCTTTTATTGTCTGAATTAATATTTAACTTTTTTTTCATATGTCTTTCAATGCATTTTCATGCTCTACCTTAGATCTTCTTCATTTGTCTATCTTTTATTTTGACCATGAAATGCTAAAACCTGTGAGCATGAGGACTGTGTCTCCTACTTCCATATAACCCTTGCGAAACTTTAGCACGGTTAGTACCATGTTACTAAAGATGAAATACAAATTTGTTGTGTGATAAAATAAATGACTGAAGAAGGAAATGGCAAACCAATCCGGTGTCTTTGCCATGAAAACCCCAATTGGGGTCACAAAGAGTCAGACACAACTGAAACAACTGAACAATAAAAACAAAATGAAGAAATATCTTTGGAAAATAAGAGAATAGTGACTGCTCTAAATTTAGAGTAGAAGAGTCCAACAGAAATTTGCTACCCTCTTCCCAACTAGTGAGGGAATTTTTTTTTGTAAAAAGGATTGGATTTTATTGTGTGATAACAGCTATTCAATGAAATTAGTATTTGGCACACTGGCAAATTAAAAAAAAATCAAAGGAGTAGGACAATTAGTTAAATGAGATTTGTCTGACAAAAGACCAGGAAGAATGGAATAGAGACTTAGCTAGACTTGAAATATGGGATGTTCTAAGTCAGTTTTGGTGAAAGATTTTATTTTATCATGGAATATGAAGAAACAGAGGGCATTTAGTATAGAGTAGAGAAGACTTAGCTGGGACATAATTATGCATTTCTATTATTTAAATAGCTGTCATATAGAAAGGATGTCATATTTCTACTTGGATCTGTAGGGAAGAACTAATAGTAACATTCATAAATTACAAAGAGAAATTTACCCTTGATATAAGGATAACTTCCTAAAAATTAAAGCTACACAAAAATGGGCTGCCTTAGGAAGTAGGGGTTTTTCCCTCCTTGGAAGTCTTTCAGCAATTGCTATGAAGTGAATGCCATGAGAAGTATCAATATATAAAACTGCAAACAATAATTTAAAGAGGAAGCTAGCCTGCAGAGAGCTTACCGTGCATGGAATCAAGGTAAGCCCAATAATACGATCTATAGACAAAACTTGATTGATCACAGACATGAAATAGAAGATATCTGCTTGTGTTTTTGTAGTTATGAGAATGGAATCATCACATTTATACTCAACCATACCACTACTTGATGAGCTGTTGGAAGAGGCATTGGTGGTAATTAGGCAATGAGGTACTTTTTGGTATATCGTAGAGGGGATTGTTTCTTATGTATGTGTTGAAATATGTACTGAAGTCAGTGAGTTCAGCTACTTGTGAGCCTTCCATTTCTGCAGTTCTGCATTATGCGATTTGACTTTTATATGTCATGGTTCTTAATAAGATACCTCATTTTACTTGTCTATCAAGGGGTTGTGTTTCTCTCTATCATCCATCACATAATAATAACAAATATTCATCAGAGTTATGTCTTCAAGTAGCTATCACGGGGTGTTCTGAGAATCTTACCTATATTAATATAAGCAAATGCTACCTCCCAGATGGTGAGTCTGATCTGTGGTGTTTGGTAGTCCAATATGTCACTGCAAAAACATCCAGTGATATGAGATAGAGACAATAATAAATGCATGCATAATTCAAGTTTTAGGAGAGGGTATATGGAATGAAATGCCAACTTATGGCCACTATAGCCAAAGGGGAAAACTCCATACATAGTTTGAATAGGTTTTCAAGAACAGCAGTTGAATAATTATGCAGCAATAAATGCATCATCTCCATAGTTACAGGCAAAAGGTAGCAATAAATAAATTTCACCCGAAGTTCAGCACTCTGCCTCATATGCTCTGAGCAACTACAAGGCTATTAAGTTTGAACATTGCAAAAGGATACAGAGGGCTCTATCTTCGAGCTTCAGGTTTCTATAGGTGTCCAAGATAGTTTATTTAGGAGAATAATTTTATATAAATGGACTAATCATCATCTAACTTTTATTGTCCTTAAATGCTAACATAAATTTGGCTTAAGGTTGATGCTACTATACACAATCTGTTAACAATGCAGAAATCTGCATCTTTAACTTTTTTCACAAACTGACAATCTAGCCTATCTTCCTTTCTGTAAAGGGGTTTTAAGTCAGTCACTTCATCTACTTGTGAGCCTTCCTTACTCTTTTCACTTCCCTTTATATTTTCATCTTATTTATGGTGAAGTTTGTGCAATGACCATAGCTCAAAAATTCTGCCTAAACTAGAGTAATACAATCCCATAAGACTTAATACTCTTTTTTAATGTGGCTTTTCGTTTTCTTGATCTTATTTGTTCCAGGGCTATCTCTCAGGTCAGTTTTCATCAAAAGTACTGTTTCAAGTCCAGTAAAGTTCACAGTTATTGATTTAGCCAAGGTTTTGTGACTTCGACACAGCAGTCACCCAGACAGCATTTTTCTTATTTCCAGAGATTGTAGTCTTAAAGAACAGCTAACACAATCTTCAGCCTCATCCAATCTGGAGTTACATTCAGTCATTATTCTGTGCCCCCTCTTTGTTAAATGTGTTTGGTAGTTTGCAGATGAAAGAATCTGTTCTGATTTTCCTTCCCACCTACACACAGAGAGTTTTACTGAGTGCTTATTCTCCGTGGCAGAAATGCTGGAGGTCAATTAGTAATCTCAAATGGAAACATTCCCAAAGACAAAATTTAATTTCAGAAAACCAGTGAGTTTTGTCAACAATGAAGGTAACAAAGACTTCAGGTACAGATAAAGTGGCAACTAATTTTGTTGACAAAAGAAGAATAATTTGTATTTGTGTGTGTTTGTCCTTATGCATGTTTTTAACAAGTAGGGAAATTAGCAACTGAAGTCTGAAAGTATTCAAGGATTGCCACTATGGATACTTCATCTATTTCTTTTCTAGGCACCACCAACTACTCAGTATGGCATGTGCAGAATAGATAGCTAGATTTGGAATCAGGAAGACTTAATAATTCTGGGTTTCAGTTTTCTCATCTGTAAAATTAAATGGTGGAACTAGAGGATCTTCCAAGGCCTTGCAAAATCTCAGTAGCTGTTCAAAGAACCTCTTTAATGTCTTTGATTCTGTTCACTTTACCCACACATCAAGTCTTGAACATGAAACCAATGGGGCAGGTAGGTGGCATAATGGATAGAGCATTGGCCCTGGAGTCAGAAGGATCCGAGTTCAAATTTGACCTCAGACATTTACTAGCTCTGTGATCCTGGGCAAGTCATTTAATCCTGTTTGCCTCCAAAAAAAATTAAATTAAAAAAAATTATGTCACCAACTTCCCACCTCTACTGTCAAGGCTGATTATTTCTTAATGATTGTGACCCTTGCAAAGGATTCCAGTTACTCTTTTTGCCTTACTTTCTAATTCATCCTTTCAGAAGGCTTCTGCAAAGTTCTTAACTGACCACTCATAAATGTTATTCCTCTACCTTAAAACTTTCAGTGGCTCCTCAGTACCTATGCAATAAAGTACATATTGGCTATAATTACATTAATTACCCTCCACAAATTTTCTAACTTATCTTTCCAGCTTTATCTCAAACTGTTTCCCTTCAAACTTTATCCTCCAATAAAACTAAGCTACTCTTCTTTCATTCCCTAGTCTTTCTTCTGCTGTAACCTTGCATATTATATTCCATGTATGAAATGTACTCCTCCTTATCTTTTCCTATAAAAATCCATCCTTTCTTTTAAGAATTAACTCATTAAACTTACCCTCACCTGTTACATTCACATTCTCATCTCCAGTTGAAAACCATTTCCCTGGTCCTCTTTTATGTCCTGGTGACAGATTCTTGGACACAAGCCCCAAGATTGTCCCAGTTACAGCAGGAAGGATATGGGAGGTTGAGGTTCATAACTGCCCCCATCTACATGGTAAATAAAGGTTTGTTAAATGTCATTGAATTGACCTTTACTTACCCATTTGAAGTTCAGTCTCACTATTCTCAAGACAAACTTTCTCTCCAGAGCATACTTCCTGATGCTATGCTCATTTTGCCATCAAGTCTTTTCTCCTATTATTCACCATTTTTGGGATATCTCCAATTCAATTCACTTTATTTCATACCTACCGCATACAAAGAACTTAGCTAAGTGCTGAAAATACAAAAACAATTGAATAATCTTTGCCCTCAAGAAACGTGCATTCTGTGAGGAGATAAAACATACACACATGAAGGCAAATATAATTTGAGAAGGCAGAGTGTGCTAGTGAATGGGGCGATCATGAAAATGTTAAAGGTAGAACCTGAGATGAGACCTAACAGAAGCTAGAGATTCAAAGAGGTGAGGAGGAAGTACATTCTAGCTATAGGGCTGTATCCATGCAAAGGCACAAAAATGGGAGAGGAAATGTTCAGCATAGTAAACATCAAAAAGGCTAGTCTGGCCAAATCGGAGAGAATAGCTGGGAAGGAATGAATGAAGGATTTATTAAGTGCCTACCCTCTTCCAGGCACTGTATTAAGCACTTTATAAATAGCACCTCATTTGATCCTTACAGCAACTCTATGAGGCAGGTGTTATTATTATTATCCCTATTTTACAGTTGAGTAAACTGAGGCAGACAGAAGTTAAGTAAGTTGCCCAGCTCCACTTAGCTAGCAAATATTTGAGGCTGTATTTGAACTCAGGTCCTCCTGACTCCCAACCTAACACAATGTATCTTTCCACTGTACCACCCAGCTGCCCCCACCAATAGCTAGCATTTAGATGGTACTTTGTTCACAAAGCACCTTACAAATATTACATCATTATAGCCTTAGAGTCAAATGCTTGTTTTATCCTCACTTTTATGGATAAAGAAGCTGAGGTACATGAAGAGGAGGAAGAGGAGGTTAAGTGACTTGCCCAGGGTCACACAGCTCTAAGTGTCTGAGGCTTAATTAGAATTCAAGTCTTTTTTCTCCTTGGCCCACAATCTATCCATTGAGCCACCTAGCTGAAAGAAAGACTGGACGCAAATTATGCAAGGGGTTAAATGCAAAAAAGTCTTCTCACCTTGGTGCTATGGAAAGAGTAATATGTTTGAAGTCAGAAGTCTTAGATTTGAATCCCAGCTCTTCCATTTACCAAACATGTAACCATTACTTCACCACCCTCAGCCTCAGTTTCCTCATCTGTAAAATGAGTAGGTTCATCTAAATGACTATTGAGTACCCTTTTACCTCTAACTGTACATACAATGACACCAACCCCTGTATTCCCTTTAAGGAAAGGCTTCATGTATAGATTGGTTGATAGATATATAGAGCACTTATTAAGCGCTTAATCTCTATAAGGCTCTGTGGTAAGCACTGTGCTAACCCTCTATCTTCATAATCTTTCTCTGAATTCCAATTTGTAGTATAGAATCCAAAAGACTGCTAGGTTGGGTAGTGGACAGAGTTCTGGACCTGGAGTTAGGAAGACTTGAGTTCAAATCTGGCCTTAGAAACTTAAGTCGCTCAACCTCTATCTGCCTCAATTTCCTCATCTATAAAATTCAGATAATAATAGCACCTAACTCTCAGGTATGTTGTGAGATAATAATTGTAAAGCACTTAGCGCAGTGCCTGGCACATATTACACACTATATAAATGCTAGCTATTGTCATTATCTTAAAAATAATATTGTATATGGAGAAATACAGAGACATAAATGAGGTTCTGTGTGTTCCTTAGTTACTTGTATGTGTGTCTGTCTATCTTCCCTTTCCAATTAGTCATAAGCTACTTAAAGAAAAGGATCATGTTTTATATTTCTTTTGTAATCCCATAGTGTCTGGTACACCTTGAGACACATAGCAGGAAAATAGCCTGTTGAATACATAAATGAGAGATTTCCAAAATGTTGAAATACATAAATTGATCCATTAATTAATTGCATCTCAATTACTGAGAATTTTTATTCCATGCAGAAGACTGATTAAATATAGTAAAGTTTATTATCAGAAGGTTGGCCACCTTTGGTCATGATGATTCATGAAATAGATAAAAATACAAAAGAGTCTTCAATTCAACATATCTCTTTCAGCTTCTACCATGACACTGTCAGAGTAATGGAAAAGGGAACAGAGGGGACGGAGCCAAGATGGCGACTGGAAAGCAGTAACTGGCGTGAGCTCCCCACCAAGTCCCTCCAAAAACCTATAAAAAATGGCTCTGAACCAATTCTAGAACTGCAGAACCCATGAAGTGGCAGAGGGAAGCAGGGCTCCAGCCCAGGACAGCCTGGATGGTCTCAGGGTAAGGTCTGTCCCGCACGGAACTCCCAGCTGAGGGGAGAGGAGCTGAGCCAAGCAGAACCTAGCGCGCGGCACGGCAGACCACCGGACCAAAGAGACCAGGAGTGAAGCGGAGAGTGCCCTAGCATGCTGAATTACTGAGCTGTGGCATGTACCAGACCTCACAACCCACAAACAGCAAAGACAACAGAAAAGGTTAGTGGGAAGAGCTGCGGGACAGGACAGGACGGAGTTTGCGGTTCGGCTACCACCCCTGGGGCAACGGAGGCGGGGCAGCTTTAGAAATTCAGCTGCAGTTGCTTCTGGCCCCAGGCCCACCTGGTGGGAGGAATTAAGTGGCTGATCAGAGCAGGACT
>CM053623.1:316350099-316365159 GCA_028646595.1 Phalanger gymnotis | reverse complement strand
GATACGCATGTGGCTCATGTTGAATTGCTTAACTTCTTAGGGAGGGTGGATGGGAAGGGAAGAGGGGAGAGAATTTGGAACTCAAGGTTTTAAAAAAATAGATGTTCAAAAGTAAAAAAGTTTTTTTTTCTTTCATGCAACTAGACAATAAGATGCACAGGCAATGGGGCATAGAGATTTATCTTGCCCTACAAGAAAGTAAGGGAAAGGGGGATGGGAGGAGAATGGGGGGATGGAGGGGAGGACAGACTGGGGAACAGGGCAACCAGAGTGTACACCATCTTGGAGTGGGGGGGGGTGGAAATGGGGAGAAAATCTGTAATTCAAACGCATGTGAAAATAAATGCTGAAAACTAAACACATATTAAAAATAAATTAAAATTAAAAAAAAGATATCAACAAAAAAAAGAAAAGGGAACAGAGGATTGTAAGTCAAGTTACATTGTCTATAAATATTGTCAACATGTGATTTTGTCTGATGACCAGTAGCATTAATACACTACTAGAGAAACTGGACTGCATCCATATTGATGTTCTTCTTGTAAATGAAACCAGAAGACATAAAGATTTATAAGTTAAAATGAGGAAAGGCCTCACAAGTTCTCCTGAGAGAGGTAGATAAAAGAGCTGGCTGAGTTAGTTTCATCTTATGCCTGAACGCAATAAGAAATATCATATCATGTATGTAAAATTCTCATAGACCTTTTAAAGAAATCAGAAAGTAGGCATGCAGGTTGTAGTTGCTTATGTCTTTTTGGTCAGTATTTTGAGGTCTGTGCTCTTTTGTTTTCCTTCCATAATATTCCACACTTTGACATACCCTGAAAATGATTCTTGAGTGCCTGTAAAATCATGTCTGCTTCAGCACAGATTTATTCTGGGTGAATTTTTTTTGGGGGAGATCTGGTTGCATTTTCCAACACAGTGCCCTGCACATAGGAAGTACTTAATGTTTTTTGCCTTTTCCCATTGATACCTCTTCTGATAGTACATTAAATAGTGATAACGATAGAGTACAAATGTGGCTATTCCACCCTCATCATCTGTGAGAATAGATAACTACAGAAACACAAATAACTATCTTCTCTTTCATGTCTGTAGTGCTTCAAGTTTTATCTACAGATTTTATCATCTGGCTTACCTTCATACCATGCATGTAAGCATTCTACAGGCTAGTTTCCTCTTTAAACTGTTATTTGCACTTTTGTGAGTTGAGAAAAAAAAATCAGGTCCTCTCCTCTTCTCCCCTACTTCCTATCTCAAACTCTTTCACACAAATGTTGGAAAGAAAATACTTTCTACATTAATCAGCTTCGTCAACAACATCTTTGTAAAGGAAGACCTTCATTTGTTTTGGATATCTTGTCCCCATTATTCATGTTCCAAGTCTAGATTCCTCTCTTCTTGTGAATAAAACTTATGCTTCCATTATTTATTCTCCTAACACTTCACAAATCTTTTAAGATTGGTCGAAATTAAAATGACTTGTTGAAATCAGACAGGTGAAAGTGAAGGTACTCACTAAAGAATATTGCAGATATTACAAATGATTTAGAGATAATAGTCATTCAGTTGATTAAAGTAGGTCACTAGTGACAGGATTTTTTAAAAATTGGTTTCTTTTATAAAAATCACTTGTTCCTGTCCAAATTTTCCATTTATATAACCAATGCTTGATGTGCTACCTTTGAAATCCTTTTGATGTGCTATTATTCCCTTTTTTACCTAAACAGAGAGAAGAGTAATGGGTAGTTTTTGTTCTTTCCTCCCCACCCCCAACACACCATTGAGATTACTGTTTGAAGAGTCTCACAGTAGGTTTAGGAGTCTAATTATTAATCAAAATAAGTAGACAGTTGCTGAAGTTTTCATTTACTTCGTACTGTGGAGACACAGGCTAAAGAGACCACTACATGAACAAGCAATCTTATATAGCTGGAGGTAACACAGATGCTAGCAATCTAATCCTCTATAACAAGGACAAGTCCCGTATTGGATATAAAGTAGCAATTTGTATTGGCAATGATTATTGAAAAAATACCTGTGTGAGAAACATCCTTTTTCCCCTAAAATACATGAAGATTGCGTATATGCATCTAAAATTAATATAAATAAATACATATACTTCATTTTATACAATAAATATGCTCTTGAAAAAAATCTCTGTATGTTGATTTATATTTTAATTCTACAAAGGGACCTTATTTGGTAGAGCTAGCAATTTAAAGAAATAGTTGAAATATAAAGAATCATTTTGGAAAGAGAAAAGCCACCTTATAATGTTTCTTTTAAAATATAAAATATTCAAATTACAGGTTTGCTCAGCTTGGTGCAGAACTGCACTGAATCAAAATCTAAAATTTCAAACTGGCAAAAACACTTTTGTCTCAATTATCTTTTTTATTTGCTTAAGTTGTTCAGATGGGACCCCCAGTCTGCCCTTTTTAATGGGTCCAGGTTTCAGCAAACAAATGTTTTGGCAGATATGTTTTGCCTCTTTTCAATTTTGCTTCCAATATTGCTTATTTCAACATGTTTTTTGTGCAGGTGTTGAGTGGAGAATTTTTTTTTCTCCCCTGGACGAAAGAGTCTGGACAAAAGCTCTGAGCTTTGACATAAGTCTTAAAGCTTCAAATCAGTGCCCGAGTCAGAACCCAAACTCAGGTGGATTGAATCAGTTCCAATTAATTTACGATATGACAAAGTTGAAAGCCTATGTCTGATGTGGAAAAAATAAAAATAAAAATGAGTTAGGCATATGGATTTTCCACAACGTTTTGTTGTCTTAAAAAAAAAAAAACCTAATCCTTTCTGGACCTCAGTTTCCCCTTGTGTAAAATGAGGAGGTGACAATAAATGATTTCTAATGTACCTTTCATTTAAAATAATCTGAGCCTGGATGGTTCAGTTACAAACGGCTTAGTTGGAAACTTCACTCTCCTGTAAACGTCGTTGGTTGTAAGCTGTTATCGTAAAGCTTCAAGCCGAACAGGGCATATTCAGTACAGAGGAAAAATAAAATAACGTAAAGAGGTTTGTTTTTTACTCTCCTGCCACGGCGTGTTCAGTGGATTATCTTTTTTGATTCTAATTAAGCAGTAGCAGGAGCGAATGAAGCCGGTGAAGAATTGCCACGTTAGAGCAATCTCACAGCAGCGTTCTAGGAAGACAAATTAACCAGTGGCCTTAAATCTCTGAGCTAGACCTTCGCCTAGATATCAATCAATGAACAAGTATTTACATAGTCTGGATAACACCCTGGTCCATAAGTTGAATCAATAAAGTAGCACTGGCAGGCAGGGAAAACAGTTTTCTTTAAAAAAAAAAAAAATAAGTAATCCACTTCCCTAACTCGCTTGCTCAGGGTGAGTTAACTCCCCGATTGTCCAAGCAGCACGACGGTTTTTGCTATCTTAAAGTAAGCCTCTGGTCTTGAAATAAGCTACCATTCAAGCTTTGGACCGATCATAGGAGTGAACTGGGGGTGAGGGGCGTGGTGGTTTATTTATCCATTAATCCAAATTAACTCCTTGTGCTCAATCAGCAACGGACGGACACCTTTGAAAGCACAGGGGTGATTACATTTTCCAATTACAAAAAAGTTATCTTTTATGGAAGCCAGTGGCATGGGCATGCTGTGAGGAAAAGCAACCAGTCCTGAATCTACTCGAGCTCTGAGAAACTAAACGCACCAGCACCTACCTGCCAGGGTTGAATTTGGCAAAGTTGGCTGAGACAACACTGTGAGAACTATTTAGGAGAGAAGACAAAGTCACAAAGGAGCCCCACAGCTGCGTGGTTTGCTGATTATTTTGCACTTGCTCCATACATTCTTTAAGCACTGTCTCTCTAGTTGAAATGACAAAAAAAAAAAATCAGAAAATACAGAGTTGAGTCAAACGCTTTTGTTCATAAAATGCTTTTTTTTTTTTTTTTTACAGTTGGGTCTGGCTAGAGAAAATGGTCCAGAGACCTGTTTACTGTACAACTGCTTAATTTTACTTACTATCTGAATAAAAACATACTTTTCTAATACAAAACTCTCCCTTGGGACTCCCAGGATGCTGAATGCTATATCCTATCTTTCTCTTCCAAATGGCTAGAGACTTGTTTTAGTTTTTCTACTAAGAGCTGCCTGTCTTTACTGTCAGAGTGTGTTAGTATATTATAGAAGCAATGCTTTTTATTTCACATCAGGAGAGAGAATTCTAAATCCCAGTTCTGTAACCCTAGGCCTGTCACTTGGAACTCTGGTTCTTAATTTCCTCATCTGTAAAATCAGGAGTGTGGCTTTTAAGGTGCTAGCCAGCTTTAAAATTCCATAGTGGCTCCTGTTTATCTTTTCTAACATTTACTCCTGTGTTCTACTTTTTTTTCTTCTATTACTTTTCCTTATGTATTTTCTGAAATTTTTTGCTTTCACTGAGAGTGTTTTGCTTTTATAATCATAAGACAATGTCAGAGAAAGAATATTGCGGTTAGAGGAAGACAATTTGTGTTCAAATCCTGAGTCTCCTATCTATTTTGCCTGTGTGACCTTGTACAAGTTATTTAACCACTCTGGTCCTCAGTTTCCTCATCTGTAAATGGACATGATTTTATTAATTTATTTCTAGTAACACATAGGATTTTAGATCCTAGGATCTCCAGGCAATGAGAGTTAGTTGGTCAAAAAAACAGTCGCAGTATGTTGTGTGTAAGCTTGTCTTTGGCTTATCTTGCCCATTGTTGCCTCTGTTCAGGAATTTCTTAATTGCCTTAGACTTTCTTTTTTTTTCTTTCTTTCTCTCTCTCTCTTTCTTTTTCTTTCCTTCCTCTCTTTTTCTTTCTCTTCCTTCCTTTCTATTTCTTTCTTTTTCTCTCCCTTCCTTTCTTCCTTCCTTTCCTCTCTTTTTTTTTCTCTTGCTTTCTTTTTCTCTTCTATCTGCCTTTTTAGAAAGTGTGGGGGTTTTTCTGTCTCCTTTAATTTTTGCATTTGGTACCTATTTCAGAGGCATCAGACTGTTGAAAAGCTAGTTGAAAAACTGATAACTGAGGAATGATATTACAATTAAATATAATGATAAAGAAAAAATCAGCAACTCAGCAATCACTTATTAAATGCTTAATTTAATATTATTATTTTTTATTAAGTGCAAGGCTTTTTGCTAAGAGGTTTTGTCTCTTAAGAGGAAAATGTAACCCTCTATATTTAACTGCAGAAAGGTAGAGAATTTCTTGCACCTACATAAAGCCCCAGAACCCTAAATATTATATATTCTGTATGTTTGTGTACCCATTTGTAGATACATAAATATACATTTGTATACATACGTACATAAACACACATATCTTTTTGTATAAAATTTGTTGTTTTATACATTTAAGATAATTTTCTAATCAAGAAACATTTTGAGCAGGTTATGCTTTCCTTTCCTTTTACAGATCTAGGAGAATTTTTAAAATAATGTAGATAAGTTTTCTGTTTCCTTCTGCTCCCCCCACACACATTGTCAGAAAATTTATATGCAATGCTTTGATTAGCAGCCTTGTCCCCATTAACTAACAGGCAAACTGGGGATCTAGATATAGAGTGATGTCCTGTAGGCAATCAGACCCAGGGAAAACAGACTGCCAGACTCCATAACCCCCAAAGGGTATGCCACCCTTTTATGTATGTTAGTATTTATATGTATAATACCCAGTATCCATAATTATTATATTTCCCACAGCATAGAATTTGAACAGCTATTCCTCGAGTCCACCCTGACAGGAACAGAATTATTTTCTCTGATGCCACAAAGCTTCAGTGTAATTGCTAGCAACGGCTGCTGCATTCTCCATAAGCCTGACGCTTCAGAGGGAAAGCTAATGCCATGTGGGGAAACAATACAGCACTAGGGTTCAAGTCTTGGGTCTCACAGTTTCTATCTGCGTAACCATGGGTAAATCAGTTAATCCTATCTGAGTCTCAGAGTCCTAATTGTAAAATAAGAAAATAAAGCCTGTGCTACCTACAAGTAGTTGCTTTGTAAATCTAAAAGCATTATAGGAAGAGAAGAGGAGAAAGAAACTTTTTTTCCTCTTAAATATATAAAAAAGGAACATGGAAGATCAGATGCCAGATCTATACAGATCTATATGGCCTGCAAATGTCAGACTTCTAATGATAAAAACGAATTTTTTCCCTACAGTGGAGAATAAAATGTTTTAGAAATGTGTATGAAATGATTTCTTTTTTCTTAAGGAAGCAGAAGCCAAGGTGGAAATTTTTTCCCCTCTTTAATATTCAGAGTCTGGGAATTACATACACAAGTGAAAAGCATAAAATCAATTTTATAATATTAAACACCCCCTGTTGCCAAGTGGTTAAATTAGAAAAGGTTTGTGATAACTCCAAGCGATAAATGTCACTTACAAGAAACTAAGTTATACCTTTCAGGAACTGAAAAACACAATAATTAACTGCAACCACAGAACTGAGAAGGTAATGATACATCTCCAGAAATGTCAGTAATTAGCAAGGATTTCTAAGGCAGTAATCAAAGGATAATGCAGAAAAATGACAATAATCTTCTGCCACTGGCTTGAATGAGCCAAAACTGAAAATATGATCCATCTTGTCTTCAAGAAAGTATGTAAATTCATACCGACTTTCTTGGCAGATCTTCACTTTAGATTAATATTTGTGTAGCTACCACAATGTTTTTTTGTATACAATTAGTGATGACTTGTTCTTCTGTCTTCCTAATGAAGTTCTGTTGACATATCTATTCTCCAGGTTGATTATTAGTTTAAATAAAAGCCTCATGACTAGATGAGAAATGTCACACATCAAAGTAGTGGCTAGTCTTGGCAGCTTGGTATGAAGTACAAGATGTGAAATCCAAACTTTATAATGAAATCCAAAACACTCTATTTTATTAATGACTAACTAATGACTACAATCAAAGTCTGGTAATAACAAACCTTTACTCAACATAAAAGGATGGCCTTATTTGGAATAACGATGATGGACATCCACTTGTCTATCTGCACTCTCCAGTGCCAATCTCCAAGTGTCCTGTACCTAGTAAGTATTAAAGTAATAATCCGTATCTAACAAATATAGGGAGAATGACTGGACAACAAGATGACTGAATACAAGACTTTGACTTCATACTGTTAGGGCACTAATGCATTTAACTAATCTCTTAAACCGCTGCCTTTGGGAATATGGATGCAAATAGAAATTCAGATAATGGCTCTGTCCTTGCTTTTGCTTGTCTTGTGCAACAGTCAACATTTAGTCTTAAGACAATGTGTGTACACAATCTCCATGAAAACAAATCACGATATTTTGTGTTCATTTGTATATGGCTGCAAAGACCAATGTGTGACTCGATTGTTTTTTTTTTAATATAATAACATGTTTAAAAGGAAAAAAAAATATGTGCTCAGGTTTACCATCCCATTTCAGTTTACCAAATTTAATTTAAGAAATACCTATTTTGTTCAAGAGGACAATGTGCAAATGCAAACTACAAATACAAATACAAAACTACAAATACAAACAAAAAAGAAGATTAAAAACTGATGTATTTCCTCCCCTTAAGAGTTTAGTAGAAGGATGAAAAATAGATTAAAAAATTCTCATACGAGTTAAAATGAGGTAAGTGCATAGGAAAGGAAAAGTAGAGAAGCACAAAAGATGTGAGGAGAGATCACTTCTACCTAGAAGAATCAAGAAATTCCTCCCAGGGAAGGTGGCAGCTGAGCTAAGTATTGAAGCAAACAGTTCACACAAGCAAAGCCAAATGTCATGAGAGCAAGAGAGGGCAGGTGAGAGGGGAATAATTGTAGTAGTCCCTTTTTGCCTAGCAAACAGAGTATACAGTCAAGTTGTATGAAAGAGGGATGAAAAGGTGGATTGAAGCCAGAAGGTAGAGAGCACTGAAGGACAGATTAAGGAGTTTGTATTTTATAATCTAGGAAATAGGGAGGCCTTGATGGTTTTTGACCAGGGTAATGATGTGATCAGATTTACTTTGATCTGATTTACAATGATTTAATTTGGCAGATGTTTAAGGAAGGATTAAAGAGAGGAAAGGCTAGAGGTAGATCATAAGGAAAAGAATTGAGATTGTAGCATTGAAAATGGAAAGGAGGGAAATGGTATGAGAGATATGGCAGCATCAGAATCAACAACACTGTTGCTACTTACAGAGGCAGGAAGCATTTCTAACATTTTACCCCCAAAAGGGAGAGATGACAATATTCATGATAAAATCTGAACTGCTTAATATTAGGGATGAGAAAAGTGGCAGTGTTCGGAAGAGGAGAATATAATTAAAATGAAATTAAGAATGATATAGAAATGATCACTAATAATGAAATCTTATAAGAACTACTGAAGTGAGAAAAATGAATATATTCTCAAGTTTTATGTAACAGAATTTGGAACCACTTTAAGGTTTTCAACTAAGAAATGAAATTCACTCCATTAAATTTTAGCTAATTATCTAGATTAGAAGCCCAGGAAATCTTAATAACACTTTTTAAACAATGTAGCATTTAAACACATTTAGTAATGTATCTTATTAAGTCTAAATAACATGCTATTAAGACACAATTAAAAAAGTGCAGCTGAATTATTCATTAAAATGAGGTAGATATCTAGTATGTTGGAAACTATGTCTTGTCTTTGTTTCCAGTCTCTAAGGATTTTCGATTTTTCTTTTTTGCTCAATTGATACATAATCACCAAAAGGCCCATCTATCGCCTGCTAATTAATGAGTGCTTGAGAGCCAATATTCTGAAGATATCTCATTTTGCTAATTGTGTTGTTTTGTGAAAGTGTAAAGCAATTCAGGATTAATGAATAATCAGTGGATAATATTGATGTTTATCCTTGGAGTATCAGTCCCTTTAGAGATTGGCTCCTAAACTAAAAGAAAAGAATCTTGTCTCATGGTGACTATGAGGTGGGACTGAGAATCCAAAAAAGAAAGAAAAGTTCTTCAGTATTTTAACCACCCACCAAAAAAGTGTAAGGAAAACAGTTTAAAACTGTTCAATAAGCTTTTTAACACTCTCTTTAAATGCTGTGCTTAACAAGATGTTGAGGAAAGTGATACTAACACTGTTAGAAAAGTATTTTGGAATTTTTGAAGGTTGCCTTCTGGAAGAGGCACTTTTTCCCTGGCTTTCACCTAGATTTCCCCACTAAGAAGTTATGGGCAAGCAAATACTCTACCTTTTGGCTCCCAGGTGTCTTTATTTCTTAGAGGAGGCAGTTTAGCTAAATTACACTTAAGATTCTTCCTATTTTTGAAAGTTTTTAAAGACATGAAAGAGAAAAAAGATGGAGAAGAAGAGAAAATAGGGGAGAGAAAAGAAGGAATAAAAGAGAATCAATAGAAAGAAAGGCAAAAAAAAGCAAAAAAGGGCAGAGAATAAAGGAAAATTGGAAAAAATAATGAATGAGAAAAATTACAAGAAAAAGAAAATAAAAAAGAAGATGGGACATTAAGAAGAGTGAAAAGAAAGAGAAATAGTATAGTGAGGAGAGGGCCAAAAAGAGAGAAAAGAAGGAACAGAAAGGAAGAAAAATGAGTTTAAAAAGAGAAAGAGAAGGCAGCAAGGAAAATTTACAAAAGAGAAACAAAAAAGAATAAAGAAGATAAAAAAAGAGAATCAAGAAGGAGAGAAAAGAAGGTAAGATGAAATAGGAAAATAAGAGAAAACAGTAGAAAACAGAGGACAGATGGACAAAAGAGAATTTTTTTAAAAATTCAGTTAAAAAAAAGACCAAGAAGAGAAGAGAACAAGGATAGTAGGAAAAAGATAAAGGCAGAGACAGCAAAAGGAAAAAGGAACAATAAGAAAAATGACTAGGGAAAAAAAAGACAAGGACAAAAAACCAAGGACAGAAGAAAAAAGGCAAACCAAAGCAGAGGAAAAAAAAAGATAATAGCGGAAGGAGAGGGAAAAAAGAGGATAGGAAAAATAAGATAAAACAGAAATTAAGAAAAATAGTTTATATTCCAGTCATCTGTCAAAGTGATTTTCGTGTAGTACCAGTCCAATCAAGGTACTTTCCTACTCATTAAACTGCAATGGCTTCCTATGATTTCCAGGATCAAATAGAAAATCCTTTTTGATTTTCAAAGACCTTCATAACCCCTCTTCCCCGCCATTCCAGTGTTCTTAAATCTCACACTGTCCCATATACATTTAAAATGTAGTTATTCTGGCCTCCTTGCTGTTACTTGAAGAAGACAATCCATCTCCAGACTTTGGGCATTTTCACTGGTTGTCTTCTATGCCCAGAATGCTCTCCTTTCTACTCTATGCCTGCTGAGTTTTGGCTAAAATCTCATCTTTTGCAGGAAGCTCTTCTCAGTCTAATGCTTTTCCTCTCTTGATTATTTCCCATTTATCCTGCATACATCCAGGTTGTATATAGTGGTTCATATGTTGTCTCTCCCATGAGACTGTGAACTCCTTTGAGATCAGGGATTTTACCTTTCTTTATTTACATGTAGCACAATGCCTGGCACATAGTAGTTACTCAATAAATGCTTATTGACTGGCTGATTTATTGATGATTAGACAAAAGAGGAATAAAAGGAACAAAAACTTAAAAAAAGAGATAAGAGAAAGACAAATTGCAAAAAAAAAAGAAATAGTACTTTAGAAGATAAAGCAGAAAAGGAGGAGAGAAGGCTAGGAGGGAGAAAGAGAAAAGAGAGGGGGAAATTCAAAAGAACAAAGCCAAGAAATAATAATAAAATGGGCAGTTAAAATAGAATAAAATAGTGGAGAGAGGAAAAGAAAGTGAAAATAAGAGAAATGAGCAACAGAAGACAAAGAGGAAAGAGTTAAAAACAAAGAAAAGGATGGACAAAATAAAAGAAAAACAAAAACAGAGAAAAGAGAACAACACAGAGAGAGAGAGAAATGGAAAGAGTTTAGAAAAGATGAAAACCAAAAAAATTTAAAAGTACATAGAAAAAAAGAATAAATCAGAGAAGGGAAGAGAAAGAGGGAAAGAGATTTTTTTAATAACCAAAAGAAAATAGAAGACAAAAGATAAAAGGGTAAATAAAATAAGTCAAAGATATAGAGAAAGAATGAAGAGAGAAAAAGAAAAATTAAATAAGGAAAAGAGGAAGGAAAGGAAAAGTAATGACCAGAGGTAAAGGTTAAGAATCAACTGAGAAACTTTCTGGAATCAGAAAGGGATTTTGATTTTCTCTGCGGCAGCATTTTCTCTGCTTCGTGACTGTTTCGCTCTGCTTTGAACATATGGCACAGAAAATATCGGTCAGAGAACACCCAGTAAAATGCTTCTCACTGGTGAATGGGTTAAAAACTCAAAGCAAGATTATCCTTTTAATTATATCTAAAGGCATAAATAGGGCAAATATACTATTATGATTGTCTTGAATTCCGACTAAATCTATCAGGACATTGTGTTTACTGTCTCGGATGAAGTCTCCAACTGCACCTTTTCTCAGGAGGGTAATTTTCCTGAGCCGTGTTAATTGTCCTTAATAACTTGTACATATCCTGTCCTATTGCCCCTAGTTGGCGGGGGTCTGACAAGTCTTATTCCAAAAGGAGTGAGTTACAACAGGATGAATTAGGAAGAAAGCATTTTAATCAGGGTCTGGGGGATAAAATCAGGATTAGAAAAAGGCTGTTAAGGATTAAGAGAAAGGTGCTAAAGTGTACTTTCCCTAGGTTTCTTTAAAATCTAGCTTTTCTCACTTTCAAAAAAATATATTAATGTATAATATAGAATATATTCTTTTATGTATTTACATATACATATTAAAATTAAAGTGCATTAAAATACAAATTTTAACATAGTATTTAACACCTTAGAAATACTGAGGAATAAGAAACTGCTTTGCATTAAAATCATGAGCTCTAAAAGACTGAAAAGCCATCAGGATCCAGAGAAAGAATAAATCTCTCTCTTTTTTAATAGCAATAGTTTAATTAAATGATAAAGCCCTTAACAAACAGGAAAATTTCAGACAGTGGTAGAGAGCAAGGTTTATGATTGTTCTATAGACTAACCTTGGGAATAAACATTTCATTTTCTGTGAGCTTCAATCCTCGAGTTGCTGAAGGAGCCTTTAGATTTCATTCGCTCTCCTCTAGTGCAAAGATTCTCATCTACTTTATGTTTGTCAAAAGAACTGAGCTGTTTTCCTTCAAACATTAAAAAAAAACAAATAAAAAAATATTGTTAATTTTGGTGGATTGTTAGGCATCATGATAAAGGATATTTAGGGATACTTTGGGGTTAGGGTCTCTGCCCAACATTTTTTAAATCCTATCTAGGAGATTTATTCAGAAAGACAGCCTTTGATATAGACTCCAAGAGGGACCATCTGAGCCTCACCACCACCCCATTCCACTCCCCCTTATGTGAGGATATCTGCTCCTATGCTAAGAGTGGGCACTGAATAGACCCCAACCAGCATCCTATAGAGCTGGAGAGAGAGAAAACCTCTATAAAGGAACTGTTTGTGGTATCAGACTACCTTGGCTTGCCTTTTTCAATCTTTTATTATCTTGTAGTTGTCATTACTGTTGCCAATGACACTCTAACTACATCAGCATCCATATTTTTAATAAAAATAATTTGTGATATATATTTGCTAATGTAAAGTTTCTCTGGTTTAAAAATCTAAGGAAAATTTCTAACAGAAACAACCTGAGCTCAGAAGCCACTTGCTGCATTTTATTTTTCCAGTTCTTCTCTTACCTAAAGCTAGATGACACTGTTTTACCAGGAGATCTGGCTGCTGTTCTACATGAGAGGTTGCTGCTTCTTTAAGGCAATCTTTCTAGCTGAGAAGCAACATGTTTTAAGGATTTTTTTTTCTTTTAAAAAGTTAACTTTGAGAACAAGTTCGAGAATGACATAGCGTCTGAACCAACTTTCTCCGCCATGTTGAGATTAGCTATCTTTGACTCATAGAAGCTTCTAGAGAAAGGAAAAATCTAGACATAAGCATTTTACATGTGTACATAAACAACCATATACACATGCAGAGTAAAGAGAGGCTAAGTACTTCCTTTTCTTCCCTACCTCTCCATCCCTTGTATTGCTTTATTTCTTTTTTCTAGTTCTATATGGTATCCTATTTGTATATCAGAGATATGTTTGTTGGTCCCGATGAATGTCCTGGACTTTATGTTCTGCAGAAGCTGAGATTAGAGTTCAATATTTAATTTCTCTCCTGCTTGTGCAGATTGTAGTTCCATGTTTCAGAGTTCATCTCTCAGAAGAAATACTTTAAATCTTCTCTTCTTGCTTTATCTTGATCAGCCAGAGACTCTCTCTAGTACATGTATGTGCATATGTATACACACATATACATACATATATTATATACATACACACATATATACACATACATACATGTGTATATGTGTATGTATGCATATACTAAAGTCTCAATGACTGACACTTTGAGGCAAGAGACCAAGGAGGTTCCAGAAGCCCAGATTACTAGTCACCAAATGTGCTTAAACCGGCCAATAGCTAGGAAAATAATGATAATAGAATTAATTCGTGTTAAGATAGAGTCTGTCTCAAATCCCATTTCTGGGAGGTTAATTACTAAACTCCCCCCCCCACCCTTAGACCTCATTATAAGGCAGTTTCACCTGTAAGAGACTCAGTCCCACAGCATATTCATGAAAAACTTAATGTATTTGCTCTAAAGAAATGGCATCTTGTGCTAAAGACTGCAGATCTTAAAGTGGGATTCTTCATTTTTTAAAAAAATAAAGGTAATGGAACATACTTAAAAAGAATTTGGAGAAAGGTCCTAGGGTCCTATACCTGCCCCTTTGCCTATGGTTAATAGTACACAATTATTTTAAGTTTTTTCTTAAATTCCTTTTTTCATCTTTTCCTCTTTTCTCTCTTTCCTCCCCTTTCTTCTTTTCTTCCTCTTTTCTCTTTCCCCCCTCTTTTCTTCCTTTTTTCTTCTCTGCCTTTCCTCTTCCACTTTTCTCTCCCAATGTCCTAATCTCTCTTTTTTTCTGCCTTTCCTTCCTTTTCTGTCTCTTTTCTTTTGCTTTATCTTTTTCCTCTTTTTCACTTTCTCTTTATTTTAGTCTTTTACTTGATATACAGAATGAACTCCAGGATGATTCCAGAGCTTCGCATGAAGGATGAAAATTACAAATCACTAATAATATCTTCCCAGAAATATCAAAATAGGTGTCAAGTTCTTTCGGGCATGAAAGTTCCTGGATAAACCAAGCCATGAAAAGCAAATTATTGTATTCTGTTACAACAAGAATATAAGCTGCTCTCTACCTAAGGCAGATGGTCTCTCAGGCTTAGGGTCTTCTGTCTTCTAGTACAACATGCCGGCTGCCTCTAGGCTGTTTCCTTGACTGTTATCATCAGATGAGACTGATGTACAATATACATTATGTTTATCCAAATCAAACAAAAGAAAAAACTGAGGAAATCATCCAAATAATTCAAGTCCCCAAATTTCATTTTTGTTCCAATAATCTGGATACTGCTTATTTGGTAGGAACCCAATAACTTCTTACTGAATAATTAATTTTTCTTTATTTTTTTATTTAATATATTTAGTTTTCAGCATTGATTTTCATAAGAGTTTGAATTACAAATTTTCTCCCCATTTCTACTCTCTCCCCCACTCCAAGATGGCATATATTCTGGTTGCCTTGTTCCCCAGTCAGCCTTCCCTTCTGTCACCCCACTCTCCTCCCATTCCCTTTTCCTTTCCTTTCTTGTAGGGCAAGATAAATTTCTATGCCCCATTGCCTGTGCATCTTATTTTCTAGTTGCATGCAAAAATTCTTTTTTTTTGTTTTTGAACATCTGTTTTTAAAACTTTGAGTTCCAAATTCTCTCCCCTCTTCCCTTCCCACCCACCCTCCCTAAGAAGTTAAGCAATTAAACATAGGCCACATGCGTATCATTTTGTATAACCCTTCCACAATATTCATGTTGTGAAAGACTAATTATATTTTGCTCCTTCCTAACCTATCCCCCTTTACTGAATTTTCTCCCTTGACCCTGTGCCCTT
>CM053623.1:316320748-316349599 GCA_028646595.1 Phalanger gymnotis | reverse complement strand
TTAGCAAGTCATTGACTTGTTTTTCATGGTTTTCTTGCATCCTTCTCATTTCTCTTCCCAATTTTTCCTCTACTTCTCCAACTTTGTTTTCCAAATCCTTTTTGAGCTCTTCCATTGCCTGAGACCAGTTCATGTTTTTCTTGGAGGCTTTTGTTGTAGGCTCTTTGACTTTGTTGACTTCTTCTGGCTGTATGTTTTGGTCTTCTTTGTCACCAAAGAAGGATTCCAGAGTCTGAGACTGAATCTGGGTGCATTTTTGCTGCCTGGCCATATTCCCTGCCAACTTACTTGACCCTTGAATTTTTCGGCAGTGTATTACTGCTTGTTGAGTTAAGAGAACTATGTTTCAAGCTTGGGGGGATGCGCCAGCTCTGCCACACCAGCACTCCTCCTTCCCCAAGAACCCCCAACCTGGACTGGACTTAGATCTTCAGCAGGCTCTTCACTCCTGCTCTGATCTGCCACTTAATTCCTCCCACCAGGTGGGCCTGGGGCCAGAAGCAACTGCAACTGTAGTTCTGTAGCTGCCCCACCTCCGCTGCCCCCAGGGTGGTGGCCGAATGCACAAACTTCCTGTCCCCAGCAGCTTTTCCCACTAACCTTCTCTGTTGTTTTTGGTGTTTGTGGATTTAGAAGTCTGGTAACTGCTGCAGCTCCTGATTAATTAATTTCTAATATTTTGTTCTGAAATTATCTGAATTATTACCTCAATTCCAAATTTTATTTTTGAGCAAAGCAAATGTAACCATAATACGCCTTCATATAATAACTTCTGTACCAAACTTTTTTTAGTTGATAACACATATACAAATGTATATAATCATTTCCTAATGTCTTCATTTTTTTTCCATCTTCCTTCTCTGAGAATTGTATTTAAATTCAGGAAAGAAACTTAATTATCACTCTCCTATCACAGCAAAAACAATAGCAAAATTAACTGTAGCTTCATGGGTGAATTAGATACCAGCTGCAATACCAAGAAGGTCAATTTCTTTGTGTTTCCTGATAGAATGCTATCTGTATCACAGGACACTGCTTTTAACAACAGAATAGATTGATTTGTGATTTAAACAAGGAATGATTCTTATCTTTAAAAAGCTGTGATATTTGATTCTTCTGGATTTTAAATACAGATAGATGAGTTATAAATATTTGAAGCATTATAATTCAAATAATAAATATTTGTTGTTGAATTTAAGTCACAAAGAGGCTCCTGCAGGGGAAGAAAACAATATTGAATTTTTAAAAATATTATTTCATGAAAAAAATTTACACAGCTATGATATATATTTATAGTTCATTAAATTCACTAAGTTATGTTAAAGGGAAAAGTAAGACTTCCTTCATGAAATCGCACTTTTGCTACCCAGGTTACTAGTACCTATATTTTATTATCTTCTCAAATCATATGATAGTGTACTACCTGCTAGTTTAACAACAACAACAATACCTTTTCCCCAAAAAAATGTAGGGTAAAAATTCCAATCAATGTACTATGGCACTCAGGTTTACATAAATACCACGCAAGTAACCAGAGTCAGGTTGACTTCTGTTATGGCCAATTTTTGCTGTTGTTTTATTCTGGTAACCTTAGACTGTAAGACATCCTCAATTGAAAGAAGCTACCAGATTTTTCTACTGACACTTAATTTTAACTGTCACAGCAGCAAAACCTGTCATTTTGGTTACATACAGACTTCAGTGAAACTCTGTTTTCCCTCACCCACCTTTTCTTTCTTTTTTTTTCCTTCTCTTTCTTTCTTTTTTTTTAATGTGACATCTCAAAGCTAGAATTGTTCATGTCTTCAATTGATAGGTAAATTGTTCTGGAGATCTGGTATATTATTCATTCATTCAGTTCTGTTCTTTACAAAGTTATACATGACTAATAGTAATAAACCATTACTATCAAAGTATTTACAAAAACTTTTGATTATGGGTTTTTTCTTTAATTTTTCTTTTTTTTGTTTGGAGAGATTGGAAAGATTTGCACAAAACAATTTAAGAGATTGAGATTTCCCTGTCTCTGATTCTCTGATCCATTCTTTTGGATGGAGGACTTTTAAAATGAGATTAGACATTTTTGCCAATGTGAACAGGCTTCATTTTTGTAATTATATGTGAGCAGTTGCTAGTTCCAAAATGATGCAGATTTTTGTAGGATAGGAGAAAGGAACTTTGTTCTACTGATGGAAGTCAGAGACTTTAAATCAGGGATAAGGGTGGTTGACAGGAATTCATTAAGGTCTCAGAATTAACAAGGTAAAAGGACAGCTGGGCCCTATAAAGCAATGAGCTCATATAACTGCTTGGAGGAAATAAAGAGGCTTTTTACTGTAAAGATTGCTTAGTTTGAAACTGACCTTCCAGGGCAGGAGGCTGGAAGTCTCTGTATGGCACATGTCAGAAATGGCATTTTCAGTGACACCTGGTCTGGTCACCATCATTATCATCACACACACACACACACACACACACACTGCATTTATGAATCACTAATCCTGCTAGTGAGATTCCCTGTCTACTACCACACCCTCCTCATCATATATAAAGGATGGGATCTTAAGGCACAGTATTTTCATGCCCTCACTTGTGCAGTAGAAGTACAGAGGTTGGAATCTTGGTACCAAACTTTTGAGAGGTTGTATACCCCTAGCTCCCAGAGTTCTGTGATCTCTGACATAGCATTTGTAATTGGAAGGGATTTAGGCTGAGTTCAGTTCATTTTCCTCATCTGTAAAATGGACAATATGACCCCTGAGATCCCAACCGATATTTTAGGATATTAACTCAATATCCCTCATTTTATAAATGAGGGAAATGAGGGCCAGAATAGTGAAGCGATTTGCCCAAAGCTACCTAGCCAATAAACAGTGCAACAGGCATTTGAGCACTGGTCTTTAGACTTCAAAAATAATGCTTTGTTTCTTATTTACCATGCTGCTTTCATCGTACCTTTGAGAGACTAAAGAAAGGCTCAGAAGACGTTTTCAAGAATGCATTTGTCGTTGATCTTGTAGTTACAGAATGATTATAGCCTAAACCCCTCTGTCTTCTCTCTGCCTAAGATCCCATAGGATGTTGTAGCATGCAGGGCTTTCCAAGGGAGTTATGCAACAGGAAGGAATGGAAAGTCTCAGGGAAAGGTCCCTTAGAATAAGACTCTCCAAAGTACACTACTTTGTCACAGAGGTCTCACCAAGTACTTTATGTGTCTCTGCCACAGACATCTAGCCTAGCATACATTTTATTTCTCTTTTAAGTAGCTCTCATCCCCCTCCCTAGTCTTACCCACAGATGTTTCATCTAGCTTTCTCTCTTTCTTGCTCTCCGTTCCTGCCTACCTGTTTCTTTCTGGCACAGAGCTTTCACCCAATACACTCTACCATGAAAAGATCTCACTTGGAAAAAATTCTCTGTCATGGATGTTTTACTCAATTCTGTTTTTATTACAAAGAGATCTCATTTCTAAGGGTCTCTGTCCCTCTTTGTCTCTTTTTCTGTCTCTGTCTCTCTGTCTCCATCTCTGTCTGTGTCTGTCTCTGTGTCTGTCTCCCTTTCTTCCCACCCCCCCTTTCTGTTTTTTGTCACACACACACACACACACACATTTCATCTAGCATACTGTCTACCTTGAATCTTGTCTAGCAAAGATAGAAGTCTGTCATAGAGATTTCTCTCAAAACTCTCTATACCACAGAGATCTTATTTCTTCATATGTCTCATCACTCTGTCTTCATCTCTCTCTGTCTGTGTGTGTCTCTCTCCTTTAGCCTCCTTTGCCACAAGGGTGTATCACCTCAGTTTCTTTCTCTTGTTTTTTTTTTCATCTATCTGTCACAGAGGTCTCACTCCCCTTGGGGGAATCTTCAGTCCTGACCTATATTTGCCACTTGACTTGGATGGCTTCATAGGAGATAGTGAGGCTGGTAACCTTGCACAGCCCTCCCTCACTTAAATCCAATTCACTTGCAAGTCATGGCATTATCTTCCTGATGTCGTGGTCTTCTTTGTGAACAAACAACAAAGGTCATAAAGAGGTCTCAGCTCTGTCTTTCTATTCTGTTCTGTCCCTGTCTCTTTCTCTATCTCCATCTCTCTGTTTTTTGTGTCTTTCTTTCTGTATCTGTGTTTCTGTTTCTCTTCCACAGAAACCTAACAACATATTTTTCTCTATCATGACAAGGTCTCAACAAGCACAAACATTTTCTTTGCTACAAAGGTTTCACTCAGCTCATTCTATCTCTGCTATAGAGAATTATTTGTTTCTTTCTCTGTGTCTGTGTCTCTCAGTATGTTTTATGTCTCTGTCTAATCTATCTCCCACTTCCTTTCTGTTTCTTCTTGATTCTCTCTCTCTGTTTCTGTGTATCTGTCTGTCTTTCTCTGCCCCTTTTCTCTTTTCTTCTTCCCCTCCTGGATTTTGATCTGTTCTCTGCAGCCTGTTTCAGATTGAGAGTGTCTGCTTCTTTCTTTAGGGCTACTTGCAGTTGTTGATGTCTTCCTGCCCCAGTAATACAAACCTATTTCTTTCACTGTGTCACTACACAACGCATGAGGTTCTTGAAAGCTACTCTTGATGGTAGAACCCCATAAGAACATAACTTTAGATTTACAAGGACTTTAAATCACTTTGATCACCACATTGTAAAGAGGAAATTGATCTGCATAAAAAAGACATGACTTTGATGCATCTATAGACAACAATTCAACCACATACTGCCACCCACCATCAATCCTGTATGTTCCCTTATCCTGCGACTGTTTGCACTCTACCAACCCTCAATCTATGATTACTCCCACTATGTACGTTCTCTGCTCAATTCTCCTGAGCAGTCAAATGTTATTGGAAAGTAATAAATCTGTGCCAACTAGATATTATTTAATATCAGGTGACTTCATGACTTCATGACTCTATAGCAAACTTCTTATTTCTTCCTCAATTAACTTTCTCTCTTGCTACCACAATGGTTATTCCAATATTTCTCTTTCCACAATAAGCCATTGCAATCCTTAACCTCACTTCTCTCTCTGTAGATAGTCTAGCCTCCAACCTTAGTGAAAATAGAGAAATCATGTTTCTTGTCAACCAAACTAAACTACTGGTTCAGGGAAGGGGAGTGTGCAGCCTTAAGGCCACATATGGACTTCATAGGTCCTTAAATGTGGCCTTTTGACTGAATCCAAATTTTACAGAACAAATCTTTTTATTTTTATTAATACATTTTTGTTCATCTTTTATATTTTTGTTTTATTTTTTAAAATGAACATATTTAAAGTACCAAAGAATAAAATAGATTTCAATGAAATAATCCTCCCACTGACTGGCATAATTAGAACATTAGTAAGGCATATGGGCAAAATTGGTGGCTACTATGTTCATTATTTAGTTCTAACTTCCCTTGCCTACCTGGCACCACTACCACACCAGGCCAGTTGACAAGAGTTTATGGGGGTCAAGTACGTCAGTCTCTTATTAGCTTTTGACAGTGGTGTACTGTGCTTCTGTTTGAAGTGGACTTTGTGAATAGTTGCACAGCTTGATAGTATTTTTGAAATTTATTTATTTATTTTTAGTTTTCTTCATTCACTTTCATAAGATTTTGAGTTTCAATTTTTTTCCTCACCCCTCCCCTCCACCTACCCCAAGATGGCATGTAATATGCTACAGACTCTACATATACATTAATATTAGACATTTTCACATTAGTCATGTTGTAAAGAAGACCGGAATCAGTGGGAGAAACCATGAGAAAGAAGAAACAAAAATAAATAAAAGAGAGAGAGCAAATAGTATGTTTCAATCTGCATTTAGACTCCGTAGTTCTTTTTCTGGATGTAGATAGCATTTTCCATCAAGAGTCATTTGGAGTTGTCTTAGATGCTTACATTGCTAAGCAGAGATAAATCTATCAAAGCTATTCATAGTATTTTTTTAATTCTGTCTGCTTAACAGCCTGTCATGTCAAGGAAGACCAATAGAATGCTGAAGGAAGAAAACATATTTTTTTTAAAGAGCATTAGGAATTTCAATATTATCTTGTTTCTGCTAAAGATCAGACAATACGCTTGTTTTGTGATACTGCATTATCAACATTAAAGAATTCAGTGCTCATCAGCATTATAACACTCATAAGGAACACAGATATTTTAAATTAGGAGAGGTAAAAAAGGTTATATTTCAGCAATTAAAAGATGAAATGCAAAGACAGTTCCTTCAAGCAGCAATCAGACCTAGAAATAATGCCATGGAAGCAACTTATAAAGTAGATTATACACTTGGGAAAAAAGGGAAGTCATCCAGTGATGCAGAAATTGTGAAAGAATGCATTGTCAAAGTTGGATGCTTCGATCCTGATAATGTTTTAAAGTACAAACAACTGCCTCTTTCAAGGAGGACCATAACTGATCAGCAGCATGAATTGGCATTCAATTTAACAGAACAACTTCGTACAATATTTTAAAAGGAAAATATATATTATTCAGTTGCTTTACATGAATCAGCTGATACTACTGACTCAGCACAGGTTTCATACTTCAGGTCATAACAGAAGATTTTCTTTGCTATAAAGTTACTCGCTTTGGGCACTCTTGTGAACAGAACACAAGGAATTGATATCTTCAGCAACTTTCAAGATAAATGTTAAGAAGTTAGACTGAATTTGATAAGTTTAGTGAGTATATGTACAGATGGTACATCTTCCATGACAGGAAAACATGAAGGGTTTATTGCACAGATTTAAAAAAAAGTATTAACAGATCCAGATGCCCTTCTCATTGTATCTTACATCAGCAAAATCTCTGTGCTAAAGCTATTTTAAGTGACATTTTGCAAAAGGTTATAAGTATTGTTAACTACCTTTGTGCGAGTACACAGCATTGTCAGTTTTGTAACATGCTAAAGTTGAACGTTGAGGTAGTCAGTGTGGATTTGATCATTCCAAGGTGCATTGGCTATCAGGGACAGATGTTATCCAAAATTTTATCTCTGCAAGAACAGATAGTTAAATTTTATGAAGAACAGATTCAGCAATATGAATTGTTGAAAGAAGATTTCTATAGGATTGCTGCATTTCTGTGCGATGTCACGTCAAATCAAAATGACTTGAATATTTCTTTGCAAGTTAGAACTAAGTCTATAAATGATGTGTGGCAAAAAAGTCCAAGCATTTTGAAAAAAGCTATCTTTTTTCAAAACACTTCTTCAACAGGAAATTTCGGATGAACATTTTTCCAGTTAGCAAAGGTCATTGATGAATAGGATGATATATGTGAATAATTTGAAAAATACACAGCTGTTACAGACCTATTAAGTAGACTAATTAATTAATCGTATTCTTACAATGAAAGGTTCACTGATTTTGAGAATCATGACATCATACTCAAATTAGCATTTCAGCCTCACCTAGTTGATATCACCAAGGCACCTAAAGAACTACGGATAGAATTGATTGAGCTCTCAGTAGATGACATTTTAAAGTCATTGTCTGATACTAAGAAAGATCCAATTGAAATATGGAAAAATGCAGTAGAATACCCATGCCTCCAGCAACACATCCAAAAAATGCCTTCTTTCTTTTCAACCGTTTATTGCTGCGAGTTTACATTATCCTACCTAACCCAAATCAAGACGCCTTTATGGTCACAAATGACTAATACCCATCTAGAGTATCATCTGAAACTGTGGAACTCCATGGTGCAACCAAATATTCAAATGCTTTCCAACAAAAAGCAGACACAAGTCATTAAAAGGTTAGTTAACTTTAAAATTAACAAGTGTTTTTCATTTTTATAATTATTAAGTACATAGTAGTTAGATTTTTACAAAATAATGTACATTTTTAAGTATATCTGATTGAAGTTTCTTGAATGTTGCCTTATTTCATTACAGGTAAATATTAATGTGGCCTTCCAACATGAAAATATTCCCCACCCTTGTACTAGTTATTCCCTGAACTTATCACTCCATCTTCCATGCCTGTAACATACACTTGTCTCATTCCTACCTCTCAGGAGCCTTGTCTTCCTTCTTAATTGAGCTGCCACCTCCTGTGGAAAGCCTTCCATGATCTTCTTAGTTTAATGCTCACTCCCTCCCCATATTACCTTGTACATATTGTATCTTCTTCCAGACACCCAAAATGTAAATATAAGCTCTTTGAAGAAAAAGACTATTTCATGTGTCTTTGTAGCCTCATCACCTAGCACAGTGCCTTGCACATAGTAGGTGTTTCATAAGTGTTTGTTGAGTTGTTGAAAGAAATATAAGCTTGTATTGTCATACATAATAACTTATAGAATGCTGGAATTCATTTATTCATTGAATAAACAAGATGAGGGAGGAGGATCAAAAAGGACTTCCTGCAGAAATTGGCATTGGAATTGGGCTTTGAAAGATGAGTAAGAAATCAGGTTGAAGAGAGGGGAGGGAGGATAGTCCAGGAAGAGGGAACAGTGTAAACAAAGCAAGGAGAGAGCAAAGTGTTCAAAAGACAACAGGCAGTCCAGTTTGACTGCAGGGTAGAATGTGTGGGAACAGTAATATGAGATAAAGCTGAAAAGGTAGGATAATTCAAGATAGTGAAGTCTTACATCTAAGACAAAGAATTATAAACCTTATTTGGCAAACCTTATAATTAGTTAGTAAATATGAGTGAGTTGAAAGACATAATAAGTCCTTGCATTAGCCTTTCATTAGTCTCTCTGTTTCTAGTTTTTCCACTTTCCAATCTATCCTCCTAGAGGACTTCCCTATGAACCATAACTATCTTTAGCACAGACTCAAAAGCTGAGACTGAAGGAACACCAACCAACCTTGCTATTTGTAATGCTTAACCCCAAACCTTCTCTTGATAAGTAAGCAAATCTATTTTAAATAGGATTTTTCCAGCAATGAATGAAGGCATTTAGCACCTTCTGGTTTGGAGAAAAGTCATCAATTGTCTAAAGAAATTCAAAATAATCAGAGTTTAAGCCTGTTCCTAACCCAAAAAGAAATAACTAGGAACACTCAACAGAGTTTGCAGAGAAGCACTAGCTTCCCATTTGTGGGAGGTTTTCGAGTAAAGGTTATTTACTTATTGCAGATTTTGTAGAATGGAATTTGATGGTTTCTAACATCTCTCCCAACTCAGAATTCTATGATTCTGTGGGGCCTAGAGTATAAAAGCCTTTAAATGCCTGGTTGAGAATTTATATTTTGTCCTAGAAGCAATAGGGAGGCATGGAAGATGCTTCAGTAGGAGTATATCTATATACACATACATACATACATACATGTATACACACATATACATACATATATACATACATATACATATATATTTTAAGGAATGTCAACTGTATTGCTGGATGGGGGAATGACTGGAGAAGGAAGGAAGGGAAACCAATAAGGAAATAATTTCATTAACCCAAGAAAGAGATTATGAGGTCCTGAAATAAGGCTGTAGTATATAGCTCTAAAGAAAGGGCTTAAGGAAAGAGATGCTGTGGATGTAGCTTACACACAATTTGTCAACGGATTTGATGGAGAGGTTGAAAAAGAAGATTTAGGTAAGGATCTCTCTCCAGCTGTAAGCCTATCTGTCTTGTGAGATAGGAGTTCTATCAACAGAAATAGTAAATTATAGAACTATAGATAAAAGGAATGGAAGAGAAGGGAAGTGGTGTTCTGAACATGTTGTGCTTGAGAATATTATAGGACACACATGTGGAGATGTCCAACATGCAGTTAGTAATCTGGGATGAGAGTTTATGGAAGAGGTAAGGGCTGTAAATAAGGATTTAAAAGTTATCAGCTAGGAGATTAACTTTCAGCCCATGGAGGGTGAAGAAATCATCAAGGAGAGGTAAAGAGAAAGGAGACTCTGAACTCCTTAAGAGAAGGGATTATTTCTTGGGGTGGGGGAGGAGTGTGGATTGGCCTTTCTTTGTATCCCAGAACAGTGCCTGGTGCATGGTAGGGGATTAATTTAAGCTATTTGTCTGGGTGTCTGACCATATTCAGTGAGCAGGAATACCATGATCTTACAAAGGACAATGATAAGGAATACTCAGACAGGTAAGAGGCGAACAAACATAGAAAAGTACCACAGAAGCCCAAATCACCAATTGCCACATCTGGCATCTCCACTTGCATGTTCCATAGGACTGTTAAACTCAACCTTGCTAGCAGTAGAATAGGACTTGTTATCTTTCCCTCTAAATACACACCTTCTCCTAATTTCCCTATTTTTGGCCAATCGTCCTTTTTCGTAAACAGGAGTCACCCTTTGCTCCTCATTCTTACTTATCCTTTCTCCCATATCCAATCAGCTCCCAAGATTTATGAACCTTACTTCCATTGTTTGGATATAGCATCTGTTCTATTTATACAGCCACCTCTCTTGTTCAGATCAACCTTGTCTTGACTATGGTAGTCTCCTAATTGGATTCTTGGTATCCAGTCTCTCTCTACTCTCCTCCAATTTTTTGCAAAGCTACCAGTTCCCCTGCTTGAGCAGTCCCCTGCTCAAGAAGCTTCCATGATTTGCTATTGCTTTCAGGATTGAATACAAATTATTCTATCTAGCACTTATAGCCCTTCATTCTTTGGCTCCAGCATCTCTTTCCAGACAAGTCTCATATTATTCCTTCCAATGCACTATTTATTCCACCCAAACTATCCTATTTGATATTCCCTTTACATTGCATCCTTTTCTCTCTCCTGTCTTTGCACATGTATGTATCTAATATTCCTAAAATATTCTTTCTCCTTGCCTCTATCTGTTTGAAACCCCAGCTCCTTTCAAGGCTCAATTCAATTGTTACCTCCTACAAAAGTGTTTTCCTGATTCCTTCAGATGTCAGTTCTCCTCATTCCCTGATTTTAGTTTGTATATATTTTATATTTAGTCAACTCCGTACATGTTTTTACCCCAGTAGAATGTAAGTGAGTTCCTTGAGGGCAGGCACTGTTTTGTTTTTGTCTTTGAATCACCAGCATATAACATAGTACCTAGCACATAGCACTTAAGTAATGGATGTTTATTGAAGTCAAAAGAGTATCCAGCAGAAGGTGGCAGTTGACAGTTTAAAAATTTGCATACAGGTCAAGAAAGGCAAGAATAAAACAAAGGACATTACATTTATCAATCAAGAAATTGCTTGTGATCTTGTATAGAACAGTTCCAGTTGAGTAATGGGTTGTGAAGCCAAACATCAAGGCACTGATAAGTGAAAGTGGAAGATGAGGAACTGTAAGCAATGACTATAGATAACTCTAGGAGTTTGAGAATGGGAGAAGAGATATCAGAAGAGACCTCAAGTGAATGGCTAAGTCAAATGAAGATTTTGTGGGCAGCAGTGAAGTAGCCACAAGGATAAAAAGAAATTGTAAAAATAGGAAGGAAATAGCATGATTGGTGGGTGGGGTATTAACTCTCGGAGTAGATGGAAGGAAGAAGATCAAGAGTACCAGCCATTATAATTAAACTCACAGGAGCTGATGAGTTTAATGAGAGAATGGAAGTGCTGGGGGTGGAAACTTTGAAGTTGACCACATTTAGTGGAGAGGAAGAAGATGATGATTAGGCAAAGAAGATTCTGAAGAAGTGGACAGGCAGGAGGAGAATCAAGAGAAATCAGTGTCAGAAAAATCAAGGAGAGCCTTTGAAAAGATAAAGGCCACCTCTCCATCAAAGATTGGAGCAACAAGGGAGAAAATGAGACTGTTAAAACTTTTTTGAGGTGTGAAGTTGGGGAAAATTCAATTTCATTGCAACTGAAGCAGGAACTGATGATGGATGACCTCTATGTTCTCAGTAAAGTAGGAGATAAAGTCCTCTTATAAGAGGGAGAAAGGGGAGCAGCTTTTTGGGATGTCTGAGGAGAACTTGTTTCCTTGTAGGTAATAAAGGAAGGTTTGAAGAAGTAGTAGGTAAGGCTGAAAAAGCGGGTTGGAGAGTGGCAAAGACAAATTTCATGGAATCTGAGAATACAGGGGATGTAAGAGAACTTGGAGATCACTTGATTCTAACATCTTTTATCTTACAAATAAGGAAATAGAGGCCCAGAAAGATGAAGCACTTTGCCTAAGGTGACACAGGTAGTGAGCAGCGGAGCCTATTTTCCAAATTTGCTTTGGTCTACAGGACCATATAATGGCCCCTGGAAAACACTTTCTCATTTCCAATGAGTAAACATCATTGTGTGGACCCCTACAAATTCTTTTTTTTCTTTTGTTTTTTTGACCCCTACAAATTCTAAGCCTCATTGTTGCCTATTGATTATTTGGGTTACAGCAGATTCCTGTCAGCTAAGAAGTCCATGTATGGAGGAATTAAGGCCAGGTACAAGGGCTGGACTTTGATTTTATTAGTTCAGGTAATACCTAATGGTACCAACCAGTTCAGGTCAGTAGCTTCTAATCTTAAAAAGAGTTGACTAAATGTTAAGTGACTTGCCCAGAATCATTTGGATAGTTTGTGTAGGAAGCTGGATGTGAACCCAAGTCCTCCACATTTGCCTAGGGAAAATCATTTCCAGTTAAAACAAAAACATAAATCTAAACTCTGAAAGAAATGTTTTAAAGTTTCTTAATAAGTAAGTAATACAATACCATTCCACCTAACCCCTTACCCTCCACCCCTCCATGCCATTTAGAAACCCTGGTGTATGGGACATAATGCTAAATTTGGACTCAGAGACTCATTTCAAGTAATTTACTAACAGTGTGACTTTGGGCAAATCATTTCCTTCTAGCCACAACCATCTATTAAATGATGGGAATGGACTAGATTCCTTTCCTCTCCCCTCACTCCCCATTCCTCCCAACACACACTGCTAATGCATTCTTGTAGAGATGATTATCTCTCATTTACACTGTATAAAATTTATGATAAGAATAGGTAGCATTTATATCATGGTATTAAGGTTATAAAGTATGTTACAAACATTTATATAAACATAACATTTACATAGTACTTTAAGTACTATATGTAGTGCAAAGTACTTTACACATATCTCAGCAACTAAAGGCAATAAATGCTATTCTTATCCCCATTTCATTGATGAGATAACTGAAAGAGACAGAGTCTGTCACTTACTCAGGGACGTATATCTGCTACAATATTTGAGGGTGAATTTGAACTAAGGTCTTCCTGACCTATTCACAGCGCCATCCTGTTATATGTGCATATCTTTTTTTGGCATGTTGTCTCTTCAATTAGAATGTGAATTTCTTGAAGGTAGGCATTATGCTTGTTGTTTTTTTTCTCCCTTTCTTTGTATCCTAATGCCTGGCATGTAGTAAACATTTAATAAATGCTTGTGGACTTACTGACAGACTTTCCAAGGTCTTTTCCTAATCAAAACCTGCGGTTCTGTAAAATTACAATACCATGAGAGACCACATATAGCATTTGGCCTATCCCCTTCATTTTACAAGTGAGTAACTGAGACTCAGAGAGTCAAAATGACTTGACCATGATCACACATATGAGCTACCCATTTGTTCTTTGACTAAACAATAATATATTCAGATTAAATAAAGTTATGTCTGTTGCTGTTCAATACTGGGATTATGGATTCCAAAAAGAAAAATCTTGAGATAGAGTAGCAGCCACAGTTAGCAAAACTTTATTGACAGCTCTCCTCCTTTGCAGGGCCTTCAAGATGGAGCATGTCACTCTCTTCTCCATTCTGGCAGAGGGTGACAGCCCAGATACTAAGTTTTCCAGCTTATGCACACAGATGCTATTCTTGCTACAGCCATCTCCACTCCTCAAACAATTATCAAGCCCTCTTCCCCTCTTTGGTCATAGCCCCAGAGTTTCCATTTATTATAGAAACGTTTGAAGACACTGAAGCATCCTGGGAGGTGTTACTGTAATATTCGTCTTAAGGGAGGTTCTTAGAGAAGAGGCTCGACACTAATCTTATTGTACCTCTCTCAGTCATCTAGGAAAGGACAAATGGGGACTTTGCCCCAGGTCAATAAAAGGCAGTGCTTAGTTATCAAAAACAGGTTTTTTTTCCCCAGAAAAAAGTTTCCTTGATCTCTTATTTTTCTTGAATATTGCCATTAGGTTATATTTTAGAGTCAAGGCATGCTTATATCTTGTACATATTCTAAGATGTAATAATAGTGATTTTTTTGGATTTTACATTTACCTCCCTGCCTTTTGAGTCTTTCATATTATTAATAAGTGTGTATAATCTTTAAAACCTGGCACATATCTATTCAGCTGGACTGATAGTCCAAACCTGACAGTTTGATGTAATCTAGTGGGCAGCTGTTATCCAATGGTTTGTCACCCTTTGAGAGGCTCTGATATTTAAACAGTCCAAATTATTTCTCATTTTTAACAACTGTACCAAGAAAATTAAGTCATTCACAGAGAAGAAGTTGGGCATTATTATGAATTGCTACCATTTTTACTAAATATATCATTTGAGAGGAGGAAAGCATTCTACTAAGGACTGTTAAGCATTCATGTGAACCTAGTTTCAGGAGATCTTGTTGAAATGAATATATAATACAATTTATGGTTAGGAATACACACAATTATATACATGTATATAGATACATATGTGTGTATGTGTAGCTATATGTGTGGTTTGCGAAGTCCAGGTAAAAAAGCTCATTAAAACAGCCTAGACACCTCTCTTGTTTTGGGGAGTTTTTCCAGGGAGAGCACTGAACTTGCAGTCAGGATACCTCAGTTCAGGTATAAATAAATCAAGTTAAGACTATGTAGGGGAAAAGAGCCTATCATGGAATCTTTCTCTATCCAATCATTAGGCAGCAAAATTGCATTTAATTAACAAATACATCAGCTCCCTCACCTCCTCCTCTCTCCTTCCCAGATTCAGGGAATTTTAAACATGATTGTTATAGTTTAGATCCCAAGCCTTGGGGTTGTTTCTGTCTCTGTTTACTTTTGTTTTCCTTTATCCTTCACCTTCTCAATTGTTGTTTAGTCACTTAGGAGGTTGATTTTTTGAACCTTAATACAGGATTTTTTATTTATTTCAATCATATTTCACTTTTAAGCTCTATTAGTCTAGTGGGTCTCTCTCATACAAAATATTAGATATCTCTATGAACTTTGTGATGTCTGTGACTTTATCCAACTCATTTGCAAAAATATTAATGAGTCTGAAGCTTTCCATTAAATTGTTCCTCCAGGTAAATTTTGCTTAATCAATGACATCTCTCTTGGTCTAATTATATTCAGTCAGTCCAAAATCCACCTCCTTGAATTACCATTTAACTATATCTCTCCATTTTCTCTTTAAGGCTATCATGAAAGACTTTATTGAATACATTACTGAAATCCGAATATGCTTCTGATCTATGAGTCTAGTAACCAGATTAAAAAATGTATGTGAGGTTAATCTGGCATGTATGATCAGCCAGTTCTGTCTGAATGATGACTGCTCGCTCACTTTCCTATGAACAATTTTTGATCTATCTTTTCTAGTCAAAGGGTCATTCTGGTTGTTTAAGAAAAGAGGACAAATATAAAAAGAGTTAAGTAGTTCAACCTTCTCTCCATCATTCTGTATCATGAGTAGAAAGTAAGGAGAGGAAGATTTCAACTGCCTATCTGAAAAAGTTTCCCAACAGTTAGAGCCGGCCAATAATGGAATTGCCTGTCTTGAAAGATAGTGAGTTCCCTGTTAATTGAGGGCTTCATATAAAGTCTGGTTATCCATTTCTTTAAATTAATGAGGAGATACCTGCTCAGAGAAAGATAGTACACTTCTAGCCAGCCTGTCAGCAACGCTTCCTTCAGGGTATGAAATCACTTTTTACCAAAGAGATTCCCTTCACTTAACACGGAGACCTGTTTCTCCCTATTACATGGTAATCCTTCTCCATCAAAAAAGTATTACTATTTATAAACACTTTTTTTTTTAACAGAAGAGAAAGAAAAATTCAAATAAAGATCTTTTATAGCATTATAATCAGAAGGGACTTCAGAGTATAGTAATAGAGGCAACTAAGTTGGGACACTGAGCAAGTAAGTGGCACAATGGATAGAGTGCCAGGCCTGGAGTCAGGAAGACTCATCTTTCTGAATTCAAATCTGGCCTCTCATAGTTATTAGCTGTGTGACCCTGGGCAAGTCACTCAACCCTTTTTGCCTCAATTTCCTCATCTATAAAATGAACTGGAGAAAAAATGACAAACCACTTCATTATATTTGCAATTTTTTTTTTAAAAACCAACAATAATTGGGCTAATAGGGGGTCAGACATGACTGAAAAATGACTGAACAGTTGAAAGATGGACAGTGGATTGAAGGTAGACCTGGAGCCAAGTAGACCAAGATTCAAATCTGGCCTCATTTACTTGCTAGCTGTATGACCCTCTGTAAGTCATTTAACCTCTGCCTTGGTTCCCTCATCTGTAAACTATGGATTATAGTAATATTGCCTACCACCCAGAACTGTCATAAGGTTAAAATGAGAAAATATTTATAAAACATTCGGTAAACCTCAAAACACTATATAAATGCTAGCTGTTATTAGTACTCTCACCCATACTTGAACAGAAATTATCTCTACAATATCATCAACATCTGGTCACCTAACCACTACTTCAAGGCTTCCTCACAAAGGGAAGCTTTCTAGGCATTCCACTTTGGACAGCTCTAATTTCTAGGTTGCTCTCTTGCAAATACAATTGTGACTGCCACTTTACTATGTTTAAGATCATAGATATAGGGCTAACATAGACCTTTAAAGTCATTTAATTGAACTCTTTCACTTTTTTAGATGAGGAAACTGAGGCCCAGAAAGCTGAAAGTATTTGTTAATGAACCCAGTGGTTATACTTAGAATTCTATGTTTTGGAACCAAGCAGAACAAATCCTATCACTCTATTCCATAAAAAAAAAAAAACATTCAAATTCTTGAAGATAACTATCATCCTCATCAAGTCTCTCCTCCAAGCTAAATAATCCCTTCGGCAAGTTCTCGTATGGCATAATTTTACAGTCCCACACCATTTGAGAGTCACCCTCCATTGAAATTTGTCAAAATCTGACTCTTCAAGGAGAATACCCAGGGAGCCCAAATCCCCAAGGGGCTCCAGTTGGATGGAAACTTAGAAAACCAGATATATTCACACTTCTTGAGGGCAGGGATCATTTTTGTCTCTGTTCAATCTTTTGTCACTTTTGTAGACTGCAGCAGAGTGCTGAGCTTGGGAAGAGATGTTTCATATCTTCTTTTGAATGATTACAGACAAGGACAGTGATATTACCTGGATTGTCAGGATTGATTCCTTCTTGATACGTAGTGCTTGAAAAAATTCTGTGTGTTGTTTTGTGCAGTCTAATTAGCACAACCTATTTTCTTGGCAGTGATAAATACCACTGAAGCTTTTCTACTGGAACAATTTGTCAGCTATTTTCTTGATAAAAACAAACAAACTGTTAACTATGCGAAGAAACTTAGAGTCCCCAAGTATAGAGAATTGATTTCCTGGCTACAATATGCCATGTAAACCATTATCCAGGAAGTAATTGTAAATCTGTATTACTTGGATTTACCAAACCCACCTTTTGCAAGCCATTGCTATAACTACCCAAACAAAGTACACACCGCCAAGTTACTCCAGCCTCCTGTGTTTGCCAAAGACAAGAATCCCCAGGGAGTCCAAATGGCAGTTTCTCTGTCCTGACCTTTGCAAGTAAAGTAGTATGCCATTTCTAGGGAAGAGTTGATTGATACATTTGCCACAAAGTACAAATATCAGCCAAACTCAGCTCGCTGAGCCTTTTACTGAATATTAACGAAACAATATGTGACTGCCAGAGATATGGCTCATCCATCTCTGAGCCTGCTGCTGTCATCAGCAGACACAAGCCCACCCTGATTAAGTTTCCATTAGCTTATCTGGTGTGCAAATTATTTGTTCTTTATTTGCCTGAAAGGAAAAAAATGAATCATTATTTGGCAGACGTAGCCCCCTGCTTCATTGGTCTGCATAAAGGACAGAGACCCAAGAGCTTCACCTTGTTTGCCTCTCTTCTAGGAATAACAGAAAAGGAAAACAAATGAACAAAAAAAATGAATTTCACTTTATCCAGCTTGCTAAAGGTGAGAAGATGTAAAAAGGACAGAAGAAAAGAAAAAAAAAACTTCTTCAGTGCTAGTAAGGTGAACATTTCAATGGGAGTCAATCTTTTAGAGGGCAGGAAAGGGTCTCACAAGAAAGTTCTTCATTATTTTCTTTATAACCTCTGTGAAAGGGAGTATAGAACTTGATTCTCCTATCAAGACATGGACACTTTAGGAGAGCAAGTAGAGCAGAATTGGAAAGAGGATTTAGAATACTGAGACTGAGAAGCAATTCAGACGCTTATTTTCTGGTCCAAAAGACACCTGAGCAGTGGATGTAACTCCAACTGAGAGACTCTTTTTTCCGTCTTTGCACATGTAAACTAAATGTACATATTGTCAAAATGTGAGTCTACCCTTTTTCACTAAACTTCACCCTTTCTCACTACCACTTATCTCAGAAATGTTTTACTCACTCTTTCTTCCTTGTCTGTGCAACTCTCTGCAATTCATTTAACCTCTCAGTGCTCTAGGCACTATTCTAAGATTATAAATTGTTGAAATGGTAGAAGCATTGACCTCATCCTGAAGTTCCCTATAGATCAATGAAATCACCACTCCAGTTACTACCCCCAGACCCCACCTTATTCATCAGCATCATGCTCCTTTCATTTCAGACATACTTGTTTTCCTGCATACTCCTGATTTTCAGAAACTGTATCCTGTTAGTGCATACTCACAAAGCTCATATAAGTTGCTGATGTTCATTTCCCAAACAGACAAAACAATAATATTATATAAATCTGTCCCTAAAATGATCAGATGCTTTGTCGCAACAGCTAATTAAATGTGGAAAGGCTCACCACTAAAAGGATAAACCTTAGATAACTATTTAGTATGTCAACCTATGAAACAAATAAAAGTAGCCCTCAGTCCTCTGTGACTCTTCTCCCTTTCTGCAATGACAGTGGCAAAGTGTTCAAAAAGGGTCAGAGGATGCTAAGAATTAAGTGTATGAGCTCAGTGGCAAAACATAACAGAGAAGGATAAAAGATTACTAGCAGCATTAACTCGGAAAACAGCAAAAATCTGTGAAGGGGAAAATAAGACTGCAGAAAGATTGGTGTGAAATTTAGCTAAGCCAGATCATCCTGAGTGCATTTGTAGATGAAACTGGAAAGAGGACAACAAATAGACATGAAATGGAACAAATCTGCTGGTGTTTCTATGGCAATTGATTCTTGTCAGCTGGAAGAGTATAACCACTGCATTGGACTCCATGACCTCAGTATCTGAAGTGGAAAGACTTAAGAAGATGAACTCAGGAAGAACAGAATAAATACACAGGAAAAAATGTGCTGTAGGCAATAGAATTTTATGAAATCTTGGACATCAGTTTTCAAGCTATTCAAAAGAGGTGATAATTGAAAAATAATTTTAAAAGCATAGGTGGTATTCCCATGTAACAGGAAGCCAAGGAAGACATTGGCAACTACTAAACCATATAAATTCTTTTTGATCTTTACAAAATCTGTATGAAAATGGTCTACAGCAGTGTGGAGAGTATCCTTGATGAAAATAGGAGAAGAGAACTGGAAAGGCTTTGCTGACTACGTGTTTCAGCATCAGTTGACTAAGATGTGTAGTGAACATACTGTCCCATTGACTTTGTTTTGTTCATTATAAAAAAGCATTATATTTGATACTGTCATACCTAGTTCCACAGGATGTATTCAGTTAAGGTGTCTTCATTGTATAAGTTAAGATCACACAGGATGTTATGACAGATGCACCAACAAAGCTTTGTTTGACCATGCTCTCACTATCAATATCAAGCAAAGGATCACATATGGAGACATATAGTCTAAAAGATGTTCACAAGCATCGTGGAATATGTCCTTTACAAAGTTCAAATGGAAGTGAGATTCTTTTATTCAGATATTTTTGTTTGTAAATAGCATTATGTTAATTTCAATGAATTCTAGGACTACTATGAGAGCTGATCAATGAAACCCACAATCAAATAAATGACATTCAAAAATCAAGTAAATGTTCATAATATCATAGGATTATAGGCCATAGGGTTTGTAGGATCATATTTTTAGAGGTAGGAAGGTCCCTCATGGCTAAGTTGTCCAATCTCTTCATTGTATAAATGAGGAAACTAAGATCCAGAGAAATTAAGTGACTTACTCAAGATCATACATAGTAAAAGAGGCAAGATTTAATCCAACACCTTTGGCTGCCAAAGCCCACAAATAAAGAAAGCATATTTTCCATACTCATTGTATCAATCCATTATATTGAACACGTGCCAGACAAATGAACAACTGAGCTGAGAATTTCATAGGAGGAGAAGATTAGATTTGAGCACATTAGGGAAATTGTGCTGGGCCTTTAGTGAACTTGGAACTTCCCTCAGTACCCCAAATTTGGGGGAGAGGTTTTCAGATCAAATGAATCTAAGGACAAAAGCTAAGGAGAAAAGGACATTGTCTTCTGTCTAGTCAAACTTTTTTTCACAAACATAAATACTCACATATATATACCTATATACATACACTTGTATATATATATATATATATATCCATATTCATATGCACATAACACTTTTGTGTGCATATGAAGAAATACATTTTATATATTGTCTCTACATATGCTCATGTGTTTATAGAAGGTTCGTGTATTTATGTTATATGTATGAAGACATTTGGGCCAGGAAAATAGAAGGCAGTGAGCTTTTCTGCGAACTACACTATTTTCTTACCCGTAGTAAAGAATTTATAAAACATGCACACAAAAAAATTACCATGACAGTTATTGGCAACCTTCCCAATTACATAGTTCAGTGCTTATGTCTGTTACATGGTATTCCCATTACATTCAGCTAGCTACATTCTGTGCAACAACCATAGGACATCACACATGATGACAGCATGTATGACCACACTGCAAAAATAAGACCAAGACAATAAGCCTGCAATACATGAAGAAATAAATGTGTATCTGTACATATCAGCAGTACATGCATAACATTGCATGCTAACATACATTATAGTTAAGCCATTTAGCTTTCCCTTAAATTAGCCTAATAAATGAGACTAGTGTTTTCATCATTAATTAGCTTATCTAATTATTCTGCCATCTCCCTTTAGGTCTAATGTGGACTATTTTATGTATAATATACAGTATACACACATATATGTAATGATATATATACTATACAGTCCACATTAGACCTAAATGGAAATTGAAGAATATGCGTATATGTATTCACACACACTCATATATATACATACAACTGTATATATATATATATATATATATGTATATATATATATGCATGTGTATGTCTGTGTGTGTATATATGGGTCATTTAATTTATATGTTTTACTATCTAATTTGTTATTGTTACTCTGTTATACTTAATAAATATTAGTTTAACTGGATACACCTGAGGGAGTGTAGGACTGAAGGCAGGGACAAAAGTGGCTAATAGAGCAACGTAGAGACAATTCCCACACTTGGGCCAAGACTAATATCTCCAAAATATGAATGAGAAATGCAGGGAGAGGGCATAATCAGGAATGTCTCCAGGTAGCTTTGAGCATGGTGGTCTTCAGGATATGGCAGGAGGAGGGCATCCACAGTAGTTTTGAAAGACTGTTCCCATTAGGGCTTCTGGGTCATTTCTGTTCTAAGCTTAAGGGCAGTTTCAGGTAAATGGATGAGTTATGGGTATAGAGGTGCTAATCATTTAGGGTTCCCAAGTGAAAATAAGAGTACAAGAGAAGGGTGCTAGACAGGAGGAGAGTGCATGATTAGGGCGTAAAGTGTTTATTGGGCTCAGAAAGACTGATTTCAGTTCTATAGAAATGATGTAAGATTTTGATTACATACAAAATATTCATCATATGCAGTCCAGCAACAGGCATTATCTACCTACCTGACCAGCCATTCTCCAATTTTCCCTAAAGCAACAGAAATAAGTTTGATAGCTACCCAAGTAGTGCCAGTATGTCTGCTACAACCCCCTGAGTTTGTGGATAACAGAAGTTGACTCTTGGTAGTCAACAGACTAACAGGCATGCAGTTCCAGTAGCATATATTCCATTTAAGGGCAGAGACTATACCATTTTGTATTTGAATTTCCAGAGTCTGGTACAATGTGTGGGAAATAGTAGATGCTCAATAAATGCTTGTTGAATTCAGAGCTTATGAATGGCACAGGCTGTCTACCAGCAACCACAGATCTCTGGGCATGGAAGCGATATACAGAAGCATTGCTCCAACACCTTAACAACTCTATATGATTTACGACTCACAATTAAGTTATTATGTGCATTCCTGGTAAAATGCTCTTGTCCCCACCAGGCTGTTAGTTATATTTTTCCTCTCTTCTGTTGAGATTAAAAATTTCATATAATTAAGTTTCACTAGTTTAGTAATGTTTATATTCTCCAAATACACAGCATAGATTGGTAATACTTTCCTTTAAAAGGATCAAACATTAGTTTCACATTTCTTATTAACATGGGCTGCCATTTTGGCCTAGTAGAATCTATTTCATATAAGTTCTAGGGTTTTCTCTTGATTCAGGTTTCAAAAGCCATAATATAGTACTTTCACAGAAATAGAGCAAAGTACCTTGGACAGCACCAATTGCTTTGGGGGCCATGTATGGGCTTAGTTACTCTCTAGTACCGTATTTCCTTTCATAGCTCAAACATCTGCCATTCTCTTAACAGTAGAACACCTTCTGGGAAGTGAAGCTCAGTTCCCAAGAGCTACTCCTTTGCTCCTTGGCTTGTACAACATTTCCTAGCCCTTTATGTTATTCTTGCTGTTAATTTTCAAAGAAAACAGACTCAAAAGGGATTGACTCAATGGAATAAAATTAAACAAACTGTAATGGTAAACTTAACATTGGAAATTTCAGACTTTCAAGTGTAGTTTCATGCAAGAGAGAGATAGCTCCTTTTGTGTTACAGATTGCCACTGCCACGTCTATGAATGTCACTGTAATGCCTATCTCATGTGATGTATGAGATAGATTGTCTGCATCCACATTAGTCTTCCTTGGCTAATTCACAAAGAATTCACTGTTGGCAAGTGCTACACATCCCTATCAAGGAACATGCAACTTTAATCTGTTCAGAATATGTCAGTGGATTGTTGTCATTCTCACTGTCAGCAAAGTTCTCTACCAGAAAATGAGACAGATTTCTTGTGACAATCATTTTCAGTACAAAACTACTTCCAAGTCTTCCAATGTATCATCATTCTGCAGCACAAAGGGCTTACCTGAGTCTTCATAAGGCAGTACTGGAAGCAATTGACCAAATTCTTGAAAGCATGCTTACATTTCTCATCTCCACAATCTCCAAATGGTGTTATGGGTCAGACCACAGTGACCTTTCTTCCCCTGCTATTTTCAGATCTTCTAAACCAGAAACCCATGAGTGAGATCATGGAGAGGTTTAGCAATAATAGCATAATTCTTCACAAAATTTTCAATAATGGCCACCAAATTCTAAAAATGTCCTTAGTTCTCAAAGATTCCATTGGATGTGACTAGCTGATGAGAGTTTCTTTCATTCTTGGATCAGTGTTCATGCTCTTCTAAAACACTGTGGGACCCACATACATGACAGAGGGTCTGCAAGACTAACATTTGGCAATTGACAGATTCAGATCAAGATTTTAGAGACAATTTAATACTTTCTTTTGGCTTTCTGCATTTCTCCAAGATCTTTCCAAAGACAATGAGGTAGCTTAGGTTGACCAAGCGTACAATGTAATTCATTTCTTCAACCACCTTCTCCATAAGCTGGTGAAATGTGGCCAATGAATCTCCATATTTCTTGGGAGCATATAACTGAACTAGTAGAATCCTGCTGAACAAATAAATGTCTTGTCTTCTTTTGCCACTGGAAACTGAATATATCCATTGTGTCAGTTTAATATTAAAAACCAATAGGTGAGGAAAGAGTCCATAGCATCTTAGATTTGGGACATATTATATGAGTGCATTTTAATTCTTTTATTCAAATTCTGGTAATCTATACATATTTATATCTTTTCATTCTTCTTCCTTAATAACACTATGTGCTCTAAGTACAGATTATGGGATTCTGTGATAATTCCTTTGACATACATTTCCTTCAGGTATTCCTTAAGATCTTCTGCCTCTGAGGATATTATTCTGGAAATTTTTAAAAGTTACTGAAGTGAATTCTGTGTTGTTCCTTAGCCACATTCCATATCCAACTCATACAAGAAGGCTTAGTCAGTTAGTAAATCAGTGAATTGAACATCAAGCATTTATTAGGAGCCTACTTTGTCCTAAGCACTGGGAATTCAGAGAAAAAAATATTCTTCATTCTTAAGGAACCTAAATTCTTTTGCAGATAGGTAATATGCATGTATATAAAAATATAAAGAATAACTACAACATAGTTTAATATAAGGTAGTTAGTGCTGGAAGGCACTAGTACTTAGAATAGAGGATAAGGAAAAGATTACTGTAGAAGGTGATGCTGGAAGTATATCTTGAGGAAAGTAAAGGATTCTATGAACTGGAGATACTAGAGTATGATGTATGAAGAAAACACCAGTCTTTGACCTGAGTTCCTTCCTCAAAGGATCTTCCCATTTTTTAGGTAATAGAGAGCCACTAAAGTCAAATCTCTCTGGATTTACTGTTCTGTTGGAAGATTTGGAATGTTTGCTCACCTCTTCTTCTGATTTCCCTGGCTTCCTTTCAGCTAAAAGTCTACCTCTGCAAGATGCTTTCCTTCAGGGATTATTTCCAATTCATTCTGTGTGTGTATACACATATACACACATACCTACATACATATACCCTGCTGTATATGTATGTATATGTGTCTATACATACATATATATATATATATATATACACATATACATCTATATGTGGGTATATGTCTATATCTGTCTGACTGTGCACTCCTTGAGCACAGGGACTTTTTTGACCTTTCTTTGTGTCCCTACATTGATAAGCACTTGGTAAGCACTTAATATTTACTTGTTGATATATTTTGACTTGTATTCTAAGGGAAGGGGGCTATATTCCAACAAACCCCCAAATGATAGAGGCACCTAGGTTTCCCAAAATCCTTTGCATATCTGAGGGAAGCACAAAATCTCCCAGATAAAAGGACCTGGGCATTGTGTTCTATACTCCAGGTCTTTGTCTCTGCTTTTGCTAGGTATATGTGATCACGGTAAGTCTTACAATAGTGGAAGGACTTCAAGAACCAGTATGGTAAGACTCAGAAATCAAAGAATTAGGAGGAGAAACTTGAGAGCTCAAAATTGTATAAATCAAAATAGGAGAACATATCTAGGGGGAGTGGGTCAGCAATGTCAGGTGATTCCAAGAGTCAAAGAATAAAATGGTAATTTTATACAGAGGATGTTAATAACTTTGAAAAGAACTGTTTGAGTAGACTGGTGAGAATTGAAACCAGATTACAAGGGTCTAAAGAGTAAATGACTGATTAAAAAAAGTGGAGACTGCATTTCCTAGAAATTTGCCAGTGAAGAGAGGGGAAAATAGAATAACAGATTGAGAGGATTGCAAGATTAAGGGAGGTTTTTATTTTCATATTTGTTTTTATTTTTTCAGAGAAGACATGAGCTTTTTGTAAGCTTAGGGGAAGATCAGTAAAGAAAGAGAAATTGAAAATGTATGGAAGGAAATGCCTGATGGAGCAAGGTTACTGAGGAGTGAGGGAATGGACTCAAGGGTACAGGGGTAGGGGTTAGCCTCAGCAAGACTGAATTTTTCTCTGTGACTAGATAGAAAGAAGGAAGAGAGGAAGGGTCAGGTCATAGGGAGATTTAGTGTGTGAGGAAGGGAAGTTGAAAGAGTTTTTGTTAGATGCCAGTCAGTAAAGTAAGAGCTGAAGTCATCCGCTAAGGGTGAAGAAAAATGTGTGGTATTGGGAGCATGAGGGAGGAAGAGATCAGAACAGCCAGTGTAGGAAATATGATAGAGTCAATAAGATGAATAAAAGAATTGCTGTGAAGTATTATGGGCCAATTAAGTTTCCATACCATAAGCTTATAGTGGAATCCTTTATCATGAGTTCATTATTTCCTCCAGCAATATTTAGCTTCTTGGAAGTAGACATAAAGAAGCAGAAGGTATGAGTCCCTCAGTAAAGGATGAGGATGAGAAGAGCAGGGACTGCAGAAGGTCACAGGGGCAAGAGATGTTTCAATGATAGAGGAAATGGAATTATTGGATTAGCTGACCATAGATTGAAGATGGGTTAAGAATATTGCCAAAGGTACAGAGTTAATGATAGAACTAAAATTAGAGCCCAGTTTTCAAATGTATATCCTGATTATGAGTCTCATACTGTATTCATTTTAATGCCTGAGAGGAAGCCTAATGTCATTGATCTAGTGCTGGAATTGGAATCAATAAAATTTGGGTTCACCGCCCGCTTCTGACATATTCTAATTGCGTTCTAGGCATTTAACCTTTCCGAGGGTCAGGCCATTGCTTGTAACTTATGTAAGTTACAGACTCCTATAAAAAATCCCACAGTCTTAAATATTGATCATAGATTTAGAGCTGGAAGGAACTTTAAAGGTCATTGAGGCCAACCATGACATTTTACAGATAAAGAATATATGATTATATGCTTGAAAGTATAGTCAGTTCACAATCATTGGCTGCAGTCACATCCCATCACTAGGTAGTAGTCAGTCAAAGGAACTATCCTTTGAAGTCATATACACCTACCTCTACAAGAGCGTCAGAAGGAGCAGAGATTAAAAACAGTAGTCAGAAGCTAAATTGCTATCATACCACTGGACTCATAAAGAGAGTGTCATGTCAAAGTGCCAGCCAAAAGGAGGTTATGGAATCAATAGGAAGTATGCATGCTACAGAAAGCAGGCAGATTTGGAATGTGAAAAAGACAAAAATCTCAGGCTGGAAATAATAGGAAAGCTCTTTTAAGGAGAGCACAGGGCCATCAATAGAAATGGCAATTGCTTAAGCTTAGGGACAAGCTCCAATAGAAATCTTTTTTATCTAATCTATTATTTTTCTAGACCTTGTGTTCCAAAGATTTGTTTGTTATTCAAACTTGAAAATATTATTATAAATGGTGATTTGGTAATTACCCAGACCTTCCACAAAAGCCTTCCTTATTTCTAATGAAACTCAAGAAACCAGAAACACATCTCCCTGTCTTGGTTTTAGTGTTTTCTCTTTACCCTACAAGCCCTCTCTTCTCCAAGTTCACCAAGTGGCATCAGGGACATGACTGTGCCTCTACTTATGCATAAGAAAAGGCACTTCTATATTTTCCTAAGTGGAAAAAATTTCTGTAAATCAATCCCTTGGGAGTATTTTAAATTGCACTTAAAGGATACTAGGGGATATCCTAAAATAGAATTATTTAATCCTTATTCATAAATCCAGTGTTCATATAGATTATATAAGCATTTTACACACATATACACACACATTGATTCTCTACATACATATATACAGATATCCATTGATAGCTATTTTGTAAATATCTATGCATGCATGTGTGTGCATATATCAAATGTCTATGTATCCATGTGTATATATGTTATATATACATGCAGTGTAAAATTTAACTTAAATCATATGTGAAACAATATTAATACTTGAGTGAAATGGTTATTTGTAAGCACCTGATATAAGTTGCTTTTTAAAAAAGGTAATGTTTGAAGTTTAATAAAAACTGAAAAAAACGTTTCTCCAGTGTATCCATTCAATGCTAGCATATCTGTATTGTGTATACAAACATAAAACATACACACAGAGAGGTATACACACATCAGACCTATGATTTTGTCAGTGTAGGGAGATCTCAATGATGAATTTTCACTATCAACGAATATTTTTGCCTCTTCTGCAACTTATTCTCTTAGTTGTTAGGGTATTTATATGTTTAGTGGCTTTCCCTGGGTTATATGTCAGAGGCAAGACATAAACACTGTCTCTCTGTACATTTTAGGAGAAAAGGAAAAAGAAATTGGAAAAAGAAATAACCAAGCATGAAGTTGTAAGAGTACTGGGTCTGGAATCAGAAGATCTGGGTTTGAATTCCTGTTCTACTACTGTATCTGTATTCCTTTGGGTAAGTTGTTATATCCCCTCGTGCCTCAGTTTCTTCATCTCTAAAATGAGGAGTGCCCAGGAGATGAACTTATGTGGTTCCATCAAGGTCTGAAATGGTCCTGTGGTCCATTGGCAGAGAAGCATGAATGCTGTTTGGCTCAACACAAATTGGGAGAAACATTCGGTTCTAAGTCAAACCATTAGCATAGTTAGTTTAGATTTCAGATGAGTAGGATGAACCTCTGCCCAAGTGGAAATTAGTTTTGCTGGCTTTCTCTGCATCTCTGATTCATAAAAGCCAAGTTATCAAAGCCTGAAGTCTCACAAGTATCTTCTAATGAGTTTCATTGTTTTCTTTATGACAAATCCAAGTATGTCCACATTTGCATTGTTACTAAACTTCTTTTTTTTTAACTTTTTTTAAATTTATTTTTGACATGTTTGGTTTTCAGCATTAATTTTCACAGGCGTTTGAATTACAAATTTTCTCCCCATTTCCTCCCCCCCCACTCCAAGATGGCGTACATTCTGGTTGCCCTGTTCCCCAGTCTGCCCTCCCCTCCGTCGCCCCATTCCCCTCCCATCCCCCTTTCCCTTCCTCTCTCCCCTCTTCCCTTCCCATCCACCCTCCCTAAGAAGTCAAGCAATTCAACATG
>CM053623.1:316297560-316320248 GCA_028646595.1 Phalanger gymnotis | reverse complement strand
CCCTCTGCCACTTTGTGGGTTCTGCAGCTCTAGAATTAGTTCAGAGCCATTGTTTTATAGGTTTTTGGAGGAACTTGGTGGGGAGCTCACGCCAGTCACTGCTTCCCAGCCGCCATCTTGGCTCCGCCCCCTGTTACTAAACTTCTTTAAAGAGTGTTGACATTTCAGCTGGTTTTAAATGCGTCTCATTTCATTAAGAAGCCTGACTTCCACCCCCATTGCCAATATTTTTACTGAAATATATCACATTTCCACCTGTAAATCAAAGTGTAGCAGACACATCAGTATAATGGTCATTCAACTAGTTTTTATTCCTCCCACTAACAGAAGGGTTCAATCAGGAACTGATATATACCTCATGAACTGTTCAAATTCTGCTGCAGTCTCCTGTATTAAAGCAATGGAAAATGAACAGCAGAAACTTAATCATAAATAAGTACTTTGCATTGCATGTTATAAAGGTCTCTTGCTATGTGTTCATAACTATATTATTAGTGTGTGTTTGTGTGTGTATGTGTGTATTCATGTGTGTATCCAGCACCATAAGGTTAGGCTGCCTTACTTTGTCTAGTCCGGTTCCAACTGACTTCCATTCTTCTCTCACAGCGCGTTTTTTGGTCTAATACAGGGCAGTAGATATTGTTTGGTTTGGAATTTCATGCCAAGAGGAAGCAGGCTGAACCAATACTTGTGCTCACAACTCTAAAGTTACTTCCATTAGAAGATCATAGGGTTCATTAATTAGTGTATAAGAACTAACTTAAATCATTTAGCCTTGAGAGTAGACACTAGGGCTATTCTATCTGGAATAGAAAAGACCTGGCAATTCAAGCATACTCACACAGAAACTAGATCTGTCTCTCAGCAGTTTTTGCCTTTTGCTCCGAGTTCTGGGCTGTAGGGCCAAGACAAAATGGTTCAAATTATATGGAATACATAAGGATTAGACTCATTCTTCTTAGCTTCAGAGCCAATCAGTAGGAGCAAAGAGTAAAAAAAAAAATACCGAGAGACAAATATAGGCTTTGCGTAAGTAAATATAAGTTTTAATTCTGATAATTAGAACTTTTCAAAAGTAAAATAGCATTCTTGGTTGGTGAGGTTGAGGTTTCTCGTTCACCATAGGCATGTTTTCAAGAAGGAGCTATACGACAGGCACACTTGAATGATGTGGCTTTGAGGGGATTCCTGTTCATGTATTAGTTCAACTAAATGATCTTTGAGGCCCCCCTTCACCTCAGATATTCTGATTCTTACATAATATTATATTTAATAATATGTGTACATGTAAATAATATATATTTATATATGTAAATATATTTCTTATATTTATGTGTGTGTGTAATATTATTGAGTTGTTTCAGTCATGTCCGAGTCTTCGTGGCCCTATATGAGGCTTTCTTGGCAAAGATAGTAAGTGATTTGCCATTTCCTTCTCCAGTTCATTTTACAGATGAGGAAACTGAAGCAAATGAGGTTTAGTGATTTGCCTCAGGCCACAAAGCCAGTAAGTGTTTGAGGCTGGATTTGAACTCAGGTTTCCCTGACTCCAGGTTCAGTGCTCTTATCCACGGTGCCACCTACGGGTATATGTGTGTGATGTGTGTGTGTGTGTGTGTGTGTATAAAGAAGTACAATTTATGATTTTGCTATTTGTTCCTTACTGCTATGAATAACAACCAGTATTTTTTAATTTAGCTATAAGCCAAAGGTTTTATATATGTATATATATATATATATATGTGTGTGTGTGTGTGTATACATATATATATGTACACATACATACACACAGAGGTATGTGCATATGTCATATCTGAACAAAAGCTTCTGTTTAGAATTGGAAATTTTGAGGACATATATACAAGTACATTATAAAGATAATGTAGTCCAAGTTAATTTTTTTCAACAAATATTAATCCTTTCCATGTATGATATGAAGCCTATGGGCACTTTGAAAGCTAATGAGTCATTATTCTGAGTGAATGATTAAATGAAGCATTTATTAAGTGCTTCCTATGGCAAAGTACTGTGAAATGCCAGGGATGCAAAAAGGAGAGACAGTCTTTGCTTTCCAGGAGCTCCCATTATAATGGGGGAGACAACACATGTGGAAGATTTCAGTTGTGAGTCAAATTCTCCTTTTGGGGGGCAGAAGTAAAGCAGATGGTTTTGCCATTTCTTTAATGTCCAAATATTAATAAATAATCTGAGCTTCCACTAAAAAAGTTCATTTAAAGTGTCATATTGATATTTAGGATTGTAGGCTTATATAGACTTACAACTAAATACTACCGTAAAAGTCTTCTAATCTCATCAGTAACTTTCCATTTGACAAAACTGAAATCCAAAGAGCTTATAATAATTGCCCATAGTCAGTAAGTGGCAGAGCCAGCATTTAAAATTGGGCCTTCTGATTCCAAAGCCAACCCTTTTAATTTTTGCTAAGTCAAGTTTTACCTCTACAATAGCCATCAGGTACATTATCATGGCACTCAGAAGAGACCAAGTTCTTGAAAAATATGCCAGGTCTGGATAGGATCTGACTGATCCTACCAAACTCCAAAGGTGTTGAATACATACCCAGGGGTAGGCTCTGTCATCAGAGAATCAGCCCAAAGATGCTCAGAGTTTCATCAACGTAAGTTTGACCACCAGTGAACTCTGTATCATTCTATATCTATACCTACATCTACATGTGTATCTCTGTCTAATTCTATATTATCATACACACGCATATGCATTTATATGTATACACACATACATATATATAATATATACATAAATACATATTTCTAGGTCTCTCTATATGCATATGTACACATATATAAAATATATGCATATAGGTGTAAATGTACACATAGATGATAGAGACACAAATAGAGACAGATATTGTGGAGAAGTTATGACCTGCTTTACAGAAGCCATGTTGATACATCTTTTGGAGTATTAATAACATACCTTGAGGTCTACAGATTTACAAAATAGGAGGTGAACAGTAAAAATATTTATCATCATCTGCACCTCACAGAAAACGAAAATGAGAGCCAGAGAGGTCACAATTTTGGAAGCCTTAGTAAGCTTTAGAACATCTGCCTGAGTGGCCCAGGTGTCCTCAGTGGTGAGTTAATAACAAACTCATATAGCTCACTATATCTAATTGGCCTTAGACCAGCTATATGTAGATGGTGTTTATATATGTGTGTGTGTGTGTGTGTGTGTGTGTGTGTGTGTGTGTGTGTGTGTCTTACTTTCCATCCATGGAAGACTTGTCCTCCATGTCATTTTCTTTCTAGTCAACCTGCTCACTTCCCTCTTCCCAACCAACCATAATTAAATCAACATAACCATTGCTTCTGGAAAGGGTGTATCAATTGTAATCATATCAATACTGCTATTATTTCTGAAAATGGCAAGTCAGTTTACACCAATGTGGCTCCAACATCCCAGTGATTTTGCAAACTGAACTATCCTTTCCTAGCCATGCTTTCCATATGTGTATAAAGGTAGGCCTGAAGCATGAATATACATATATATATGTATATATAATATGAATATATGCAATTGTGTGTAGATGTACATATGTGAGAATATGCACACATATAATCTCCCTTTATCAGAATTTTAGAATCTAAGCTTCATGTAGGGAGGGGCAATTCCTCTTTTGTATATATATATATCTCCAGTGCTTAGCACCATTTTCATATTAAACACTTGATAACTCAAGTCAGAGAACATTTATTAAGGAAACCACTAGAAATACAACTACAAGTGAAAGAAAGACCAACATGCCCTTGAGGACTTCCATTCTTAATGAAGAAAGACAACACAGAGGAAGAAACTAAAAAGGGAGAGGAACGAAAATGGAAAAAGGTATTTTGTATCCTGAGATGTAATGGCAAGCAAAGTGGGACTTTTTGTTTTGCTCTTTTTTCTTTTGGAGCTGTAGTTCTTCTCAGCACTAAGGTAATCAAGTGTCTTTGATTGAGACTTGCCTTTGTTTGAATCAAGAGTCTTTGATTAATCAAGAGTCTTTGATGACCTACTTAAGTCACATGAGCTCGATTCACATGTTTGTGAGGTCCTTTGTGGGCTGACCCTGAAGAAGGGTATATATACTCAGAGGTTAGCATTTTGCTTTGGGGGATCATTCATTGGAAGAATGTTCCTGTGGCTTGGTCAGAAGAGACTCTGGGTAGCTGCCCTTGAAAACCCAGATGTTGGTGCTTCTCTCTTGGGTTGACTATGATAGATGTTGCTGTGGACAGTTAGAAGCCCTGTATGCTGATCTATGTTATTTGCTCAGTTTACATAATTTCTGCTTGTAAGTTCTGTTTGTGTTTTCTCTGAAGTTCAAGGTGTGGACTTTTCCCCCTGAACTAAGTGAGTGTTATATGTATGTTTATTTAAAGTGAGATTGTAAACCCCTTACAGTTGCTTTTCTTAGAAAAGCATATCAAAGAACCTATGCTAGCTGCCCTCCTGTGTGCTGATGTTATTGATCTTACGCGCCCACAGCAGCTGCTAGTAACGTTGTTACATAAAGGGGCTGGGTGGATTTATGGAGAGTTAGGAGTTGAGCCTTTACAGTCATGAAGACATGATTGACTTGGGCACTTTCTTTAAAATGGAGGTTCTGTAAGCAAACGAAGAATCAGAGAAAGGGGCTACAGAGCAGAGTATACATCCAAGTTGAGAAAACCAGTGGTAAAGTGAACTTCAAGGATGAGGAAGACATTCTGGTATGATGAAGGAAATCTAAAGAGTCAGGAGTGAAACTTGAGGAGGAATGATAACTACTATTCATTCATTCATTCGTAGAGAATTTAACATACCAGGTCAGGTCAGAGAAGCTTACTTGGGGCTTTGTGAACATGTATGTATTTTTAATATTTTGATAACTGTATTTTAATGTAATGTGTTTCCTTTATAATCCTATATATTTTATTTGATGCTTTTAAAAACCTTGTTCTGAGAAGGAGTCCATAGGCTGCACCAGACAACGAAAGTGACATACAGTAAATACAAAAAAAGGTTAAGAATCTCTGTCATAGGCAGGACCAAACCCAGGCACCTGAACTAAGATCAGTGCTCCTCTGACCACTAAACACACTTAAAAACATTTAGCTAATGCAGAAATTTAGGAAAGTAAACTAACTCGAGGTTTAAGAAAAGGAACAAAGATTGATAGAAATAAATTAATACTCAAGGTGCCTGAGTCATGGAAATTCGTTAGTGGGGGAAGGATAATATGAGTCACCTTTGCATTTGTTCTTACCCAGTTTGCGTTCCTACTCTGGGGTTTACTATATTTCATTAGTTTTAGATTCTGTGTGGTCATTCAAGGTACTTTGTTCCCATGGCGTTATATCCAGAGTAGCCCAACCGAGACTCAATCAAACCAGAAGAAAAGTGTGAATTGTATATTTACAGAAAACCTGAGAGAAGAGGTTGGTGTGAGATGATTAAAACCAATAATTTTAAATGTCCAGGCCTGAAATAACCATTTTCATGACTATCCTGCTTCTATTTCATTCATAAGTTTCTGTTCTTCTTATTTTTTACATCTCAAAATAATATTTAATTAGTTTCACAAATACTCCCCTTCTGGGTAATGTCATTTTCTGTTCATGGTGGTTGCTTTTTGGGTAATTTCATCTGTCCAATTTTATCGCAACATTTATCTTGCCATAGGGAACAAACATTGTTTATATGCCAGAATATATATCCACCATTCACATTTACAAACCTTAAAAATTATCTACAAAAATGATTGACTATCAAAGAGAAAAATTCTCATGTTATTCCTAGGGATACATGAAGATGATAAACCTGCAGGAAAACTGATAGCCTAGTTTTAAACACAGGAAATAATGTTAGTAATCCCATTTTTGAATTGGGGTGGAGATGTGAAAAACATAATACAGTTTCTCTAGTTAACTTTCTCATGTTTTTACACACCTAGTGAATGCCAAAGAGCAAAAATTTCCAAGTTGTATCCAGTGATGACCAAGATATATGTTCCAAAAGACCATGAAAAAAGGGTTACTCATGGGATGAGAAGAATTGGTTCTGTTGTCTTACTCGTACTCCTTCAAAAGTACTAACATATCCTATCCAAGAGCTACCCTGAAAGTTCTAAACGAATTTATCAATGCTCTAATATCTCATTGCACAGGAGAAATCACAGTTCATGTAGTGACAAAATAATACATCACTTTCTGTTGTATTTGGAGGTGGCTGTCCTGACAAACCTAAGGATACATAGCCCCTAGAATACTGCCAGCCTTGTGTTCTTAGTGATTTCAGATTGGTGATCTATCAGTTTGTATATTTGCGCAGATTTGTTTTGCTGAAGATAAATTTCACTCCAATTTTACTTCCACTTTAAGCTTGTTGTGTGACATTGCTAGCTAACACTAATAAAAATTGCTCAGGACACTTTCTCCTAAAGGAACTTTTAGACAGCAACCCTCTGGAAATGACCACAGAATTTTCATGGATAACTACTTGAATATGTTAAAAATGTTGCTTATGAATTATACAAAATTAGATTCTTTTGCCTCTCCTTGTCTTCCTTGAAGAGGTGAGGAACTATGGGTATGTAATACCCTACATAATGGAGGACTTTTTATGTATTGCTTAAATTTGATGAACTATTGCTATTACTTTTTTCCTTTTAATTCTACATTAAAAGGAATGGTTCTCTTGGAGGAGAAAAAGGATTATATGGAGAAATATAGCCAGTGTAAAAACAACAGATATACACACACACACACGCATTATATATATTCAAAGAAAAAAGTAGTTTCTAAGTATATGGAATTCAGTGATTTAAAAAAATATGTTCTGTTCCTTATATTTTTGGTATATTAAAATGAACATAAATGCATTTTGTTTCTCTGTAGTGGTGATATGAGGCCATGTCATATAGTGAATAGAGAACCAGCTTCAGAGCCAGGAAGACCTGGATTCAAATGCTACTTCTGACAGATATTGACTTATTACTTCCTCCAGGCAATACTCTAATACTCTATGATTGTTAGGATTGGCGTATTTCTAGGATAGGAAGGCCCTAAGTGACACAAGTGACTCCATGTTTGGTGACTGATTGACACCTATATATCAGGAAATTCCTACTTTCCAAATATTTATTGAGTAGGCTACTTTTACGCAAGCAATGCTAAGCTTCTCTGATAATCAGTTTAGCGCATCTCATTAATCCAGGTGTGCAAGGTAGCAAACTTTTCTAATTATAATGCCTTTGTGGATTTTACAGGGTAGATCACAGTCCAGACCACCAGCAGACTATTTATCCCTAAGATCTTCCTCCCACTCATTCACTGTGAATCTACTCAGCACTAGCACTCAGATATAAGGGTAAAGGCTAGAGATATGGTTTCTCAACCAAGCTAATGATTTCATAGTTTATCTGAGCCAGCACCTGTACCCCAGTAGGACCATAGGGCTAGGGACCTACACCTCCACATGCCTCTGCATAATAAACTATGTGACCAATGATCGTTTGATAGGGAATTCTCAGTGTGGAAACATCCTCACTGACACACATAAGCAACTCCCCTGTAACTTATGGCCTCATAGTAACTTAACTAACTTACCTGCTATGTGTGTCAGAAGCAGCGCTTAAACCCAGTTCTGACCTTTCCAGTACTTTATGATTCACAAAATATTTTCCTCACAATAATCCAGTAGGCAGTATAAAAATTATCATCTTCATTTTTAGATGAGGAAATTGAGGCTGGAAAGGTCATCCAGCACCCAGCTGGTGAGTAGCAAAGCAAGGACAGAAAACCAAGTCTTCTGAATTCAAATCCACTGTGCCCTCTATTATGCCATGTTGCTTTTCCCATTGAAGAGACTGAGGCTTCTTCACTACTTTGAGTAATTCTGTGCTGATTCAAGTAATATACACTAATTGGATTGAAGAATCAGTGAATATTAAATGCTAATATTTTATACATTGCTCCAATAATAATTTTTAAGCTCCCAAACTAATTTGATCCCTTTAACTCCTATTTAGAGAAAATGCATTGGAGAGTACATTATAAGTGAAAATACTTGAAGCATAGAAAAGCTTATCTCACAAGCCATAGATGGAGAAAGGACTTTAGGGATAATCTAGTTCAACCCCCTCATTTACAGACCAGAAAACTGAGGCTCAGGGAGATTTTCATTTGCCCTATGTCACATAGGAAATAAGCATCAGAGGTAAGCCTCAAACCCAAGTCCTCTGACTCCAGAACCAGTGATCCTTCCCCTATATTTCACTGCCTCCTGGGGGGAAGAAATCTAAAAACAAGTTATTTTCATTGGCATGAAAAGTGATTGAGATTATGACATCGCCAAGGACAACCATGGGGAATACCCTGACACCCTGGATGTGAACCTCTAGGCCACAAGATGGAACACTTGCTGGCAAGCTCCATAAAAGGCTTTCTCAGAAGCAAAGGTGAAGTCAACCCAGATAACTATTGCCACTGTAGCTGTAGAAGTCTAGATGGAAGTAGTCATGCAGCAGATAGATGCATTCCATAGTACATTCTTTAGTACATCTCCCTGAAGCTTGGAAAGTTCTTGAGGTAATAACCTCAGATAGGATATTAGAAACATTTGAGAGAAATAGTGGGAACCAAAAGTTAGCATGACTTTCTGCCAGGATTGGGATGGTGATAGAGAAAGCACTAGCTTGCAAAATACAAGCAGAAGTGGTTGTAGTAGTACTAAGCTGTAGTAGTGTCTGGGTACAGGGCTGCTTTGAAAGAAGCAATTAGGTATAGAAAGAGAACTGGTTTTGAAGTAACTTGGGTTTCAATCCTAGATTTGTTGCTTACTTGGTATCTCTGTGACCTTGGACAGGTGATTTAACCTCTTTGGGCTAGAATAGGAATAAATAGGTGATCTTTAAAGGTCATGACCTAAAACCTTTCTTAAGCAATCCCATTAGGATTGTGTGAAAATGATTTGGACTACAGTCACTTCAAGATAGAATCCATCTTTTCTCTAGGTTCACCTCCACTGATTCACATTAGGTAGGGTGACTGGCACCAGCTCAGCTAGACTTTGAGTTTGGTTTGAGCTTTAATTAAGAATTTTTGTGCCTAATGCAAGTTGGGGTTTGGGGCAGAGCTGGTGGGATCTGGCGTTAGTGTGGGCTGGTGGAGATACATGTAATATTGTGGTCATTTCATCTGAAGTACGATGCCCAGATAAAGGAAGCCTATTCTAGGATAGATGTCTACACTCTTGAAAGACACCATTATGTGTAGGGTGGAGGTGTACAAATGCGAAGGAGAGAAAACATCCCCAGGATGGTACTTTTAGTGCACTCTGAATTTTACCAACCTAAGTCAATGCCTTGATTCCCCCATCTTGCTCTGGTTAAGGCAAGATTATCCTTTAATCTGATTCATAACTATCTAGTATTCTAGCCCAGCAAAATCTTCACTTCGTGCAACTAAATGCTAATATTGGGTTATTTTGATAGGGTTATTAAATTGGGTTATTAAAATAGCTTTTTATCTGAATTGCAAAATAGCCCTACTGTCCAATGAGCTATCCCAGTTATAAAGTATATAGATGTGTAGGAAAACCACAGTTTTCTAAGTGACTAAAAGCACAAATTTAACAGAAGTTACATATAAACCACAGCATTCATGAAATAAAACACCTCACATCTGGAAGAAATCATGGCAAGCCAAATGGGAATTTGGCAGTGATCCTAACAAGAATATAGTATACTTGTTTTCCCCCTCTATATTACATTCCTGTTTGGTTTCCATGGGAACCTATGTTTATAAGGGAACTCTTGAGTGTATTTACAGCAGGGAGTTGCTTGTTTTCTCTAACTCAGGGAATAGAGAGAGAAATAGAAGGAATATTTGCAAAACTGTCTTATGCTGTCTGCCAAGTTTCTGGGATGTGTTGAGAGTTTGCTTAATGGTTTTGAAAGTGTGTTAAGATTGTTGGATCAAAGTACCATGTTTGTTACAAAGCATTGTTATTGTTATTATTATTAATGTAGAACAATTCTGAAGGAAATACAGAGTAAGTTTTAGGGAGAAAGGCCATGGGCATTTTTATATTTTCATGGACAGTGCTCACTGATCTAAGGATTTTTTTTGTGTGTGTTTGGGCGGGGGGTTGTTTTTTAGTACCATACTTCATTCAATAATAGAATCTTCAATGTAGAGAAAAAGGAGATTAACTTCAAACGTGAAAAATGCTTCTCACATTTCCCAAATGCTAAGACAATAACTGCACAACTCAGTGATAGATTAAAGGCATATTCTATAAGGAACACTGGGGAAAAAATCACTAACGAGGGTAAGAAAATCTTTAGAACTCCTCAAAATGAGCTGAAGAAGCTTCTACCAAACTCAACATTAGAAAACACCCTTCATATAGGCATCAGGATAAAATCAAGAGACCAATTCTCTAAAGATGGTACAATAAATTTAAAGCTATAGGTATGCTAAGATAGGACATGGACCCAAAACATGTTCCATTGGGCAAATATATTCCTAAAACATGTAGCAAATGTAATAGCACTGAAGATTAAAGGTGTTAGGCTGTGTTCAGTGTATGTAATTTACAAAGTCTGTTTGAAATAGTTTGTGTAGAAAGTAGGAATGAGGCAAATTAATTGAATTGAAGTCATCAAACTTACGAAACGAATCCATTTCACTACTCTAATTGAATGCTGCAGGTCAGGAGAATTTTATACATTTATGTTTGAGGATAGCTCAGGCATGAGATCAAAACATCCAGAAATAAGAATACAAATCTTCACAGATATCTGAGACAGGGTATTTGATTGAAGGAATATCTACATACAGTGAAAGCTTGATTATCTGACATTGTAAAAGCGGCCTCTCCTTGAAAACTATTAAGATTACAAAATAATAAGACTTTTAGGAATTTGCCAATTTGGGAAGTGAACAGCTAAGGTATTTTGGCCTTCTCAGGAATATCAAAGCAAACTGATTTAAGTTATAGTTTCTGAAAGGTAGGCACATAGCACATTGGTTAACTGGCACACAGTATCCAGCATTATTTTTTAAACACAAGTGTGCATGTCCCAGGAGAGAAAGAGAATATTTCACTGAAAACCCAAGGAATTAAATTTCTGCACTCAAGATATGCATGTCTGAACACTTCAAACTAGATAAATGTTGCAAAAGGCACCTTAGAAGACTTCACATATGTTAATTATAGTCATCAAGGTTTACAAAACTTGTCATGTCAAATCTAAGAGTATTACAATGTATAGAGCATCATTTTATCAAATTTACCTTTCAACTATAAAATGAGGCTCCAAATTATAGCAAGACAACAGAGAATCAGCCATTATTCTTTTCACATCTGGATTCAAAAGTATTAAAAAAACTAAATAAAAATATTATTGAATTCAATACAAAAATACGGTATACAGAATTCGATATTCCCTGCTTATAAAGGTAGAATTCTAGTTTATTTACTGGTCCTACTGGGTGTATTTTTAAAATGTAGCCCCCCACACACAAACACACTTCTACATTAGAAGCATTAAAAATAACTTTTGTATCTGTAAAGAAAGTGGAAAAGTATAATACATAAGTTTATCATGTTGAAAGGTCATCTTGTTAAAAGGAAACCTCCATGGCTTATCAATTTGGAGGGTCATATCAAAATGGAGCTACAAAGCACCATTTTTTGCCATGATATATAACAATACAACTATAGGCTTAAATAATTGACCATTGGTTAAATGGAAAAATTCAGTTCCCCTACATATCTTCTAGACTTCTCATTAGCTTAAGTTATATTGCATCTCCCCAATAGTACTGAGTACAATTATGCACTTCATTAATTGGTGAAATGCCATACAGACTCACTAAGGAAGTGATTCTTTAGAGGAGAATAAGACTACCTCTTCGAACAATACCTATTTCTTTATCTAGGCCTCAATATGAAGGGATTGGACTAGACTACATGACCCCTCTAGACCAATCCAACTTCAGATATATAATCCTTTGCCATCCTCTGTTCATTAACTTGAAGTCATATGGTTATTTAATATCTGAATAGTGGATGGCCCATTAGAAGATGCACCAAAGCCCTGGTTGTTCCCTTAAGAGTTAAAAAAGTCTTTTTCTTAAATTAGATTGTGTAGTTAATGATATAAGCTGCCCTGCTTTGACATAGAGAAGCAATTTACTTTGGATTGCCTCAGAGGCACCACGCATTTCCCACAATAGAGAATTTTCTGCATTTCTAAACGTGATCTTTATGGTAAGCTGTTTGGCTTATCAATGTCATAATCTATATCAGTATTCCTAAACAGTAGCATATTATTAGGTCAAGATGACAGCCTCCACCTCTAGAGGAGACATCTACATCAAGAATATATCTAGCTATTGTATTAGTTAGCCAAGAATATTGAAGGTATTTGTCACTTCTGTAGCTCTGTAACCCATTTAATCATTGTCTTCCCAATTGTCTTTCCCCACCACTAATTGTTAAATTCACTTTGGAACAATTTACTTTAACAACAAATTACCCCAGTCTTAGGAAGAATGAAGGCAGAAAACAAGCTTTGACATTCAGCCACAAACTTAAAAGTCACCAAAGAGCTGGAGTTTTTGACACTGCTCAGAAAACAAACAACAAATATTTTTCTGTCATTTCCTACTCCCTCACTGCCTTTAGAGAACTTAATTTTTAAAAACATGATTTATTATAAAGTCAACTTTTAACCTCACCAAAATAAATTAACCTTACTTTGAAAACATTGCCTTTGAATGAATGTCTTTCATCATACAAAAAAGCCATAATAACTCGTTGATCACTCCCTCCATTCCCTTCAATTTGCTTTGGCTGTTTGTCCTTATACATCTTCCATTTTATTTAGTCCTATTTAATATGTAGTCTGCTCTTTTGGTTCTATATTCTTTCATAAAAGTCTTTCTGGCACATATGTTTATATTATTCATAGATCTTTGTTGCATTAGAGTATTCCATTATACTAATATAGCACAATTTATTTGGCTATTCCTTAGTTGTTGAACATTCAGGTTGTTTACAGGTTTTTTGCCAATACAAATAATGGTGCTATAAATATATCTGAACAGAAACAACAAATATTTATTGAGTGACTCTTTTTATCCAGACAGAGTTCTAAGCACTAATGGGAAAAGAAAAGGAAAAAGACAACAAAAAATATAGAAAGAAGGGCAACACTCATCTCCAGTCTTGGAAGAGCGTTTAGCCAATTTGGAAAGATAAGGTACGTACCTGTGAAAAGTCAGATAACTATGTAAGAACCAAATATATAAAAGCAAGAAATGTCACAGCAATAAGATATTGCAAAGAAACAGATTTAAGCCAGATGTGTGCGTTAAACTACCTAACAATTAAAGCTGTCCAAAAGAGTAACGGGCTGCCTCAGGAGACAGTATCTTCCCTATAGCTGGAGGTTTTCAAGTGGAAATTAGATGACCACTTATTGGAAGTATTGTAGAGAGAATTCCTATTCAATTACAGGTTTGACTAGCAGGCTTCTAAAGCTCCTTCCAATTCTGAGTGTTAGCGATTCTCTGATGGTATCTAATGACTGGAACAATAAATGATATAGGGGAGATAGAGACACATACACACACACACAGAAAGATAGATAGATAGAGAGAGAGAGAGAGACAGAGAGAGAGAGAGAGAGACAGAGACAGAGACAGAGAGACAGAGACAGAGACGGAGTGAGGGAGGGAGAGATGGAGGGGGAGATGGAGTAGGAGAGAGAAGGCACTATATGAAATGGTTGGGGGTGGGAGAGAAATTTCAGAGAGGAATTGAAACATGAGTTAGACCTTGAATAACAGGTTGAATTTATGTCTTCCAAAAGTGGCAGGAACATCATTCCAGGGAGGTAACAACTTGAACAAAGAAAAAGAACAAACATAAATGCATATAATATTTTTAGAAGATAATGAATAGGTTAGATTTGAATAAAAGATTTGTGTATCAGTGTATTAGAGACCTTTGAATGCAAAATATTGAATTTAGATTTTTTTGGCATTAAGGAGCCGTTGAATATTTTGTTTTGTCTTATTATTTCTGTAGTTAATGGCATGGTGTGTGTCCTGTTTTAAGAAAATCAATTAAGTAGCGTTTTGCATTTTTGATTAGAAAGAGTAGAGAATGTAGAAATGGACACTTTTTTTAGTTTTTTCTTTGGTCTCTAATGAGCAGAACTCAAGGCATTCAATTCACAATTCTGGCTTAGTTAGTCTTTGGTAACTATAACAAAAAATATATTTTGAATGCACGTTATCTAGTCTAGTGATCCCCAAGGTATACATCTAAGAACTCTAGGGTTTGCAGGGATCAGAGTTTTTGTAAGATATCAGCAAATACATAGGCAATTCCATAAATCAGTGAACATACTTCAGCAAGCTGAATAAATTTTGGCTCACACATATATTACTGTTTTCATATGTTGATGTAATTAATAAAATATAAATTAATTTAAAAGTGTTAATGACTTCATAAGTTTTTTTTGATCATAATGTATTTTCCCAATTAGTAAATACTAATGATGAAACTATTATCATGGGGCCCAAGAAATTTTTTTTGATATTAAAAAGATTTTCCCTGTTTTTAATCATTGGGAACTTCTGGGCTAGTTGAGAGAACACTGGGCTAGAAGGTAGGAACCTTGGGATTCAGTTCTTGCTCTGTCTCTAAGATACCGTATGACCATAAAAAAGTCATATCATCTTTCTAGGTGTTAGTTCTTCATTTATTTGATAGAGACAATAATACCTGCTATCCCCTAAAGAGATATTGTAAGAATCCTATGTTTAGGAAAGAGCTCTGAATAGGAAAAAAAATCAAAGAAAAGCAAAAACATCATGCAAATATGTGGTAATACACATTTAGCTTTGAAGAATTTGGTGATCCATGAAATAAATACAAAAAAATTCAGCTAATCATAAAGTGCAATATCCATGAAACGCTGTTTCAGCATAATTTAGTAGCAAAATGCATGACTGGGTCACTTCTTGAAGAGGGACCCAAGTGTATAATCTACAAATACTAATTCAAAAGATATGCTTGTGGATGATGGATCTGGGGGCACCTCCTCCTTTGGAGTTTCCAAGAGCTTCAGGGGCTCTCTGAAAGTACTTGATGGAATCCTGGACAGACTTCTTCAGCACCAGATCACCATGGGCAGCCTCTCAGAACAGCAATTCTCCACTGCTCCAGAATTTAAACCTTGGAATTGACAATTTACTCACTTTCTTCTCATGCCCCATCTTTGTGAGTTTTTGATTCATAGTTCAGCCCATTCATACTATCTTTAAGTGATAGTTTCCACTTATTTTGATCTATCTTATTAATAATGAGCTGGACTTTACTGTTACCCAGAGCAATATTATCTTTGAAATAAAGTTCTTTCTCATGGAAGTGAAATTATATCTTCTAAGCAATACATTAATCAAGATGATGAAATTTGATGAAAAGTTTAGAGAAATCATGGAGGAATGATGAGGGATAATTGTAGAAACCTATAACTATTTAAATTTTTATGAAGTAATAGTTTGAGGAAAACAGTACTTTCAAACATTATGAAATTATCAAATATTATCCAAAATTATTATCCAAAAGTTCCCTTTCAGAAATTCTCCTGTTGTCCTTACTTCCCTACCTTCTCTGATACTTCTGCTACGTCATCTTCTCCATTCATCAACAGAACATTATTTTGTCCTATTGTAGTACAATTTTAAGTTCTGATCTCAGAGCCCCTAAATTCCTCATCTTTCAATATTCACTGATCTTAGATCCTCTGTGCCACTGAGAATTAAACTATCTGGAAGATGACACTTAGATGATATCACTATTCCAACATCATCCAATCAGTACTTTTTTAGCTCTGCTGCATGAAAAATTAGGTTGGTTAGGGGAATAAGTAAGGTAATTACGTTGCTTTCAGCCTTCCACATTTCTCCCAAGCCTTTCATCTTGTCTCTTCCTGCTGACTGATTTTTTTTAAGTCATTAAACTGATTCTATTAATTATATGGATGTTTTTGTCACTAACATACTATGCCTATTGCTTTTCTTTAATGCTTAATAGCACTTTATGGATGTCGGATGGATAATGAATAGGTCCCTAGGGAACAGTGTATTATTCCATGTTATTGCTCAGTCTTTTGTATCTGAGAACTATAAATAATAAAAGAATTTAAATGGAAAATAAGTTCATAGAATTGGAAATGTTACATGACTGACCTTCTGTTCCACCCATGGCATAACCCTAATAAGAAAATGTTTACCCTAGGAGGCAATATGTATGGGATTAAACTGCTAGGCAAACAAGGTGACTAGAAATAACTAATTTGTAGGTATCTTTCAGGCATGTCTATTGAAAATCAAAATGTATAAGTTTGATTCCCCCCCCCAAAAAATGTTTATGAGATGTATAGAAAGTATAAAGCATTCATGGAGTAAAATTGACTATTTAGATTAGACTTCATGTCATAGTGAATTATAAGAATTTTACTGAAAGTTTTTGTTTCTCTTGTTTTTTAATTTTTGAAAACCATCAGACATGTATGAAAATTAATCACTTGGTCATTTTGGGGGAGTTGTGTGGAAAGTGAGTGTTTATATCAATATTTTCCCCAAAGAAATGTCTCCTAAAGAGAAAGGTGACATAAAGAGTAGAAAGAACTCTGGAGTCAAAGGACCTAGGTTCTGGTCTCAGCTTTGTACCTAGTTGCTGGTGAAATAACTAGAAAGTGACCTTACATTTCCCCAAATCCCTTGGCTTCAGTTTTGCCATCTCAAAACTGGAGAGGTTGGACTAGATTAGAGATGTGGAACACCTGATCTGCTTGCTGGACCAGATAAAAATATAATTGGGAAATACTTAGCAAAATAAATCAAAATACAGTAGAATATAGATGACATTAAAGTGTGGTTTCCTAAGTCAGTACTGGTTAGCAATATTCTTTAGTGCTTCTTGTTTCTATTTGAATTTGATATCGCTTGGCTAAATGGCCTTTGAGGTTCCCTTACTTCTCTAATATTCTGAGTCTAAGCATGACTCAAGGAAAGATCATTCGAAGATTATATATGATAAGCAAAGTAAAGCAACAAGCTTTTAAGATTCACTCTAATCTCTGAGAGAAATAGTTACATAGAATGATCAAAAATAAGATATTGATTGGAGCAAGAATTAGATTTGGAGATCTTAGATTATGCTACTACTGTAACTGAGCAACCAAACCACTTAATGCTCCTTGTAGATATCTTTCTTAAAGTGACTGTTAAGGATTTTGTTATAGTTTTAGATATGAATTTAAAAATAAACAAATCAGACTTTCAGTACTAAGATGGCAGAGTGAGGAAGGAACACTGAAGCCCTCCCAAATTCCCCTCCAAACAACTGAAAAACCACCTCAGAATTGATGTAGGAGCAGGGAAGCAGCTTACCAGCTCTGCAGGAAATTTCTGTCTCGCTGGGGTTGGAGGGGAGTGAAGTACAAGAGCAACAGCAGCAACAACCTCATACCAGGGGGCCTGCAGCAAGGCTCCAAGACTGGGGCAATCCACCAGTGAGGCCAAGGCCTCCTGCAAACCAGCAGCCCCCTAGGCAAGTGAGCAGTCTGTGCAGTGCAGCAAAGCCCCACCCCAGCATTCCCAGCACAAGCCACCAGCAAGATCTTCACCAAATTATTGACCAATAGTAAAGCTCCCCCAGGGCTGGCCAACAGTGAGACCCTGGCCCTGGGGCCTACTAGCAGAAACCAGCCATGTTTTCATAGGAACCCACTAGTAGGGACCCACCCCTAGGACAGATCAGCAATAATATTCCTCCTCCAGGGCCATCTGTTAGAAAGACTCTATTACCATAGCAACCTAGAAGTAGGGCCTCACCCCTAAAGCAGAACAGCAGCCAAATCCCATATCCAGAAGAGGCCAATAGGGAGATCCCACCCACCAGTACAAGCCAGAAGGGAAGCTTGCCCTCCAGAGAAAGCAAGCAGCTAAGCCCTGAAACCCAATGAAAGCCAGCAGTAAGAACTAGAGCCCAGCACAGAAAGCTTGGGACAGTGCAGGACCAGAGACCAACTCTCATAAAAAACCTCTAATTCACAAAAAAGGCAGAAAAAAAATGAGCAAAAAAAAAAAAAAACAACCAAACAAACAAAACTAGCTTGACTCCAGAAAGTTACTGTGGTGATAGGGAGGATAAACTTAGAAGGCATAAACTTAGAAGAGGACAATGGTGTCAAAACGGCTACATGTGAAGCCACAAAGAAAAATGTAGTTTTGTCTGAGGCCCCAAAAGAATTCCTGGAAGAGCTTAAAAAGTATTTTAAAAAGTAAATTAGAGAAGTAGAAGAAAAATTAGGAAAAGAAATGAGAGTAGTGCATAAGAATCATGAAAAAAATTGATGGCATAGGAAAAGGTATACAAAAATTTACTGAGGAAAATAAATTCCTAAAAAATAGAATTGACCAAATGGAAAAGGAAGCATAAAAGCATACTGCAGAAAATAATTCCTTAAAAATAAGAATTGAACAAGTGGAAACTAATGAGTTTATGAAACATCAAGATATGATAAAACAATTTAAAAAATTAAAAAGAGAACAAAATGTGAAATTTCTCATTGGAAAAACAACTCACCTAGAAAATAGATCCAGGAGAGATAAATATAAGAATTACTGGACTACCTGAAATCCATGATAAAAAAAAGTCTGGACAATATCTTTCAATAAATTATCAAAGAAAACTGTTCTGATATATTAAAACCAGAGGGCAAAATAAAAATTGAAAGAAGCCAGTGATCACTGATTAAAAGAGATCCCAAAATGAAAACTCAGAGCATCAGAGCTCACATCAGAGCATCAGAGCAAAATTCCAGAGCTCACAGATCAAGTAAAAAGTATTGCAAGCAATCAAAAAGAAACAATTCAAATGTCATGGAGCTATAGTCAGGATTACATCAGATTTGGCAACTTCCACATTAAACAACCAGAGGGCTTGGAATACGATATACCAGAAGGAGTTAGGAATACAATAAAAAATCACCTCCCCAGCAAAATTGAATATAATCTTTCAGGGGGAAAATGGATATTTAATAAGATAGAGGACTTTCAAGCCTTTCTAATTAAATTGCCAGAGCTGAATAAAAAAATCGACCCCCAGAATAACACTCAATGGAAAAATAAAAAGGCAAAAAAGAACCAAGAGAGAACATAAGAAATACAATAAGGTTAAATTGTTTATATTTCTGTATGTCAAGATGATATTTGTAGCTCTTAACTTTATTAGTATGAGCAATTAGAAGGAGTATATGTAGACGGAAGGCATGGATATAAGGTTACTGTGATGGAATGATATCCCAAAAAACAAAATAAAGGGATCAGAAAGAAAATCACACTAGAAGAAGGAGGGGGGAGATGGAATGGGATTAATTATTCCACATAAAAGAGGCATGAGAGACTATTATAATTGAGGAGAAGATGGGGGTGGGGTAGTAGGCAAAGCTTAAACCTTACTATTCTCAAAATTGGCTCAAAGAGGGAATAACGTACATAATCAGTTGGATATAGAAATCTATCTTACAATATAAGTAAGTAAAAAGGGATGGGAATAATAGGGGGAGAAGGAACTGATAAAAGGGAGGGCATATTGGGGAAGGTGGTGATCAGAAGTGAGACACTTGTGAAGAGGGAAAGGGAGGGATGTAACAGAGAGGGGGATAAGCAAGTGCAAAATAACATGGAGGGAAATACATAATTATTATCATAACTATAAATGTGAATGGGATGAACTCACCCATAAAACAGAAGCAGATAGCAGAATGGATTAAAAACAAGAATCCTACAATATGTTGTATACAAGAAACACATTTGAAGCAGAGAGATACACACAGGGGCAAAAGTAAGAGATTGGAGCAGAATCTATTATGCTTCAGCTGAAGCAAAGAAAGCAGGGATAGCAACCATGATCTCAGAAAAAGCAAAAGCAAAGCATAGATGTAATTATAAGAGACAAAGAAGGAAAATATATATATATATATATATATATATATATCTTTCTGAACAGTATCATAGACAATGAAGTTATATCAATACTAAACATATATGCACCAAACAATATAGCACCTAAATTTCTGAATGAGAAGTAGAATGAGTTACAGAAGGAAATAGATAAAACTGTACTAGTGGGGGACCTCAACTTTTCCTCCTCAGAACTAGATAAATCTAACAAAAAATAAACAAGAAAGAAATTAATTGAGGAAATAAATAAAATTCTAGAAAAGTTAGATATGATACATCTCTGGAGAAAACTGAACGGGAATAGAAAACAATATCCATTTTTCTCAGCAGTACATGGCACCTACACAAAAATTGACCACGTATTAGGACAAAAACATTACAACCAAATGCAGAAAAGCAAAAATAACAAATACATCCTGTTCAAATCATAATGCAATGAAAATTGCACTCAATAAGGGACAACGTAATGAGAGATTAAAAATTCATTGGAAATCAAAAAATATAATCCTGAAAAACAAGTAGGTCAATGAACAAATCATAGAAACAATAATTTCATTAAAGAAAATTATAACAATGAGATAACATATGAAAATTTATGGGATGTATCTGAAGCAGTACTTAGGGGAAAATTTATATCTCTAATTGCTTGCATCAATAAAAGAGAAAAAGCATAACAATGACTTGGCATGTAACTAAAAAACTAAAAAAGGAGAACAAATTAAAACCCCCCAATTTAACATAAAAATCAAAGGAGAGATTAATAAAATTGAAAGTATGAAAACCATTGAACTAATAAAACTAGAAGCTGATTTTATGGAAAAAAACAACAAAAAATAAATAAAGCATTGGATAATTTGATTTAAAAGAGGAAGACCGAATTACTACTGTCAAAAATTGAAAGGGGCAAATTCACCACCAATGAAGAAGAAATTAAGAAAACTGTTAGGAGCTATTTTGTTCAATTATATGCCAAGAAATTTGACAATCTGAATGAAATGGATGACTATCTACAAAAATATAACTAACCTGGATTAACAGAAGAAGAAATAAATAACCTCATCTTAGAAAAAGAAATTGAACAAGCCATCAATGAACTTCCTAAGAAAAAAATCCCCAGGACCAGATGTGTTCACAAGTGACTTCTACCAAACATTTAAACATACTAATCCCAATACTATATAAACTATTTGGAAAACTAGGTGAAGACAGAGTCCTACCAAATAACTCTTATGACACAAATATGGTGCTCATACTCAAACCGAGAAGACCCAAAACAGAGAAAGAAAATTATAGACCAGTTTCTCTAATGAATATTGATGCAAAAATGTTAAATAAAATACTAACGAAGAGATTACAGCAATATTTTACAAGTATCATACATTATGACTAGCTGGGATTTATACCAGGAAAGCAGGGCTGGTTCAATATTAGGAAACATATCAGCCCAATTACAATAGCAATCACCCTAGCATACTCAGGATGGTCTGCTAGCACAGGTTCTTTGATCTACTTTTAAAGGAAAAATAGCTTTTAAAGGGATCAGCAATCTTACTTTAATCAAACGTATATATCATTCACTTAGTGCAAGGGAAAGGTCAGCACCCTAAATGTAGAGACAAGCAGAGAAAATACAAACAGAGAAAATAGCACAGATCAACAGATAGGGCTTCTAACTGTCTGAGAAATTGGTACAGATCAACAGACAGATCCAACTGTCTGACCAAGGCAATACATACATAGTTACCAGAGAGAGAAGCACTAACATCTGGGTTTTCAAAGCCAGGGGTGGTGGTGGGGAAGCTCCTTAATGGGTACCCAGAGTCTCATCTGGCCAAATCACATGAACACTCTTCTAATGAGTGAACCCCCAAAGTAAAACCTCATCCCAGAGTATATATACCCTTCTTAGAGCCAGACGGCATCACAACCCTTGTGACTTTATGCCTAATTAGAAATTAGCAAAAGGTGTGAGCCTTACTACAAGCAAGCTTCCCCCTTAAGGCAAGTCCCTCCTCCAATGGGGTCCATATGAGGCCTATTAATGGGCAGGGAAGATCTTCAAATCCCATTAACATTACACCAATTGGCAAAACCAGCAGAAATCATATAATTATCTCAACAAATGCAGAGAAAGCTTTTGACAAAATACAACACTCATTCCTGTTAGAAACACTAGAGAACATAGGAATAAATGGAGCTTACCTTAAAATGATAAGTAATATTTATCTAAAACCATCAGCAAGCATTATATGTAATGGGAATAAGGAATAAGCCTTCCCAATACAATCAGGAATGAAGCAGGGATGTCCATTATTTTTTTTTTAATTTTTTTTAATTTTTAGATTGCAACAAACAGTTCAACATAATTTTGGGTTCCAGATTTTCTTCCCTCCCTCCCCCCTCCTCCCCAAGAAGGCATGGCGTCCCATATAACTTCCAGGTATAACTAGGCATTGAATTGATTTATACATTTTCTCATGACTCATGAGAAAGGCGAAACAGAACCAGAAAAAAAACCTCAACCCAACAACAAATACAAAAGAGAGAAGAAAAAAAAAAGTGGAAGAGAAAAAAGGCGAGAATGAAGTGTGCCTCAATTTGCATTCATACTTCATAGTTCTT